>JARQOD010000005.1:40544764-40598550 GCA_033576555.1 Oophaga sylvatica
GACCGGGGTACAGACTTAAAAACCTCATACATGCCTAGGAGACATAAGTGATATCACAGCTCACCTCCCTCTCCAGTACAATGACTTCCCACCTCTATAAAGAGTAGATAACACAGGATCCACCATTCCCCATAGGTGATATCACAGCTCACCTCCTCCTCCTGTACAATGACTGATAGCACCTCTATATACAGTCATGGCCAAAAGTTTTGAGATGACACAAATACTATATTTTCACATGATCTGCTGCCCTCTGGTTTTTATGTGTGTTTGACAGATTTTTTATCACAGACGAAATATAATAATGCAAACATATGAGTAACAAAAGCTTATATTGACAGTTGAATGAGTTAATGCAGCAAGTCAATATTTGCAGTGTTGACCCTTCTTCTTCAGACCTCTGCAATTCTCCCTGGCATGCTCTCAATCAACTTCTGGACCAAATCCTGACTGATAGCAGTCCATTCTTGCACAATCAATGCTTTCATTTTGTCAGAATTTTTTAGGTTTTGTTTGTCCACCCGTCTCTTGATGATTGACCACAAGTTCTCAATGGGATTAAGATCTGGGGAGTTTCCAGGCCATGGACCCAAAATATATATGTTTTGTTCCCTGAGCCATTTAGTTATCACCTTTGCTTTATGGCAAGGTGCTCCATCATGCTGAAAAGCAAAGTTTGATCGCCAAACTGCTCTTGGAGGTTGGGAGAAGTTGCTCTTGGAGACATTCTGGTACCATTCTTATTCATGCTGTGTTTTTAGGCAAGACTGTGAGAGAGCCGATTCCCTTGCTGAGAAGCAACCCCACACATGAATGGTTTCAGGATGCTTAACAGTTGGCATGAGACAAGACTGGTGGTAGCGCTCACCTTTCTTCTCCGAATGAGGCGTTTTCCTGATGTCCCAAACAATCGAAAAGGGGATTCATCAGAGAAAATAACTTTACCCCAGTCCTCAGCAGTCCACTGCCTGTACATTTTGCAGAATATCAGTCTGTCCATGATGTTTTTTTCTGGAGAGAAGTGGCTTCTTTGCTGCCCTCCTTGAGACCAGGCCTTGCTCCAAGAGTCTCCGCCTCACAGTGCGTGCAGATGCACTCATACCTGCCTGCTGCCATTCCTGAGCAAGCTCTGCACTGCTGGTAGCCCGATCCCGCAGCTGAAACACTTTTAAGAGACAGTCCTGGCGCTTGCTGGTCTTTCTTGGGCGCCCTGAAGCCTTTTTGGCAACAATGGAACCTCTCTCCTTGAAGTTCTTGATGATGCGATAGATTGTTGACTGAGGTGCAACTTTCTAGCTGCGATACTCTTCCCTGTTAGGCCATTTTTGTGCATTGCAATGATGACTGCACGTGTTTCTTTAGAGATAACCATGGTTAACAGAAGAGAAACAATTATGCCAAGCACCAGCCTCCTTTTAAAGTGTCCAGTGGTGTCATTCTTACTTAATCATGACAGATTGATCTCCAGCCATGTCCTCATCAACACCCACACCTGTGTTAATGGAGCAATCACTGAAAAGAGGTTAGCTGGTCCTTTTAAGGCAGGCTGCAATGATGTTGAAATGTGTTTTGGGGGATAAAGTTCATTTTCTAGCCAAATATTGACTTTGCAAGTAATTGTTGTTAAGCTGTTCACTATAACATTCTGGAGTATATGCAAATTGCCATTAGAAAAAGTGAAGCAGTAGACTTTGTAAAAATTAATATTTGTGTCATTCTCAAAACTTTTGGCCATGACTGTACAGTAGATAACACAGGATCCACCATTCACAATAGGTGATGTCACAGCTCACCTCCTCCTCCTGTACAATGACTGATAACACCTCTATATACAGTAGATAACACAGGATCCACCATTCACAATAGGTGATATCACAGCTCATCTCCTCCTCCTGTACAATGACTGATAGCACCTCTATATACAGTAGATAACACAGGATCCACCATTCACAATAGGTGATGTCACAGCTCACCTCCTCCTGTACAATGACTGATAGCACCTCTATATACAGTAGATAACACAGGATCCACCATTCACAATAGGTGATGTCACAGCTCACCTCCTCCCCCTCCTGTACAATGACTGATAACACCTCTATATACAGTAGATAACACAGGATCCACCATTCACAGTAGATGATGTCTCAGCTCACCTCCTCCTCCTGTACAATGACTGATAGCACCTCTATATACAGTAGATAACACAAAATCCACCATTCATAATAGGTGATGTCACAGCTCATCTCCTCCTCCTCCTGTACAATGACTGATAACACCTCTATATACAGTAGATAACACAGGAACCACCATTCACAATAGGTGATATCACAGCTCACCTCCTCCTCCTGTACAATGACTGATAACACCTCTATATACAGTAGATAACACAGGATCCACCATTCACAATAGGTGATGTCACAGCTCACCTCCTCCTGTACAATGACTGATAGCACCTCTATATACAGTAGATAACACAGGATCCACCATTCACAGTAGGTGATGTCACAGCTCACCTCCTCCCCCTCCTGTACAATGACTGATAACACCTCTATATACAGTAGATAACACAGGATCCACCATTCACAATAGGTGATGTCACAGCTCACCTCCTCCTGTACAATGACTGATAACCCCTTTATATACAGTAGATAACACAGGATCCACCATTCACAATATGTGATGTCACAGCTCACCTCCTCCTCCTGTACAATGACTGATAACACCTCTATATACAGTAGATAACACAGGATCCACCATTCACAAGAGGTGATGTCACAGCTCACCTCCTCCTCCTGTTCAATGACTGATAACACCTCTATATACAGTAGATAACACAGGATCCACCATTCACAATAGGTGATGTCACAGCTCACCTCCTCTCCTGTTCAATGACTGATAACACCTCTATATACAGTAGATAACACAGGATCCACCATTCACAATAGGTGATGTCACAGCTCACCTCCTCCTCCTGTACAATGACTGATAACACCTCTATATACAGTAGATAACACAGGATCCTGGAACCTGAGCCCCGCAGGGCCCCATTTGATGGAATCGATAGCCATGCATGTGTCTCATGGCTCCATTTCCTGTCTATGGGAAAGCTGGAGATGGTGAGATAAGGGTCACATCGCTGCGGTATTGGAATCGACACCCCACTGTTCAGTTCTATCCTCCCAGATAAGCGCAGATTTATGGGCGGTGTCCTATTCATTAGCCGAATGCAAAATAAAACAACAAAACAATAATTATGACACTGGGCAAACGAGCCGCACTCTCCGCCGCTCCAAAATGCTGCCGGGGTTAATACTGAAACACTAATCTATTCTCTGGAGAATTTGTAAACCTATTATCCCATTCTGGTTGATTTGTATAAGCTAATTATTCTCCTATCATTAGCCTGTAATAAAAGAGGGAAAAAACACAGATCATAAAAGGGAAAAGGAATACATTTGCTGAAATTAATTTTGCACAAGGTCAAACCTGCGGAGAAAAAAAAATACATAAAAAAATTACCTGGATGTTGTTCGACTCTCAACAATAAGAACATACAAAAAGGAGGAACAAAATAATGAGGGGCTTTATCCAGAGGCCGATTATCCAAAGGAAACAATCAGGGCAGCGAGGAGCAGAAACGAGCGGATCAGTAATTGTCATAATTACCGCTCTGTGAGCGAGATGAGAGCGCAGCGATAGTGCGAAGACGCTTCCTTATATGCACTAGCAAAACACAATTATTTGGTTTTGTTTACGCATTTCTAAAACTACATTTACATGTGTGAGATACGCCGTGGATTTCCGGTCTAGGTTTTCCATGCAGAAAAATATGCAACTGGTTTCAGTAATCGCAAAGAAGGAGTTGTGCGCTATTGGTATCAATGTATTCGGTTCAGAGCGGATTATTATGTGACAAATCCAGCAAAAAATAAAAACCACATGTAACACGCAGATTTTAGCGACAATCCATGTCAGGTAAATCCACAGCACAAAATCCGCAACATAAAATCCGCAACATAAAATCAATCAATGAGTCAATGTACTTTAACTTTCGGCGTTTAAGAGATCATTTCATCTTCAACTTGCTTAACTGCTCTCAATAACACTAATTTTGACCAGGGGTGCCAAAACTTTTACATGCCACTTGATATATACACAATATGGAAATAAACCAAATTACTGAAGTCATTATTACTGATATTATTCATCATTATCAGTATTAGAATAAAGACGTCTATAACTACTAAACGCGGGAAAAAGTTACAGAATCTAATGCTGGAGAAGAAATCCCAGTTCTCATTGCTCTGTGCAGATGCGCTAATCAGTCACTAACTTAAGGCGGCAAACGTAAAATTTCTGCATACAATGAGTACTGACTGATGGAGGCGCTCAAAGACGCCTCCTGTACAAACAGATGTTACCAGTGGAGCAAGAGCAGATGCAACATAGACACCAAAGTGTGCAGCTGTACTTGCTCCAAATGGAATGGATCTAGTTTTTTTTGGCTTTTTAAATACCGAATCAGTTTCCAACAGATGACAACCAGTCATGTGAACAGAGCCTATCAAGAACGCAGGCTTCTGCTGGGGGGCCTTACTATAAGGCTGGATTCACACACTGCAGCTGCACCCCTTCCAACACAAAGCTGGTTTTCAAAAAGAAAGAAGCTAAAAGTAGGTTGATTGTTAATGGCCGTGCAATTATTAAAGGGATTGTCTGGACTTGGGCCACAGTCTGAAACTGCAAACTTGTGAATCCTCTCAGCGTGTGCACTGCCCGATATCAGAATTCTCCAGTGATGGGTGCGGCGATCATGTGATCATGCGATTTGTATTCTCCAGGCCACATTTTGACTAGACGTGTTGAGAGTGAGGCTGGACAAGTCTAGTTGGCATGTGACTGCATTATATGCATATTTGTGGTCACAGGCCCGCAGACGTCGCTGTTGTGAACACTTTTAATCTGGCTTCTGAGTTTGGGCTCCCTCTGGTGGTTGCTGCTGGTAATGAAGCTGCTCTGGCTAACAGAAGTCGATCACCTGAGGGGGATGATTGGAGATCTGGTGTTACTGACTGGGGAGATTTACGTGAGCAGCCTTCCCATGATTCTTGCCGGTGATTTGTTTTCTTCCTGAGCCATTTGGAAGTCTGCTTGCTCCCTGCTGTGTCCTGCATCTTTCAGATAAGTTATTTAGCTGTTTATTTCTGTGGCATTTGTTTACCTTTTGCCTTTCTCAGTTCTCTGCCTTGCTGGAGTTAGTTCAGCCAGGTTCCCTGCGGGAGCCTGTGCTGGACTCTGTTTCTCATTTGAAACAGCTTATGTAGTTCTAGTTCCCTGTTATTTGAGTATCTGTTGATTTGCGTCCAGTTCACTCCAGAGTTCTGATATAGTGGGGGAGAGGTCGTGTGGCCTCAGTATTTTTGCATATCAGACGTGCTGGAATTTTTCTTAGGGTTTTTGCTGGATTGCAGACAGTATACTTTCCTCTCCTATCTAGACAGTTTGGGCCCCAGCATTTGCTTACTCTATTTTTTGTCTGTGTTTGTGCTTCATCTGTCTCACAGGCAATATATGTTTGTGGGCTATCTATTCCTTTGGAGCTCTACTCCGGGCAGTTAGCTTCCCCCCTTTTGGCTTAGTTAACTCTCTGGCTGTGTCGAGGCGTCTAGGGCATCGTAGGTATGTCCCACGGCTAATTCTAGTTGTGTTGTCAGCTTAGGGGTCTGCAATCCGCTAAGTTACCAACTTCTCTGGGTGTCTGGTTGCCTAGCCTATTTTTGCTATTGTCCTCCTCGGTTACTGAATCATAACACGTCGCCAAAGAATCCTGACAACGCGCAGTGCGTGCAATGTGAGTAGTCACAATTCTGCAGTCACACAGAGTGCCACAGACACCTACCCAAAGGCTGGAGAGCCCCTTTAACAATCCAACAGTACAATACAATGATGAGATTCCATGTTTGCTATTTGGAGCTTTAAAAACAAAGACAAATAGATGCATTTTTCTACTGCTAAAAATGTCAGCAATAAACACTGCATTTTCCTTGGCGGAGCACTAAGTGGCCATTTCCACTAAAAAAAAATTATTCAATTATTAAGCTAAAAAGATTTATGGGCCTTTTTCGACTCGTTTAGTTAAAATTGTTGAGTCATCTATTCTATATGGGCAGCTGTGCTCTGTATGAGTGTTACACTACAAAGTACCTGAGTTCCCCACAACACTGCTGACCCCGGCTGCATCTAGGAGGCTAAGGTGTTATGTTTCAGTAGCTGAGGAGAAATTGCAAAAATAGCAATACACCAGAGAGGCTGGAAACTATTGGATTGCAGGACCCTAAACTAACCGCAACACTAGAAGTAGCCGTGGAGCGTACCTACAGTGATCCTAGACGCCTCGTCACAGCCGGAGAGATAGCTACACCTAAAGGCAGAAAGATGAAAGCTATCTACCCCGTAGCAGAACCCCCAAAGAAATAGGAAGCCCCCAAACATGTAATGGCGGTTAGACAAGAAAATACGGACACAGACAGAAAATAGAATGAGCAAACGCTGGCGCCCAATCTGTCTAGATAGAAAAGTATAGGAAAGAATTCTGACTGCAACCCAAAAAAACCCTGACAAAAATACCAACACTTCTGATTAACAAAAAACCTGAGATCACACAATCTCTACCACCTAAATCAGATCTCTGGTGTAACACACAGCAATTCAGCAAATAAAAAGAGACAAAGGACTGAGCAAAAGTGCAAATACAAAATAAGCACAATTGCAGCGCCAGGCCCCAACAGGGGACCAGGTTGAAGTCCACTGCAAGCAGCAAACCAGCAGGGAAAATCCAACAGAGGAAAAAAAAACAGAAAATCACTTATCTGAATGAGAGCAGGAATGCAAGCTGAGCTCCAAGCAAGACCAGGAAGAACAATTGATTACCGGCAAGGCTGATGGGAACTCAGGTCACTTATATCAGACCATTCAGAGCCAGCTGAAGGCCATCAGCAATTAGTTCAGTACCCTCAGCAACCACCGGAGGGAGCCCCAGCTCGAAGTCGCCTCCAGAGTATTCACAACACTAAGGGCAGCCATTAGGAGCGGAAACACTCATCTACTGCAATTATGAGAAACTAGCTACATTTGGCAAAGCTGGGACTAATATTAAGTAATCATTGCGATAATAACACGCTGCACAGAAAAATCTCTGGGGCCACCGACATTGCACTTAGTCATTCAAACATTCCTTGAAGGGAACATGTCACCACCAGCATGTTGGGCATCTAGGGTTTATTTATTTTTTTTATAAATCATTAGTACATGTGAAATTGAAAAAAACTTTGTAATATCTGCGGATATATACTCCTGAATTCATCTGTCATTCTCAATATTCTCAATTCACGGGTAAAATCTCTCTTCGGTGAATACAGATTTTAACATCTCAGAACTAAGAGATAACAGTTGGTGCTCATAAAGGTCTATGGAGAACTGGAACTGTGCTTTCAGGAGAACTTGTTGCAGAATGTCTGTGTCTGCCTCTAGCGGCCTCCTCCTCCTCCACCATCCATAGAGTTTTAAAAGCACCAACTGTCACCTCCTATCTAAGTAATGGGGAAATCTGTATTCCCCAATGACAGATATTACCCATGAATTGAGAATGAATGATCAGTGCAGGAGAAATAAGCAGATTTCTCTGGTAAAGTATATTATAAAGCGGCTCATTTTCACGAGTACTACATGGTAACTGTTTAAAGGGGTTGCCCAGGCTTGAGGGTAAAGCCTACAATCACTATATAATTGCAGTCTTTGGATAGCACACACACTGCTTGGATTTTTTGATGCCGGAAAAGGTCAGCCATATGATCTCAACTATGTCATTTATCATTCTGGCCACATTCCAACTAGAAGTTCACGGCCTTGCTCAGTAAACTTGTATAGAGCGAGGCTGTGCCTGTCTAGTCAGCATGGGACCGCACATTGCAAACTTGAAGCTACACGATAGCTCGCTCCCATCACCGGAGAATCCTGACGGTGCATATTGTGCACTCTGTGAGGATTCACAAATCTTCAGTCAGAAACCTGGACAACCCCTTTAAATGTCCATGTGTTCTAAATGGATTTATAGATTACCAAAATGTGTCAGGGAGATTAGCCCAGATGCAGCAGGCACAGGCGGAACGTGAAATCAACATCAGTTGAGTTCGCTCACGACGTCTGCGCATGTGTAGGCTCTTCACTAGTGATGAGTAGAGATGAGCGAATATGTTCAGAAAAAGATCACCAAACATAAATTCGTCACGAATATGGCACATTCGGATTAATGATCGTTATAACACGGCATTTTTCTTAAACTCGGAAAAAGTCAGTAACATTCGACAAAGGTTAGAATAAAAGCCAGTAATTTATGTGCCGCGTTCAGTAAAATCACAGCGTGACAGGTTAGAATAGAATTTCACTGCGGTGAACTCGCCTCTGCACCAAGCGACATTCTCACAGTGCAGGTGGGGATCTCACCGATGTCACCGTAGTTCAGCCTGGCTGAAAACGCAGCCTCAGTGACGTCACCACTAGTCACAGACGCCACGCTCGCAGCAGCTCAGTCACCAGTGGTTCTCAGCCTAGACAGCCGCATCTTGGCGCCGTCCAGGTTGAAAACTATTTCTCCCCCAGACATGGATTACGGCGTGGGACAGAATGACGGACAGGTATGGTATATTGTAGTTTTATTATTTTAGCTTTATTACAGGAGAACGAGGGCTTCAGTGGAATTAGATGAGGTTTTAAGTATGGTTTAATTAAGATTATTAAAGGAGTCTGTGTGATTTTTTCAATTAAAGGACTTTATTCTTGGTGTGTGTGCCTTTATACAATGTGACTATGGGATTAGTAATGGGGGCGTCTTATAGACATCTCTCCATTACTAACCTCGGGTCTTGATGTCATCTGACAATACAAAGGTGACTTCAACCCCACAAATATAAACCCCACTTGTCACAGCTACAGGGCAAGTGGGAAGAGCCGGACAAAAGCGCTACAATTGGTACATCTAATAGATGTGCCTTTTCTGGGCAGATGCGGGCTGCTATTTTTAGGCTGGGGGGTCAATATTCATGGCCCCTTACCAGCCTGAGAATACCAGCCCCAGCTGTCAGCTTTAGCAAGGCTGGTTGTCAAAAATGAAGGGAAACCCACGCCTTTTTTAAATTATTTATTTAAATAATTAAAAATACGGTGTGGGGACCCCTCTATTCTTGATAACTAGCCTTACTGAAGTTGACAGCTGAGGGTTGCTGCCCCCAGCTGTAAGTTTTGCCTAGCTGGTTATTAAAAAATACAGGGGAACCCACACAGGATTTTTTTAAAATTATTTATTTACACTGCAGGAGCGGCTGATGATAACTTCCATCCGCCACTCCTGCTCTCACTGTAATTAGCGGCAGCAGGTGTCGGATGATGGGAGCTGTAGTCCTATGAGCTGACACCAGTGACTGGAGGTAAACTGTATACCTCCAATCACAGCTGAGCGCTCACGCTGTCTTCTGACAGTGTGGGAACCACAGCTCTTTGACCTGCGGGGATGATTTCACCACCGATCAGAAGCGCTACGGCGGTGTTTCCCACGGTGTCACACAGCGTGGGAAACACCGGCTTGTGTGCTGTGTATGTTCGGCTATTTTCGGCAATTTAAGCGACGATTAAATTGGCGAACATTGCAAATTCGGCGATTGTGACCCGAACATTGAAATATTCGCTCATGTCTAGTAACACTATCATCACAGCCAGTAGATAATAGTATCCACCATTCACAATAGATGATCATAGAATCAAAAAATGTTACAGTTGGAAGGGACCTCCAGGGTCAGAGTCCAACCCCCTGCTCAATGCAGGAGTCACTAAACCATCTCAGACAGATGCCTGTGCATAATGTCACAGCTCACCTGTTCCACCTCCCTTCGTAGGGACCTCTGCCCAGGTCATAGCAAGCCCCGTTTACACTTTAATATTCACAAATGAAATAGAGTCTGGCTCAGCCTATTGCTGCTAATGTTTATGTGAAGAACAGGAAGAAGTAGACAGAGTTAAAATTGAAAGATATCAACATTGTACAACTTTAAAAAAAAAATGTTTTACATAAAAACCTGATAATAATAGGTCACTCTCTTTAAAACATCTTCTATATTCAATTATCCATTTTTTACAGTAAAGAAAAACAATTGGAAATAGGGGGAAAAAATAGTGGCAGATAAAAATCTAATTAATGGTTGTGTTGATGTTCAGACATCTGGTAAATTTACAACATACCAAATAATCCTGAATTGTAGCAACGTTGACCGCGGACTTCCTCCATTGCCTCTGATAAACTAGGTCAGTGTCCAGGCCATAGGAATGAGCCAAGGATAATGCTTCTCCGTACTCTTCATTATCGATCTGAAGCAAGAATGACATTTGTCAAAGTCAAATTATGATTTCAAAAAACGATCACAGCTACTCGAGACTGAGGACAGAAGTGGATCTGTTTGAGTAATAACCATCTACACACGGGATATATTGTATTTTCGTGTATTAACGCCTGATGAAGATCTCAGCTCGATGGCGAAACGTCACATAAAGCTGCAGTTTTAACAGTTTTAATTATTAAATAACAAAAACTTGATTCCAGTTCACCCAGTTGCTCCTTGCTCATCCACCTGGGGCTCAGACACCGTCCTCGCCCTGGCCTCCCATCAAGGACAATAGAAAAAATTGGAGTCCGGCTCAACAGGACTGGATTTTTCAAAAGAAAATATAGTGTGTACAAAAGAAAATTTTCATGGTCGACATGACCCAGTCGATGCCATTTCGCCTGCACTAAGCAGTCTTACTCATGACTAATGAGTAAGACTGCTTAGTGCAGTTGAAACCTGTCGACTGGGTCATATCGGCCATGAAAATTTTCTTTTGTACACACTATATTTTCTTTTGAAAAAGAAAAAGAAAAGAAAAATCCAGTCCTGTTGAGCCGGACTCCAATTTTTTCTATTGTCTTTAATTATTAAACCTGACATCTTCTCGGCCAATTTGAATAAAAGTTTCGCCTTTTGTGAACACCCAGCCAAGCATACCTTCCTTTGATAAAGTTCCTCAGGCGTTGTAGACCTCAAACTAACAATCCTGTATGTTTTTGTAATGGTTCGTGGACGTTTTCGCGGTGGGGCAAAGCGTTCCATCTCTGTGGCAAAGTACAGCCCTTGCTTTATGTAGGACAAATATCTGTCTTTGGCTGACATCTCATCATCAAAGTCAGAGTCTTGGTCTCCATAGTCGTCCTCACCAGATCTACTCTCCAATCGTGACCTTTTAGGAGCAAGTTTTACTTCACACTAAAATTTAAAAAAAAAAAAAAAAAAAAGAAGCAAAAGTGATCACTTTAGAGAAGAAATGGCTCATGTATAGGTAAATTATTAGATTTCTGTTACTGACTTTGACCCGTTAAGTTCACATATAGGCTATTTTTACAGTTTTATGGTCCAAAGGCGAACTGAACCATCATTGCTTACAGCTGCAGTTTGAGGACGTCAAAACTACTGAATGTAACCGCTGCAGCCAATCACTGGCTGTCCAGCCAATTGTGCTGCCTATTTCGGCATGACAGCTGAGCCCAGTGATTGTTCTGTAGCCAATGTGAAAAAAAAATGGCAAGGAAAGCCGGCTGCATGATTTGTCGCTGTTAGACAGCCTCAACACATGCAGGGATTGCCTGTTTGTTAGGGAATCCCACGTGTTGAGGCTGTCTAACAGCGACAAATCATGCAGCCGCAGGGACTTGAACATAATATACAAGCACTTCCAGATGCTCGGATAAGACGTTATCAGAGCACGTTCTTTCATCTCTAGTAAGTATCCTTCTCTAAAGACTCATTCAGACGTCCGATTTTCTCGTGCTATCCTTAGTTTTCACAGCTAGAACTTGTGATAGTCTATGGGACCACTCAAGTATCCATGACCTGTTGTGAAGCAGTTCGCGAAAAATCGTAGAGACTAGTCCAATTGTGATCCGAGGGTTGGATCAAAATCGGCAATGGAAGTCTATGGGCTTGTGAAAAAAAAGCGGACCACACTCGCGGGATATGCCAAAGCAGTCCGATTTTCACCTACTGTGAAAAAGAAGGTGGAGGAACTTATTAGAGCTGAGAGAATCTGTTCGGAATCAGTCGCCAAATCTAAATTTGCCAGGTCATAAATCGGAACTGAATTTTGAAAAATTAGCTCAACTCTAGAACTTATTGTTTCTTTTTCTCCACATACGGATCAAACACTTATCTAAAAAAAATTATCCGTATTTATCTTACATGAGAAAAACGGACATCTGCATGAGGTCTAACATTTTTCTACTAAAGCAACATATATGCATATAAAGCCTCACATCCAGTTGGATCTGTCACCAGATCAAAAGTGGGCAGATTTTCCTCCACAATTCATGCTTCTTCCTGTGCATTCTATTTTTTTAATTTTTAAAATCCGCCATACGGTTACAGAGGTATGAGCCTTTTAATTCAGTGCAAATTTTTATGGTGTTTACCGCTGGGTAATTATACAATGCAGCCTAAAGAGACGCCCCAGAGGATCTTGAGTGAACCATCCCCTTGCAAAACACCATAAAAATTTCTACTGAATAAAAAGTCCAATATGTTTGGACTCATATGGCAGATAAAAACACGGGATCCTAGCACAGGACTCATATCCGGTATTGTGGAACTAGTGACAGGTCTTCTTTAAAAACATGAGACAAGTAATGACAAGCACCAATTCAAGAAATTCTACTTAAAAAAATAAATAAATAAAATGAGAACATAATATAAAAACTATAAAATGTATCCATTTCTGGAAATATTCTTCCAGACCTCAGCAATAGTGCACAGATTGTTTCTACGGAGTCAACAACCGCCTATGTACCGCTATTCTTCTGCACCAGGAAAGCAAACATTTATTTGCTACCTTTAAACTGGTCATAGGGGTAATGATGTTTAGCAAACGACCCAAACAAAAAAGATTATTAATGTTATGAGGGTTGTAGATTTGTTCCGCAGCTCCCAACAATACATCCATTTTAAGAAAGAAAAAAACTCAAGTAGAAAGACCTGCGTAGTCAACAATACACAGTTCCCCATCAGTTTATCGGAGATGTTAGTAGCAAGTGATAAATTCTGCCGATGCATACAGCAAACAATGTAAAACATCAGGCACCAACTGCAAGCTTCTAGGTGCACTGTAGTGGCCATTTTAAGGAGCCCTAAGCCTAAAATGAATGATAACAGTAAGCAGGATAATCTTACTCGCGCTATTTGACTTTCTACAGGACCTTCTGTAAACAGTCCTATAGGAATCATGCAGAGAACACCTGCATTAAACCCCTGCTGATTGGTTCATACAGTTAGGTCCATAAATATTTGGACAGAGACAACATTTATCTAATTTTGGTTCTAGACATTACCACAATGAATTTGAAACAAAACAAATCAGATGCAGTTGAAGTTCAGACTTTCAGCTTTCATTTGAGGGTATCCACATTAAAATTGGATGAAGGGTTTAGGAGTTTCAGTTCCTTAACATGTGCCACCCTGTTTTTAAAGGGACCAAAAGTAATTGGACAAATGACTCCAAGGCTATTTCATGGACAGGTTGGGCAATCCCTTTGTTATGTCATTCTCAATTAAGCAGATGAAAGGGCCGGAGTTGATCTGAGGTGTGGTGTTTGCATTTGGAAGGTTTTGCTGTGAAGGAAACATGCGGTCACAGGAGCTCTCCATTGCAGGTGAAACAAGCCATCCTTAAGCTGCAAGAACAGAAAAAAACCCATCCAAGAAATTGCTACAACATTAGAAGTGGCAAAATCTACAATTTGGTACATCATGAGAAAGAAAGAAAGCACTGGTGAACTCATCAATCCAAAAAGACCTGGGAGCCCACGGAAGACAAAAGTGGTGGATGATCGCCGCATACTTTCTTTGGTGAAGAAGAACCCTTTCACAACATCAACTGAAGTCCAGAACACTCTCAGTGAAGTAGGTGTATCTGTCTCTAAGTCAACAGTAAAGAGAAGACTCCATGAAAGTAAACACAAAGGGTTCACATCTAGATGCAAACCATTCATCAATTCCAAAAATAGACAGGCCAGAGTTAAATTTGCTGAAAAAACACCTCCAGAAGCCAGCTCAGTTCTGGAAAAGTATTCTATGGACAGTTGAGACAAAGATCAACCTGTACCAGAATGATGGGAAGCCAAAAGTTTGGAGAAGAAAGGGAACGGCACATGATCCAAGGCACACCACATCCTCTGTAAAACATGGTGGAGGCAACGTGATGGCATGGCCATGCATGGCTTTCAATGGCACTGGGTCACTTGTGTTTATTTATGACATAACAGCAGACAAGAGTAGCCGGATGAATTCTGAAGTGTACCGGGATATACTTTCAGCCCAGATTCAGCCAAATGCTGCAAACTTGATTGGACGGCGCTTCATAGTACAGATGGATAATGACCCCAAGCATACAGCCAAAGCTACACAGGAGTTCATGAGTGCAAAAAAGTGGAACATTCTTCAATGGCCAAGTCAATCACCAGATCTTAACCCAATTGAGCATGCATTTCACTTGCTGAAATCCAGACTTAAGAGGGAAAGACCCACAAACAAGCAAGAACTGAAGGCTGCGGCTGTAAAGGCCTGGCAAAGCATTAAGAAGGAGGAAACCCAGCGTTTGGTGATGTCCATGGGTTCCAGACTTAAGGCAGTGATTGCCTCCAAAGGATTCGCCACAAAATATTGAAAATAAAAATATTTTGTTTGGGTTATGTTTATTTGTCCAATTACTTTTGACCTCCTAAAATGTGGAGTGTTTGTAAAGAAATGTGTACAATTCCTATATTTTCTAACACATATTTTTGTTCAACCCTTCAAATTAAACGTTACAATCTGCACTTGAATTCTGTTGTAGAGGTTTCATTTCAAATCCAATGTGGTGGCATGCAGAGCCCAACTCGCGAAAATTGTGTCACTGTCCAAATATTTCTGGCCCTGACTGTATTGTGGCTGGGACTTGGCCAAGGATGAAGAACTTATTTAACTTTTTGTCCTACTGCAGATAAGACAAATAGGAGAGGCTCCTGCTGCCGAAAGTCTTACTGCCTTAAGGCCCCGTCACACATAACGAGATCGCTAGCGAGATCGTTATTACGTCACGATTTTGAGATCGCTGGAGAGCCGTATCGTGATCGTTGAGGAGCTGTCAAACATGCAGAACTTCCCAACGATTTCGGCCGCCCCAGCGATCTAACTAACGATCTCGTTGCTCATTGGGACGCTTTAACACAGCAGCTATTTCAACGATCCACACCTTGATAGGGGCTGTACTGTGTCACCAATCATCTACGTGGTGGACGCTACTGTGTTCTGATTGGGCGGCAGGTTTAATAAAGCCACGTTGTAGCAGTTCCGTCCCTTTGTTCCTGTTTGCGTTCCGGTTTCGGATCGTAGCAGCGTTCTTCGGCTGTGACTCTGTATCCATTCATCTGGGCTTTGTTCCTGACAAGCGTTCTGGTTTGTGGATTGCAGTGTTCTTCGGCTGTGACTCCACACAACCCGGAGAATTCTGCTAAGATCTGCAATCCAGCACGAGGTCAGAAACAAAGGATGGAATCGCTATTCTGTTGCTCTCTTTATGCACGGTGGGAAATGAGAACGCTGTAGAGACCACCAATCGGGGACGAGGGGCGCAGAAAAGTCCAATTTATGCACGCCTACGTGTCTCAGTTCTGAATCGCTAACGAGGTCGTTGGTTAGGTGTCAAATACAGCGATGCACACTGCCCAGCGGGAGCGCAGCGACCCAGGAATGATCCAGGAAGCTTTGTAACGATCAGCGATCTCACAGCAGGGGCCTGATCGTTGCTACCTGTCAGACGTAACGAGATCGCTAGCGAAATCGTTATTGCTTCACAAAACCAGTGACGTATCAACGATCTCGCTAGCGATCTCGTAATGTGTGACGGGGCCTTTACACAGGATAGTAAAGAGTGGGGCAGGTGGTAGTGGACAAGGCTAAGCTCCTGGAACACACAGCACATTTTTTTTCACATACCTTAGAGCTTTAAATGGACATCTGTCAGATAAACTACCACACCTTACTGTTTATATGGTCATGTTGCTTTATGAAAGAATAGGCCATTCATGCAATCTGTTTCACTCTGGTTTAATTCACATGCAAATGAAGCTAAAGTGCTTTTGACATGGTAAAGCACTACCCAAGCCTCTGCTTCCCTGGCTCAATTCCATACCAAGCACAGCTTCCCTTTGCTGGATTGACAACTCACTAACTTAACTACACAGTCAGTAAATTGTTATTCAAGCAGAAGAAGGTGGGGCTGGGAGAGGAATAGAGCCGGTGAATCAGAGTGCCCTGCGCAAACCCAAAACATGTCAGCCTCATTTGCATAATAATTAAGGCAACTTTTTTAAATCAGCGAGCAACATATGGCATACATAAAGGTATCTTTCAACAAAGCAAGAAGACCATATAAACAAGTTTGGGGGGTTGGATTGTGCCCACAGATTCCTTTAAGTCAGAGAGTAGAGGTGGGTAGTGGTTCCTGCTGCAGTTAACTCCCTTACTGCCACACATAGGACAGTGATGAGGAGGAGAAGGAAGAACATGGCTGAGCTCCTGGGACACATAAGATTTCTTTATATATTTCACAACTGTAATTCAGAGGTGAGAAGGTCCAGCTGCAGCTAGTTGTCTCACAGCCACGCACAGGACAGTGAAGTGAAGGCCTCAATTGAGGGCCTTGATCTGATCACTGGACTGGCACACCACACTTAGATAGGGCAGGTTCAACAGGTTTGTAAATTCACCTTCATTCAAATGTCATGAAATCTTTTAAAAGGTGGCTCCTGAAAAAGTCTCCTATTTTGTAGGGATTAACGTTTTCTAGCAGTGATGAGGGGTACACATAGGCACTTGGTTCTGGTGCAAAACAGTCCAAGGTTTATGGTCTCTCAGACTTTGAAGGTAAACAAAGCAGCTTTTTTCCTTGCAATATATGCATATCTAAAGGTTCATGCACTGTCTGTCCTCCATTACAGCTCTCACTCAAGCTACACTACCTCAAACTCACCTGAGCCAATTCAGCTGCCTTTATAAGAACCTGCAAGGCCTGGACTTGAGGAGCAACCATTCCCACCCAGGCTCTTCTAGCCGATCCTAAATCCCGGACCCAAAATCTGGTCCATTTACCATAAACCTCTCAGTAATCTACTGTTACTGGAGCCTTAATTTCCGTGAGTTACATCATTGAGGCCAACCACCTCTTTTATACATACTTGCCATCCAGGACTTTCCGTCCTGCCTTCCTACAAAATGTAAAAGCTAATATACGTATAAACACATATATAAATATACAATGCTGTTCAAAAGTTTGTGAACCCTTCAGAATTTTTAATATTTCTGCCTAAATTTGACCTAAAAGTAGACCAAGTCACACAACTGAGTCAATACTATTAGACTTAGTCATTTTTTTTAAACAAGGAAAGTGATCCAGTATCACATTGTCTGTGAGTGGCAAAAGTATGTGCATCAATAACGGATTCCTAACATTTCTAGTAATTGGTGATTAGTCCTGGAGGAATTCTAACCCATTCAAAACAGCTTCAACTCTTATGTTGGTAAGTTTTCTCCCATGAACTGTTCTCTTCAGGTCCTTCCACAACATTTCTATAAATGAAAGTTCAGACTTAGACTAGTCGATTGAAAATTGTACCTTTCTTCTTCTTTTACCTTTCCTTTGTAGAACAACTTGTATGGTTTGGGCCGTTGTCTTGCTGCCTGTCCTACATGCTCTTGAGGTTCAGCTCATGGATAGATGTCCTGACATTTTCCTTTAGAATTTGCTACTATAATGGAGAATTAATTCTTCCATTAAGGACCACAAGCTGTCCTGGCCTCTTAGCAGTGCAAAAGGCCCAAACAAGTATACTACAACCACTGTGTTTCTCAGATGTATGAGGTCTCTATGCTTGGTCTCATACGTTCTCAAAACAATGTCCCATTAACCATCAACCTTCTGGCTCATCTGCGTAAACTTTAGTAAGCTGTAGACAGGCAGTAATGTTTTTGGAAAGAAGTGGCTTTAATAATAATAATAATAATAATTTTACTTCTACAGCGCCAACATATTCTGCAGCACTTTACATTTAAGAGAGGACTTGAACAGACAATAAAAGACATTACAGAATAACAATAATCACATAAATCAGATGCCAAGAGGAGTGAGGGCCCTGCTTGCAAGCTTACAATCTATGGCTGTCCCCTTGCAATAATGCCATACACACCACTGTTCAGTTTCCTGAACATTAGCTAATGTGAGACAGGCCTTTTGTTGCTTAGAGATTACCTTGGGTTCCTTTGTGTACTCATGGACTATTATATGCCTTGCTCTGGAAGTGATCTTTGTTGGTCAAGCACTGGTGGGGTGTGTGGATAAATGTCTTGAATTTCCCACATTTGCACAGTTTGACTGTTGACCGATTCCAAACTCTTTACAGATGGCTTTGTAAGTTTTGCCAGCCTGATGAACCTCAACAACTCTTTTCTGAGGTCCTCAGAAATCTCCTTTATACATGTCATGGTACACTTCGATTGACCAATACTAAACATATACTAAACATACATACATTTTATTTACTCTGGACTAATAATTATTCAAAATGTACACATGTAAAAAAAAAAATGTACTAAAAGTGTTAGTAGGAGTATTAGACACTTGATACCGTCCTCTTTTTAAATTAAAAAATGAATGCTGTTGTAACAAATGACTCTTGACACAGACATAATCTGGTAACTATAAGAAAAAGCAAAAACCATGATAAGCTTTGTAATTGTTGCTATAAATCGATAATAAAAACACCAGACAAGCTAAGAAAATGTCTCACATAAAATGACACTATTACTGTAGGACAACAGCAGGGGGTTTATAGGGAGAGAAAAAAAGTCCTTACCTAATCAATGTATTAAAATTAATGGTGTTCAGAAGAAAAAAAATAACATACACACAGCAAAAGAAAAGGATGACATGGCTCACACTGTGCGCCTAATGACAGACCAACCACTGTGGTCCATCAGAGGACAATGATAGAGTAGAACATGACAGCTTTCGGTTTTGTTCAGTGCATGTCTTTTCACCACCTGGGCTTTGATTGTGTTGTGTTTTAGGTATGCTATTGCTGGAGGTCAATTATACTGGTTATCACTAAAGATTAGATCTATCAAATATGATACGTGATAATACAGAGCTAAATCTTTGGTTGTTCCATAGCTGCGGCATCAAGATGTTCATGCCGAGACCCTAAAGGTTCCATAAATCCAGCACACAGAAATCCCAATAATTACCTGAAAGATGAGGACAGGTCCTCTGTAGCCTGTCGCCAATTGGGTAAGGCAGCGGGCGGTAGTCAGACTAAGCAGCGGCATTCTGGACTGAGCCCCAGGGCTTTTTAGCACAAACTTTGACATAGCTGCGATTAATAAGGCTTGCGATTATGTATATTATACGTAACCACTGATGTATCTGTGATGAGGTCAACTTTCTATTGAGAAGAAGTGATCAGTGGCATGCATTTTCTACGAAATGTTGGCAAAGATCTTTTTATTCCCCCCCCTCCCCCAAAAAAAAAATCACTATCTTCAAAACAAAAATTTTCTTTTGATTCTCACATTAGCCAATGGGGCAGCTTTATACTCACGGGTCCTGTCCTGTCAGAAAAAGTTATCAGCAGCTTACTTATCGCAGGATGGATTACAATGACTGATCAATCGATTCCAAAAATCTTTATACACAGCTGATAACACAGCCCCTCCAATTCTATTCTGAGAGCCTTAACTTTTCTATTTTACAGTCAATATAGCCGTACGAGGGCTCGTTTTCTGTGGAACATGTTGTAGTTTTGAATGATATAATACAATTCATTTTATCATGTGATTAATTGGAAAGCAGGAGAACAATTTCAAGTGCGTTGGAATTGCAAAAAAAAAAGTGTGTATAAAATGCATGTTAACCACGCGAGACTATTGCTGAACAAAAGGCATGTTCAAGTACGTTTACAGTTTGTTCAACAACATTTAGACAAGCCTGTAAAATACTGGGAGAATAGAGTCTGGTTAGAAGAGATCATAAATGAACTCTTTGGATGCAATAATACACATTATGTTTGATGGCCAAAAGGCACTGCATATCACACCAGAAACACCATAGCAAAAGTGACACCATGGTGTGGGCCAGTTTTTCAGAATACAGCACTGGCAAACTGCATAAAATTGAAGGAAGGATGAATGGGTAAATGTTCCGAGACATTCTTGATAAAATTCTGCTGTCATCTACCCTGATGATGAAGATGAAACAAGGGAGGACATTTCAGGCAGACAATGATCCCAAACACAAAGCCAAGGACAGCCAACTGGTTTCAGAGATAGAAAATAAAGCTTCTAGAATGGCCGAGGCGATCACCGGACCTGAATCCAATAGAAGATTTATGGAAGGAAAGGAACTAAAGCTCGTGGTTCAAAGAAGGAGCCCACAGGATATGTGAAGAGTGTTTGTGTGGAATAATGGGCCAAAATCACAACTAAGCAATGCCTGCAACTAGTTTCTCCATACAGGAGGCGTCTACAAGCTATCACCACCAACAAAGGCTTTTGTACGACGTATTAAATACATTTCAGTGAGCGTGTTCAATACTTTTTCCCATGGTATGTAGTACACCTATGCTCATATCTGTGGTGGAGGCTCCGTAGGATGTTCGGGCATTATCCCCAGAGTACAATCATGCATTAAACAGATAATGAAAGATTCCTCTAAATCCAGGCAGAATAATTCTAATATGTGTAATTCTGGCACTGAAGACTGAGACACGTGTTAATAAGTCATTAGAATGACTGACTGCTATAACAATTTACTGTCAATTTCCTCAGGCGGCGTTGTGGGGTTAGAGTGCAACTCACAGGTATATTCTATGCATTTTCTCTGCCGGATCGGCTGAATAGTCCCAACTCCCCACTCTTCTGTGTAATCTTCCTCTAGGGCTCATCATTACCCCATGCATTTCTGATGTGCCGTGACTCCGGCTATTACCTAACTGCACAGCTGAGAACAGCTCATTTTTTAATACACATCAATTTCCATGACCCAGATATCCAATAAGGGAGAAGTGTAAAAGGGTTTTCCCATAATAAAAACTGTCCAAATCTATTATAGGAGAGATAAGTGTCGGCTCTATGGGGATCTGACTGCTGGGACACGAACACGACTGGGTATAGAGGGAACACTGCGGATCCATTTAACACCTCCCCATTGTGGGGACATTTTGATTTTAAGCTTTTCTATTTTTCCTATTCCAATGTCTCAGAGTTCTAACTTTATTTTTCCGTTTACACACGGAGGCCTTGTTTTTTTGGAGTGGTGAAAAGAGGTGCACGCCACTCAAGATGCGCAGAACTTATTTAGCGGCTTGCATGCACCAGAAGAAGTTGACGGGACAGTGAATAACCCGCTGTCTCTGTCTATTGCATGTTGCATGCTATAGACAGCCACTGGACCCTCATCGATCACCAGGAAGGTGCACTTCTTTCCCCATTAGAATGGGGCAGAGACGTAGATGTTTGACCACCACTCAAATTCTCTTTAGGACTTTGGAGACAGTTGAACATCCCGCTGTAGCACACCCTAAATATTAGGGATGAAGCGCACTGGCCATGCAGTCTAATCCTACACATCTAGATAGGTCATACCCCTTTAATCCATTAACCATATAGCTATGTGCTGACAATAAATAATAATAATAATAATAATAATAAATAAATAATGGCATTTATATAAAATAACTATACTTCCACAAAATAATAATAAAAAAAAAATACATTACCTCCAAGCTGAGGAAGCCTCCGTCGTGAGCGGCCGTCACCTGGGGGGAGGGTTCAAACCATTCGCAGGATTTCCCCAGCAAGTTCTTTAGCGTCTTCACAGAGGACACGGTCAAAGCGCCCGAGCATCGAGCCAAAATCACAGCATTGTCCGCCCACCAATTCACATCAGTCAGCGGGTAATAGGACTCCTTATCTACATGGACAGGGGACATCAATGGGGTAGAAGACACAGTAAGAGGTCAGACAAAGCCCAGGACAAAGCAAACAACGGGTAACGTGTGATCAGCTTAGGGCGTGTGCCATCTGGTATGTACCGTCCGTCGGATGCCAATTCCTGACTTTCTACATGGCTTCCAGCTTTTCAGAGATTTCATAAGAAGCGAATTCAGAATTTTATCTGTACGAGGGAACACAGGCAAGGGAAGGCTGCACATTAAAGGTTAACACAGAACTTTTCTTTCTGACCTTTTCCCTCACATGCCTTATATTAGTGATTCTAAATGAGGAAAACTCAAGCACCTTGGAGAAATAATGAGAAACCAAACTATAAGAAAAAGATTAAAGTCCGGCTTATAACGCCGCGGAGGTGACCTGCTATTCTGCTAATATATTTTATCTGGTGGCTGCCACTAGATCCGCCTAGAATTGGGTCTAGATCAGTTTTTATGACAGATCACATTACACTTGAAAGAGTTTCTCCAGAATAGGGAATAAGTTAATAATACACGGAGGGTTCAACAGCTCTGTAGGACGGGGAGGTTGAGCACACGGCCTTCTACTCCATTCATTGCCTATAGGACTGCCAGAGGTAGCAGAGCGCTGTACTTGTCTTTCTCCATGCTTCACCTCCGCTCCACAGAACTCACATGAGTGGGGGACCCAATGATCAGATCCATCCCCAACCTGCCCTATGGCTATTGATGAGGATTCCACCTTTGGGGCCAGTGCCCATCTCCAGAAACTAGGTCTTCTGACCATTGTTCTGCCTGGTGGCCGAATGCAGTAACAGCAGAGGACGTCAGCCATGAACTAGTTCTGAAGGCAGCCAAGAAAGTGCACTTTTAGAGGCAGATTATCTCACTGGTATGTTAAAATCCAACATACCAGATCCAAGTGTTCCAAACACTCCCAATATCAGCCAAACTAACATGGACCTCGTCCATCAGTCAAGGCAATGAATCTGCAGCCAATGGAAGGCCGCCCTGAGAAATGCCCCTTACTTGAGGTCGACCGCGACCCTACTTTTGGTTCGCTGGCATAGCCGGCTAATCATAACATAATTAGGGCTAATAAGTAAGGGGAACTTCCAAAAAAAAACAGCATGTAACCAATAAAGGGGAAGCAGACAAAACCCAGATGATACAATAAACACTCTTTATTCATAAATTTGTTAAAAACCAATAAAATCATTATAAAGACGGAAAGAAAAGGCACAATAAATCCTCTGCATGCAAAACCCGTCAGTACATGTGGAACAAATGATTAATCATCATGGGATGAAGGTGTTTATTTTGTCATCGGGGTTTTGTCTACTTCCCTTTTTTGGTTTTATAAGAAGAGCGGTAGATGTCGTTAGGGAAGATGCAGTTCTAGTGGTTGTTGGCCTACACCCGCAGATTACTGATGTAGCTGATGGACTGGATTGAGCAAATCAACTCACAATAACCCTAAAGCCCCCATACACATTACACTTAAGTTGACCGAACCCACAAATAATGATGGGTTCGGGCAATGGTCTATTGTGTATGGGGGCACCAGCTGACTGATAGTTGGTGGAAATATTGACCAGGCATTTCAGATTGCGGACTTTTGATCACATTGTTCTACGGAGATAAGTTGCCGGCTGATGTGTCAGTCGGTGGCTTTTTAGAGAACCAAGGTGAGCTCAGTTGACCGACCATTCCTGTGTACGGGAGAATTGGCCAAGATGGCTGTTGGACAAACGATCTTTCGACTAACAGCCATCTAAAGTGTATGGCCACCTTTAACTTACCTCTAAGCCAAGGCGTAACTAAGCCTCGGGTTTGCCATCACTCATGACTAGGGTTTGAGCATTCCGATACCAAAACCGATTCCGATACCTGAAATCAATGTAAGTCTATGGAACAAAATATCGGAATTTAAAAACTTCCGATATTTTGTTCCCATAGACTTACATTGGATTTCAGGTATCATGAGTCATGACTCTACAGGAGGCAGATTTCTAGCAGACATTTCTACAAGTGACCAATCCATTCCATACATCCGTTTCTGCTGCATCTACGTGGATTTCTACAAGCCCTTTTCAGATGAATGGAAAAGCTGCAGAAAATTCTGCAACAAATATACCGCATGTGAATGCATTCAAAGGCAGATAACTAGTGTGAGAAAAGATAGGACACTATAGGGAGGATTACAGTTAAAAAAAACGGTCATGTATGTATGTCCTTTAGGTATATGGGGAAAAAGCCATATTAAAACATCACAAAATGATCACATCCTTCAAAGAATCCAATTTCCTCTGGGGTCAATACTGCTTTAAGAACTCAATCTACAAGAAGCCAAAGTACTTAAATTCTAATTTACCTTTCATCTTTTTCCTTTTCTCCACTGAGCTTCTCCAATCAGGGTTGATCTCATCATACTCCGGCTAAAATGGAGAAAGATAAGAAAAAGGAACTAAATGAAAAGCGACAGACAGTGGCGAGCATAAGAATGCAGGACGCAGAACGATAGAGCCCTCTCAATGACGGAGACTCGGCCCAGAACAGATGTGATCAGGACAGTCACAGGTGAGAATACCGGGGATTGCCTGTCCATTGGAAAACAAGTCAAGTGCAGACAGGAAAAAGACATGATAAACCGGCCACCATCACATACTACAAAGAGTCACACGTTCAGATGAGCTGCTGAAATCTAAGAAAAAAAAGAATAATTTGCTCTGGTTTGATCTTGTGCTTTCCATTGCACAAAATGAGAGATGGCTGAATGATCTGCAAAAGATTGGCCCAGCGACCACGTCCATAGGCCGTGCCCAATGAATGGGAGCACAGCAAGCCTTGTACCTGCCCGCAGGGTGAAGCATGAAGAATTCAAGAAGTCCGATCCTTCTGTAGTTGGTAATAGGGTAAAGACCACCTCCATACACTTTGGGCAGTTGGCCGGCCCTGCCAAGATTGGCGAGAGTTTGGTCAACTCAATTCAATGTGTATGACACAATTACCCATCCAAGCTCGGAAGGGTCAGCAGACCAAGCATGCATTGATCTTTCACTCTTTTAGAAGAATTTCTTTGGTAAAGCAAAACCAAAAACTTTAATTTCAATCCTTAAAATTTCAGATTTAAAGCTAAAAAAAGCTGTCCTGTGAAAACCAGTTATAACTTATCCATAGAATAGCTGACAACTTGCTCATCAGTGACAACTTGCTTATCAGTGGGGGTCCTGTAAAGTCTCAGCATCAATCTGGCCACTTGTGCAGGGGTGATCGATTCTTATAATGCCAGATGTATTATTCCTTTGTTCAGCAAGTCCAGGGATATGAGACATTGTTTTATGCAAAAAGAACAGGAAGGAAAAAAAAATGACGATCTGAAGGGCGCGTCTAACCGGATGTTGCAGAAAATTCTGTTTTTATTAATAAAAACGCGTTTCTAGAGCGGATCGCTCTCTTCATCAGGTACAAAGAAAGATAAAAACATACAGAGTGAATTGCATTCTTATAAGCACATAGGCCAGGTGTAGATTCATTAAAGGGGTTGTCCACTACTAGGACAACCCCTTCATAAACTACATGTTATGCCCCCTTAATAAAGCCTATACTCACCTCCTATGCTGGCACTGTTCCCACAGTGTCGGCACTCGCGGCTCCAGGGCTGTGATGCGGTGAAATGACATGTGACGCCCAATCAGCGCTGGCGTAACTGTCTCCACCTCCAGACAAACTGGACATGAGGAGGAAGCCAGGGCTGCAGCGGATCCCAGACTACCTTTTCATATTCATTTCGACAGGAGGCGGAGACTGTGATGCCTGCGCTGATTGGGCGCCAGGCGTCATTCCACCGCATCACAGTCCCGGGGAGAGCGAATGCAGACACAGCGAGAACGGCGCCGGCACAGGAGGTGAGTATAGGCTTAAGGCCGGGCTCACACCCGGCACTGCCGCCAGCACTCGGTACCGGAGTGTGCAGCTGTACGTATTTCTATGCAGCTGAACACTCCGGTCCCAAGTGTCGGCGGCAGTGCCGGGTATTAAGGTGCGAGATTCTCACAAGTGTGATCCCGGCCTTATTATGTTATCGGGGAATAACATTTACTTTAAGAAGGGGTTGTACTAGCAGTGGACAACCCCTATAATTAGTAAACTCTTACCCTGTAATCACATATCAATATAAACATATACCCCCAGATACGAAACACAGAAATTGGCAATCACAAACAGATATCAATGTATCCCTTTTCGCCTGTATGGTCTATACATCCATTCAATTCTTCAGGACTAGGGTTGAGCATTCGATACCAAAACCGATTCGATACCTGAAATCCAATGTAAGTCTATGGGAACAAAATATCGGAAGTTTTTAAATTCCGATATTTTGTTCCATAGACTTACATTGGATTTCAGGTATCGGAATCGGGTTTTGGTATCGGAATGCTCAACCCTATTCAGGACCTAATGTGGGCAATATAAAAAGTCCAGAAACTTTCCCTATTCACCAATCTTTGATGTCTATTAGTATGACTAGGCGGTACTTGTTCTATTATAATAAGTTCTAGATTGGCGGGTTCAATTCACGCACATGAAAAAAAATGCCTCAACCAACTACGGTTCCTAATTCCATTTTTTTTTTTTATATTAGACCTGTTTCTTCATCCTGAGATGCACTCGCATAATGGTCAGTCCCACATATTGCAATTTACATGGACACAGCAATACATAAATTGTCAATCGCTGTTTAGTATCTGGGGGGGGATAAATGTTTATACTGTAATGCGATTACATGGTAAGGGTTAAATAATTACTGAATCTAAATGCCTACACCTGGTCCATGTGCTTATAAGAATACAATTCATTCTGTATGTATGTTTGTATTTTTATTCATACCTGATGGATAGCAATCTGCTCTAGAAACGCGTTGTTTTATTAATAACAATATTTTATACAATATCCGGTGAGACAGCGCCTTCAGATCATTTTTTTTCTTTCTTTATTTTGGGGTACTGCAGTCTGCCTTTACCAGAGTTGAGTCTGTCCAACATTTGGCTCCACTATGTCAGTCTGAGCGGGCTTACACATGAGAGCTCCCTGTGCTTCTTTTTTTGGTTGACACAAGACTATCTGGTGCCCCTTTTTTCATGCTAATTTGCAGAATGCCTGTTGATTACAGATTGAATCAGCCTTCTGCGGCGTACTAGTCTGCATCAGTTGGAGGACAATTACAAAGTCTAATTGAACTAGCGAACAATGAGGGAACAGCCATGATTATCCCCTCCTTCCCTCCAATCCTGTGGGGCACAATACTCTGAAATGTAAGCTGAGGGATATAAAAGGGGCCTGCTCCTGTCACCAATGTGATTCTACAGGACATCAGCCTAGGGAACATGGTTCCAGCGGGTGGATTACAGTACTGCTCAGCTGTCCAACACTGAGCCAAGAATTCATTTGGAGAACCCAGATTGGGACAACCCAGTAACCTGGCCACATACTTCATTGTGCTCAGTCAGCTCCCTAAGCTTGCCACTACCTTCTCTCAGTGTGTGCCCGCCAAAAGCGGAGTGCTGCTGGCTGGGGTAGCTGGCCCTGGATAACCCAGAGTAGTGCAGGTTCTTATCCCTAGTGAGCCAGCGGAAGTGTGAGACCTTGTCATTTGCACCATCTTATGTCCTTGCTGGGAATGTACTATATGCTGATAACTATTGGTGATCCAATAAAGTATTACCAGAGTGTGCTACAGTCACCCTGTGTTGTCCGAGTCATGTTCTATCAATGTGGAAGAGGTACGGGCATTCAGTGGAATGAGTCCCAGCAAGTGCGGTCTTTCTAAAAAGACAGCCAGGCCAGCAAATGAGAGCACGCACTAACCGTTGTGTCTGCACAAGTCCCACCATAGGGACTCGATTGGCAGAATGGGAAATGCTAATCACGGTTATAAAAGGGATAGGTAGATCAGATGCCCAAATCGCCAGCTCCATTCATTCTCTAGACAGTTGCTAGAAAAAGTCGCTCCGCAGCCTCTTAAGGGAAGACTAGAGCGGAGGCATACATGCGTACAGCCACATCATTGTAATGAGGATACAAGCTCCCAGTTTTGAAGATCAGTACCAGTTCCAGCAGTCAGACCCCCTGCTTTGTGAGAGGTGGAATATGGCTCCAGCAGCCAACCCCTTTGATACTTTGGTGCTAGAGCTACAGCACTGTCCCTGACGAAGGACATGGTCCGAAACGCGTGTCGGGGTACGTGGCGCACCTACATAGCACACCATCAGGTAATTATGCCTTCTCATCTAACATCATGGGTTCACTAACCATGTCTATATGCACAGTACCATAGTAGCATCTAGATCTTCACATTTATACCTAACTGTCACGCAGCTGTAATGCAGGCTGGTGTGTGCTCCCCCTGTAGGTTACAGAGGGGAGAAGGGATTACACACTACCAGAGTAGGCCTGCACTGCAGCAGCCAAAACCACCACCAGGTGGCAGCAAAAAACGTCCAAAACTGAGTCAGGAATAATCAGTCATCTGGAGTATCACAGGTCTCAGCCAGTCCTCTACAGAGCAGAAACACAGGCGCCACCAAGTGGCGGGAGCGTGGTCAGGCAAGCCAAGTCAAAACCGTACGGAGACAGCAGGACAAAAGGAATAAGCAATATGCGTGGTCAGGAGAAAGCCAGGAGGTCAGCAACGGTCAGAAGCAGAGAAGACAAAGACAGAAAGCAGAAGCGAGTCCGAATACAGGCCGAGTCAAAAACCAGAGAATAAAACAGACAAACAGGGAAATGCAGGGAACAGGGCAGACAGAGGGAAACAACAGACACGGGATAAGTCAGGGATAACAGCAGGACAAATCAAGGGTTACCAGTCAGGTTCACAAGCCGAAGGTAGCAGTATAGCTCACACTGCTAGCAGGAGGTGTGAGAGCTAAATAGCCAACCTGAACCCAGAATGAGGCAGAGCAAAGTTAACCCTTGACATGATCCACCCGGACCAAGGGCAGACAGACTAAACCCTGGAACGGATCATGACAGTACCCTCTTCTCAAGGGGGGGCCACCGGACCCCCAGACTTCCCAGGATAACGTGCGTGAAATGCCCGAACCAATCGATCAGCATGTACCGATCGCGCCGGGACCCAAGATCGATCCTCAGGACCATAACCCTTCCAATGGACCAAATACTGAAGTGAACTTCGGACCCTACGCGAATCCACAATCCGTTCCACTTCAAACTCGGTCTGACCATCCACAGAGACAGGAGGCGGAGGGGATGGAGGCCCTGTGGAAGATGGTACAAATGACTTAAGAAGGGATTTATGAAACACATTGGGGATCCGGAGTGACGGAGGAAGGCGTAACCGAAAGGCAACAGGATTGACCACCTCCATGATCTCGTAAGGACCAATAAATCTGGGACCTAGCTTAGCAGAGGGAACCTTTAGACGAATATTCTTGGTCGACAACCATACTTTATCTCCCACCAGGAACATAGGTCCTACAGACCGTCGCTTATCCACAAAAAATTTATGTTTGCCCTGAGCCTCCCCAATGTTCTTTTGGACCTCCCTCCACTCCTCCCCCAATCTTTGTACTGCCGTATCAGCCCCTGGACATCCTGAATCCAGCCTAGAAAATTCACCAAAATGGGGGTGAAAACCATAGTTACAAAAGAATGGAGAGGTGCCAGTGGACTGGTTAATCCGATTATTGAATGCAAATTCAGCCACGGGCAATGAAGAACACCAATCATCCTGCTGAGACGTAGCAAGACACCTCAAAATCTGTTCGAGTGACTGATTGGTCCTCTCCGTCTTCCCATTGGTCTCAGGATGGTAAGCAGAGGAGAAGGTTAAGCAAATACCCAGTCTTTTACAAAATGCCCTCCAAAATTTGGACACAAATTGTACCCCTCTATCAGAAACCACACTCAAAGGCACGCCATGCAGTCGTACAACGTGCTCAACAAACAACCTAGATAGTGTCTCAGCATTAGGCAATCCTGCCAGAGGTACAAAATGCGCCTGTTTACTGAATCTGTCAACCACTACCCAGATTACAGTTTTGCCATTAGAAGGAGGGAGATCAGTGATGAAGTCCATGGACAAATGAGTCCAAGGTCTATCTGGAATTGGCAATGGCACCAATTCCCCGGCCGGCCGGTTATTTGAGCTCTTAGCACGGGCACAGGTATCACAAGCAGACACAAACATAGTGATATCAGAGTTCATGGAGGACCACCAAAATAGCCTAGCAATGGCTTTCCAAGGGGCTGAGATCCCCGGGTGTCCACTGAGAGCAGAATCGTGGAATTCCCGGAGAACCCTCAACCTGTATTGAACGGGAACAAAGAGTTTATTATCAGGCAAAGAGGAAGGAGCAAGAGACTGAGCCTTCTGAATTTCCTGTTCCAATTCAGAGGATACCCCCGCAACAACCACCCCATGCTGAAGAATGGAGGAAGGAGGTTCAGGGGGTGATATTGAATCAAAACTGCGAGATAAGGCATCAGCCTTGACATTCTTGGAACCAGGCCGAAAAGTGATTGAAAAATGAAAACGAGAAAAAAAAAGCGACCACCTAGCCTGTCTAGGAGTCAACCGTTTAGCAGATTCAAGATAAGACAAGTTTTTGTGATCCGTGATAACCGTGATCCGATGAGCTGCCCCCTCCAAAAAATGCCTCCATTCTTCAAAAGCCAATTTTATAGCCAATAACTCCCGGTTACCCACATCATAGTTCCTCTCCGCAGAAGAGAACTTCCGGGAGAAAAAGGCACATGGTCTTAAATTAGTCAAGGTAACGGGTCCCTGTGACAACACAGCCCCCACTCCCACCTCAGATGCATCCACCTCTACAATGAACGGTTCAGATGGATCGGGCTGAACCAATACAGGAGCAGACATAAAACATTTCTTTAGTGTAACAAATGCTTCAACTGCTAAGGTTGACCAAACTTTGAGATCAGCCCCTTTGCGAGTGAGATCGGTGAGTGGTTTGACCACCTGAGAAAACCCCTTGATGAATTTTCGATAATAATTGGCGAAACCCAGAAAACGCTGCAACCCCTTGAGGTCTCTGGGTTGCACCCAATCAACAATGGCCTGTACCTTTCCGGGATCCATCCGAAACCCATTGGCCGAAAGGATGATCCCCAGAAAGGAAAGCTCCTGGACACAAAACAAACATTTCTCGGGTTTAGCGAATAGAGAACTACCCCGTAACCTGTGAAGAACAGCACGTAGATGACCAATGTGGGATTCCTTGTCAGGCGGAGAAACAAGGATATCATCCAAGTATACAACCATAAAGCGCCCGATAAAATCAGAGAAAACATCATTCATGAAGTTCTGAAATACAGCGGGCGCGTTCGTGAGACCAAAGGGCATTACCAAATTTTCAAACAGACCTTCAGAGGTGAGAAAAGCCGTTTTCCACTCATCCCCTTCCTGAATACGGATAAGGTTATATGCTCCCCTGAGATCAAGTTTGGAAAACCACTTAGCCCCAGACACTTGGTTATAAAGATCAGGAATGAGTGGGAGAGGGTAGGTATTTCTCACCGTAATTTTATTTAGTTCTCGGAAATCGAGGCACGGGCGTAAACCACCGTCTTTTTTCTTAACAAAAAAAAAACCCGCGGCCACAGGTGAGACAGAGGGACGGATGTGACCTTTACGTAGGCTATCAGAGATATAGTTTTTCATAGCAGTACGTTCCGGGCCAGAAAGATTGTACAAACGGGCTTTGGGCAATTTAGAACCAGGAATAAGATTAATTGCACAATCATAAGGACGGTGGGGTGGCAAAACCTCAGCCTCTTTTTCAGAGAACACGTCCCCAAAGTCCTTCAGGTACTCCGGAATACCCTCCGGACTAATGGCAGACACAAAAACAGCAGAAAGACAACCATTGGAACAATTAGGACCCCATTTAACAATATCACGAGATCCCCAGTCAATAAACCGGATTACTTACCGGTAATGCTCTTTTATAGAGCCCACGACAGCACCCACTGAGAGAGGGGATCCGCCCCTAGGAACAGGAAACCTACAGAGAGATAAAAGGGGCGGCCCCCCTCGCTCCTCAGTTGGTTTACAGAGAATGAGAGGAACCGCCACACAAGTTTTAGTTAATTTGCTCCATAACACGTTTAACATATATATACAAATTTATACTGCTGGACTATGTATAGTCAATATATTATAATCAATCCTTCACCCAATCGAATGCACCGTGTATATTACAACTAGGGAGGGAAGTGAGTGGGTGCTGTCGTGGGCTCTATAAAAGAGCATTACCGGTAAGTAATCCGGTTTTTTCTCTTCGCCACGACAGCACCCACTGAGAGATTTTCAGAGACAATTATCTGGGAGGGATCACCGTGTCAAGGATTGATCTACCAAACACTAGATCTGATGAGGAGGATAGATCTAATCTATAGTGTTCATAGAAGGTAGAAGGTGAAGCCCAGGTTGCGGCCTTACATATAAGGTCTATCGGGACATCTGCTCTTTCTGCCCAAGAAGACGATATGGCCCGTGCGGAATGTGCCTTCACGCCCTGTGGTGGAATTTTCTTTTTTGCCACATATGCCAATGCTATTGCGTCTCTAATCCATCGAGATAGCGTGCTTTTCGTTACTCCTGTACCTTTGCGGCTGCCCTGGAAAGAGACAAAGAGAGCCCTGCTCTTCCTCCAGGGGCTAGTCCTATCTAGATATGCTAAGACTGATCTTTTAACATCTAAAGTGTGGAATTTCTCTTCCTGTGGTGATGAGGGGTTATCATAAAAGGAAGGAAGATAAATTTCTTGAGATCTATGAAATTTGGTTGATACTTTAGGAAGATAAGAGGGGTCAGTTTTTAATACTATCCTGTCAGAATATATAGATAAGAAAGGAGGATCTATTGATAAGGCGTGGAGATCACTCACTCTTCTTGCTGAGGTCAAGGCTACTAGTAAAATGGTTTTTAATGAGGCATATTTTATTGGAACTGACTGAAAGGGTTCAAATGGACTTTCTGTTAAGGCGTCTAGGACTAAGTTTAAGTCCCAAGATGGCATTTGAGGTATATGGACTGGTTCTGCTCGATGGCATGCTGAGATAAACCGAGCTACCCATTTATTGCCTGCTATGTCATGACTATATAGGGCACCCAGAGCCGATACCTGGACCTTAAGAGTATTTACCGATAGGCCTAATTCATGCCCTTTTTGTAAAAATTCTAGAATAGCTGGGATAGGTACTTCACTAGATAGACGTACTGAATGAAAAGTCAGAAATTTCCTCCAGACTCTGGCATATATATTAGTAGTGGACTCTTTCCTGCTATGTAGGAGCGTATTAATCAGTCCATTCGAAAAACCTCTTAGTTTTAATAGCTGCCTTTCAAGTTCCAGGCCGTGAGGCGCAACCCTTTGACCTGAGGGTGATAGAAGGGCCCTTGTGAGAGAAGGTCTCGGTCCCAAGGGAGGATCCATGGATCCGAAATCGACATGGTCCTCAGCCACGAGAACCACGGCCTCTTCGGCCAGAATGGGGCTATTAGGATTACTCTCGCTCTTTCCTCTCTTATTTTCCGGATGACAATCGGTAACAGAATCATTGGAGGAAAGGCATAGGCCAAGTGGAATGTCCACGGAACCTGCAGGGCGTCGAGAATGTCCGGATTGTTTCTCCTGAATAAGGAGGCGAACCTCTTTACCTGCCTGTTGTTTCGTGTGGCAAACAGGTCTATGTCCGGTGTGCCCCATTTGAACGTTATCCTTTTGAAGATGTGATGATTGAGTATCCATTCCCCTTGGTGCAGGGTATGACGACTGAGAAAATCTGCCTTGACATTGTCTATTCCTCTGACGTGCAGGGCCGACAGGGACAGGAGATGACTTTCTGCCAATGTTAAAATTTTCTCTGCAATACACATGAGGCATTGATCGTGTACCTCCTTGGTGATTTATGTATGCCACTGAGGTATTGTTGTCCGACAGTATTCTTGTATGAGTCCCTTGCAGCTGCAGAAGAAAATTACATATGGCATAATATATAGCTTTTAGCTCTCTCTCTGACTCTGACCTAAACCATTGTCCCTGTGCCATGTTATCTTCCCAATGAGCCCCCCACCCTAAGGGGCTGGCATCTGTGGTTACTATATTTGAGGGAACCACTACCCATGGAACACCTCCCGATAGATTAACTGAGTCTAGCCACCAGGTTAGGGAACTGATTACTTCCGGGTTTAGGGATATTTTATTCTCTAACTGTCCCTGTAATCTCTCCTCTGTTGTAAGATCAATCTTTGCAGCTTTCTGGTATGAAACTGGGCCCACCGAACTGCCGGGATACACGAGGTCAAAGAGCCTAGCAAGGACATGCCCTCTCTTAGAGATAGTGTAGGATTATGTATTACCGTCTGTACTTTATTAATTACGGTTAACTTTTTTGCCTCCGGTAGCAGACATTTCTGACTTACTGAGTCCAGATGAAGGCCTAGGAACGTCTGACAGGTTACCGGCCGTAGCCTTGATTTTTCCCAGTTGATCAGCCAACCTAAGTTCTGTAGGGATGAGATTACGTCAGACAGCCTGTGCTCACATTGTTGGAATGAATTTCCTACTATTAGCAGATCATCCAGGTATGGAATTACCAGTGTGTCTTTTACTCGTAAATATGACATCACCTCCAGCATCAGTTTTGTGAAGACGCGTGGTGCCATAGATAGCCCGAATGGCATTGCCGCAAACTGGAGATGACGGATTTGACCTTCTAATGTGACCGCCACTCGGAGAAAGCGTTGATGTGGGGCATATATTGGTAGATGATAATATGCATCTTTGAGATCCACAACCACCATGTAGCATCTGGGAAATAAGAGTTTTATGGCTGATCTTATAGACTCCATTTTGAAGGTTCGGTTTTTCAAAAAGGTATTCAGTTTTTTTAGATTAACTATAGTTCTAAATGAACCATCTGGTTTGGTTACCAGAAATAAAGGAGAATAAAAGCCTTTCTCTTTCTGATTTACCGGAACCTCTACTAGCACTTTCTTGGATAGTAGGTTTTTAATTTCCAACTCTAACACGTCTTGTTGAGCCTGGGATTTCAGAGAAGTCAATAGAAAGGAGTCCGGGGGATCCCGAACAAATTCTAATGTTAGGCCTGATTTTACGATGTTAATGGCCCAGGGGTTAGTTGTAATTTGTTCCCATTGATAATAGAAGTGTAATAACCTGCCACCCACCGGTAAGTTGGTATTATCGAACTTATCTCCCGATCTGAAGGGACGTTTACCGAATAGGTTTCCCTTTTGTTTGAAATCCCTGTTCCAAGAATTCTGGGTCTTATAATCCTTCCTTCTGTTAAACGCTGGCCTCCTGAACGCCCTCCTGTAGGATGGAACGTATGGATTAGGGAAACCTTTTTTCCTTTCTCCTGCTTTGGTTAAGATATCATCCAATACTGCACCAAAGAGGTACTCACCCTGACAGGGTATAGCGCAGAGTTTTGACTTAGCTTGCGTATCCCCCTTCCAACCTTTCAACCATAACGCCCTTCGGGCTGCATTGGTTAGTCCTGCCGTTCTTGCCGCTAGGCGGAGAGAGTCTACTGAGGTGTCCGAAAGAAATGCTGCTGCACCTCTAATTAAAGGGATGGAAGACTGTAGCTTGTCTCTGGAGAGGCCCTTTTTTATATTTTCCTCCAACTCATCTAACCATACTAACATGGCCCTGCCTGTACATGTGGCCGATATTGCGGGTTTAAATGCACCTACACACGACTCCCAGGACCTCTTTAGAAGTGCATCTGCTTTTCGGTCTAGGGGTTCCGACAAAATTCCAGCATCCTCTACTGGCAAGGATGATCTGCGGGAGGTTGACGCCACAGCTGCATCCACTTTGGGTGCTTTCTCCCAAGAGGCCAGGTCCTTGTCATCAAAGGGGTACCGCCGCTTTGACGCGGCTGGCATAAAACCTTTCTGCCCTTGTTTCTCCCATTCTTTCTTTACTAGATCCTTTTAGCCGGATCAATTGGAAATACTCGCCGTTTACGCTGGGAGATACCCGCGAATATCATTTCCTGAGGAGTTTTAGGGTCTTTTGTATCAGACAATCCCATAGTATTCCGAACCGACTTAATCAGATTATTAATACTATCGGTCGGAAAACAGGTATGCTCCTCCTCCTCTGATGAACCTGATTCACGTGAAGCCTCTGAATTGAGTTCCCCGCTGTCCATGGAGGATCCCACTTTAGGTGGGGTCATCTCAATAAGGGATTTCTTTCCTGTAATACTACTGGTCCCCCTAGGGCCTGTAACTCCTCTCGGATCATCAGGCGGATATCTTCTGCTCTCACTGAACTTTCCTCCTGTAGCGTATGGCTAATACAATCCGGACACAATCTTTTGGGATAAGTGTCCGGGAGAGGTTGGGAGCATAAGGCACATTCTTTATGTTTTGTCTTTTCCGTTTTTTTGGCCTAAGGACACATAGACAGAAGGGGAAGGGGAAAGGGCCATCAGCTTGACAGGTGTGACTTATAACACTCACCCAGTGAAGCTTTCCGTCAAGATGGTACCGGTTTTAAGCATGGAGGGTCCGGCTGTGGTATGGAGCAACTTGATTTTCCTCCAGACCTGCTTGTGGAACCACTCTGCTTAGAGTGTCCACTACCACTTTTTCTGCTGCTGCTACTGCCGCTATGATGTGGCACCACCAGCTCCTCAGGTGGGCGCAAAGCAGGATCGCTTGGGGACGACATTGCTGCGCACCGTTATTCCATATGGTCGGTGCTTTTATGCAGCTTTCCCATTTTTTTTTTTTTTTTCTTCTCTAGCGCTGACCCGGAAGTGCTAGGTTCACTTCCGGTTCTCTGCCCCCCTGTGCCTGCGCGGCCACCCGATCTTCCACCGTGCAGCTTCCGGGACCGCTCCTGAGCACCTGCATCGTGCTGACCGCTATGGCCTCATCCCTTCCCAGAAAGAGAGGCGATGGACCCCCATCTTGACCTGCCGAGGCTCCCAGTATAATCAGGTAGGGCAGCCTCGGCATTCATGTGACACTCATATTACCAGCGAGCCTGAGCAACCCTGCTCCTGGCCTCGCACCTGGGCATCTTCTTTCCGTGACGGTGGGCTGCACCTGCCGCTGCCGTCTTCAGACCCACGGTCCGTTACCTCCAGGTTTGCGGTGTCCTTTCCATCTCAGCTGAGGAGGGATAAACCCCCGACGCTGCTTCTGGTGCTGGAGCCCCTGCCGCTCCAAAAGAAACCGCACAGGCGGCTATCCAGCCCAGGAATCCTCTTCTCAAGTAGGTTCCTCTCCTAGGAACAGGAAACAACTGAGGAGCGAGGGGGGCCGCCCCTTTTATCTCTCTGTAGGTTTCCTGTTCCTAGGGGCGGATCCCCTCTCTCAGTGAGTGCTGTCGTGGCGAAGAGAAAAACAGGATTATGCCTCTGCAACCAGGGGAACCCCAACACCAGTCCTGCAGGAAGATTATTCATAACATAACATGAAATTCGTTCCTGATGTAAGGAACCCACCTTGAGGAGGAACTCCTCAGAGACAAACTTAATGACATTTTGAGCCAACGGTGTCTTATCAATTGCAACAATATAGATGGGAGTCTCTAGCCTGACTGTCCCTAACTTTAACTTGGACACCATACTAGAGTTAATGAAATTCATGGAAGATCCACAGTCCACAAATGCTGAAGTGGAAGCACTACCACCTCCATAACACAGTTCCACCTCTAACAAAATTTTCTGAAAAGATGAAAATGGTACCTGAGAGTCTGGATGACCTCCTAGATCATCACCCAGACTCGGCAGCTCTTTATTTGATGGACAAGAGGGGCAGTCCGTCTTCCAATGTCCCGGATCTCCACAATAAAAACATAATTTCTCATCTCGTCGCCGTCTCCTCTCTTTCTCCTTGAAATTAATGGTACCAACTTCCATAGTCTCCTTGAATGACACCACCTCAGACTTGGCAGGCAATACAGGAATCTCATGCTGGATAATTCCTCTCTCCCGTAACCTCCGGTCCATACGAATGGCCTGGGTCATGGCCTCTTCCAGGGAACTTGGCGGCATATGAAGGGCCAGCGCGTCCTTGAGATGATCCGATAATCCTCTCTCAAACAGGCGTCTTAGAGCAGAGTCATTCCAGGACACCTCAACAGACCACCTCCTGAACTCAGAACAATACTGTTCAGCAGTGAGTGCATTCTGAGAGAGACCCATGATCATGTCCTCTGCTACCCTGACCCGGTCTGGTTCATCATAAATCAGTCCCAAAGCCTCAAAGAATCTGTCCACAGACACACGTTCAGGGGCAGAAGCAGGTAGAGAGAAAGCCCACGACTGAGGTCCCTCCCGCAATAAGGAAATGATTATCCCCACCCGCTGACTCTCATCACCAGAAGATAGGGGTCTAAGTGAAAACCATAGTTTGCAACTCTCCCTGAAAGTATTGAATTTCTCCCTCTCACCAGAGAAGGTATCTGGGAGCTTTACTGTAGGTTCAGGAGAGTGCAAAGAAACATCGACAGTGTTAGAGTGCTTACAGTCAGTCTGCAACGATATTACAGTGTTAGAAAGCTCTCTCTGTTGCACAAATAGGTCTTGCATAATCAATGCCAAACTATTCATGTGATCAGCCAAGGTATGGAGCGGATCCATAGCAAACAGAGCAGAGAAAAAAAAAAAAAAAATGCAGAAATCCCTTTATATGTAGGGGTGAGCTATAGTGTCACGCAGCTGTAATGCAGGCTGGTGTGTGCTCCCCTGTAGGTTACAGAGGGGAGAAGGGATTGCACACTACCAGAGTAGGCCTGCACTGCAGCAGCCAAAACCACCACCAGGTGGCAGCAAAAAACATCCAAAACTGAGTCAGGAATAATCAGTCATCTGGAGTATCACAGGTCTCAGCCAGTCCTCTACAGAGCAGAAACACAGGCGCCACCAAGTGGCGGGAGCGTGGTCAGGCAAGCCAAGTCAAAACCGTACGGAGGCAGCAGGACAAAAGGAATAAGCAATATGCGTGGTCAGGAGAAAGCCAGGAGGTCAGCAACGGTCAGAAGCAGATAAGACAAAGACAGAAAGCAGAAGCGAGTCCGAATACAGGCCGAGTCAAAAACCAGAGAATAAAACAGACAAACAGGGAAATGCAGGGAACAGGGCAGACAGAGGGGAACGACAGACACGGGACAAGTCAGGGATAACAGCAGGACAAATCAAGGGTTACCAGTCAGGTTCACAAGCCGAAGGTAGCAGTATAGCTCACACTGCTAGCAGGATGTGTGAGAGCTAAATAGCCAACCTGAACCCAGAATGAGGCAGAGCAAAGTTAACCCTTGACATGATCCACCCGGACCAAGGGCAGACAGACTAAACCCTGGAACGGATCATGACACTAACCCTTAGTGTACCCTCCCTCAGCTTTGGCATATACTTATCTTTGTGCTTACTTTTTATATACCTTTCTAGCACCTTAGCTAGCGCATCAGCACTTTATACACCAACGACATATAGCTCCAGCCTAATGATCCGGACTATTTACTCTTGATATATTCTATATAATCTAATGTTTTGTTACTAGTCCTACATTTGGCAAGTCCTGTCCACTTGGACACTACTACATCTATTTAATATTATTGCAAATTTTACACTAACAGCCTCCATCTTAGTGTATTATTTTACATGGAATCTCATTGTATATGCCTTTATGGCTCTCTGCTGTTTGTACGTGCAGGCACTCCTGTTAGTTGTGCCACCACTTCACCAACTGTCTTAAATAAAGGTGTTTTATTTTCAATCTATTTTATTTCAGCCTTTATTTTGACTCCCCCTCGACCTATATTTGGTCTTTCCTCTATTGGGGTTGTTGTATCTATCCGAATGGTCTGCCATTCCATTGTGTGCGCACATATAAATCACTATCACTACTGATACACTGATACAAAAGTACTAGTTGATATATATGCATTGCCTTGGTTCAGTGTGTTGTGACCTATATTACCATGGTGGGTGCAAGGATGCATATATCAGGGCGTCATTTAATTTTTTAATTTTTCATTTGTTTATATGTTTGTTTATTCAGTCTCCCCCGCTTCACTCCCAACGCTCCCCCAAAAGTGTAGGAAACCATTGGCGACATAATTAAGTTTTTTTACAGGGATATTACGGAGAGCTTTCGTTGAAATGAAAAACACTAAAAATAAAACCAACCTTATCGGAGCAATGTAATTAGGCATAGCGACTCTTGCTATACGGGAGAGTAGGTAGAGAGAAGACGCAAGCCACTTTCCATAGACTAAAAGGACAGGGGTTAGACTCGGAGCGGGGTGCAGGACACCCCTTATGATTTCTTCCATACTACTTTGACCTTCCTTAATTATTCCATGCTCATTTATCTGCCAAGACTGTGCGCCCTCTGCGAGAAGACATTTTTATGCGAAAACATATAGCAGGTTTTGATTGTAAAGAGTTTGACAAATTGTACAAATGGAAAACAAACCGTTACGGCGGAGACAAGAATTTTTTCGTTAAATTGCTTTGCTCAGATCTCGGCAGCCTCGTGGCCACGCATGATTTAATCCTAATGAAAAAGATGAAGAGCACATTAATTTATCTCCATTTTATATATGACTGTGCTCCGGTCTTATCGCACCTCTATGATGGAAAGTGCGCGGGACAACAAAGTGGCTAAGTAATTACGAACAAATGGAAGAATTAGTGAGCGTCACCTGAAATTCACATATTCAAGAGCAGATTATAATCTCCCCTGAACTCCTACAGGGAATGTGTCATCAGAAAATTACATGTGTTTTTAAAACAGGATTTTCCAATAAAAGGTTTACAGAAAAGCCCTCTCCCCCCGCTACAGTAAGTAAAAAAAAAAATAATAAACTGTCTTTATTCACCCTCCCCGGGTCCAGCCCTTGGTCTCCGCCGCTGCTCCAGGTTTTTGTTATAGTCTGCAGCACTGACGTCACGCCGGCAGCACTGCAGCCAGTCAGTGAGCTGACAAGGCTACAGTTCGGTGGATTCATAACTGGCTCAGTGATCGTACTCAAAGAGTGGTAAGAAATGGTTGAATACCCAATTGCAAGAGTGTTTCAAGAACAGTACCACAAGGCTGTGTCCTGGCCCCAGTGTTGTTTAACATTTTTATAAATGATCTAGATAAGAGAACTGAAGGTAAACTGATCAAATTTGCAGACAATGCAAAGCTAGGAGGGATAGCTGACACTACAGAAGACAGAGAAAGGATTCAGAAGGAGCTAGATAAGCTTGAAGAATGTGCAGTGACTAATAGAATGGTATTTAACAGGGAGAAATGCAAGATTCTACATCTGGGCAAGAAAAATGAAAATTACATCTACAGAATGGGAGGAATAGAACTAAGCAACAGCACTTGTGAAAAAGACTCGGGTATACTAATAAATCACAGACTGCACATGAGTCAACAGTGTGATGCAGCAGCAAAAAAGGCAAACAGTTCTAGGATATATTAAGATAAGCAGAGAGTTTAGATCATGTGAAGTAATTATCCCCCTTAACTCCTCCTTGGTCAGGCCTCATCTGGAATACTGTGTCCAGTTTTGAGCACCACATTTTAAAAAAGACATACAAAAACTGGAGCAAGTTCAAAGAAGAGCTACCAGGATGGTGAGCGGACTGCAAAGTATGTCCTACGAGGAACAGTTAAAGGATCTGGGAATGTTTAGCTTGTAAAAAAAAAAAAAAAGACTGAGAGGAGACTTAATAGCAGTCTACAAATATCTGAAGGTATGGCACAGTGTAGAGGGATCATTTGTACAAGGAAACACGAGAAGCAATGGAATGAAACTGAAAGGGAGAAGAAACAGATTGGATATTAGAAAAACCTTTTTTTTTATAATTCTTTATTTAAAGACTCACAACGAAATCCAGGTTAACATAATAATTGAAACCAGACAAGTAGATGAATACAAATAATACAACTTAACTCCCAACCAAGGTTATCGTCTAAGAGTCCTTAACATCCGGGAACCCGGAAGTAAAGGTCAATGACCCGACCAGAAGGGTCTTCCCTTTTTTCTTACTTTTAACAAACAGTATAAGAAAGAAAAGACAGAACAGAGGAAAGAAAAAAAAAAAAAGGAGGAAGGGGAGGAAAAACGAGGGGGTAAGGGGAAGGAGTACCCACCCGACCAAGCCCACCACTCAGCCTGTTGTTTTCAGTTAACTACAGGGGGGTTTGCCTCCAGCATTAGATCACAATACTCACTGGAGTTTCGAAAATCCATCCATCCAAGCAGCTCAAAACTTTGGATATGAGTCATATATGGATGAGGTGAGGTCCTCCATATACATAATTTCATTGACTTTTGCAATCCACTGAGATATAGTGGGAGGAGCGGGACTCTTCCATCTCTCCGGGATGCAAGCCCTCGCTGCCATGATCAAAAATTTCACCAAAGAAGATTTATAGATCCAGAGAGGGATTTCATTATGTTGGCGTAGTATCAGAGCCAGAGTCAACTTGTCGGAACAGCCCGTAACCCGATAAATAATTTCCCACACCCTTGTCCAAAATGATTGCAATACGTCACATTGCCAGAAAATATGAAAAATCATGCCCTCTGCTCTTCCACACCTCCAGCAGCTGGGGTCAATTTCAGGAAATATGGTGTGCAACCTCGAGGGCACTCTGTACCATCAGGACAAAATCTTATAGCCAGCCTCCTGGAACCTAGAGCTAATAGAGGCACAGTGTACAAGGGAAAAAATTTGAGTTCTCTGATCTTCTATAAAATAAATATTTAAATCTCTCTCCGACTGCGCAAGGAAAGAAGGGGGCGACCGGCTTCGGGGGCCCATCAACATAGAGTAGGTTTTAGCTAAGGTGTGTCTGATTGGGCTCAGGCTAATACATAAAAGCTCAAATTGGGTTTTGGGTCGTCTAAATGAACTTTTAGGGGGAAGGTTGCTGAAAAAGTGGGTAAGTTGAAAACACCTCCAACTGCCCAGGGGTATTGGATCTGTTTTAGCGGTAAGGTCACTCAGAGAAGGGCAGGAGGCTCCCTCACCCCAGTTTTCTACTCTATCCATCCCCAAGTCTATCCACAGACGAAAAATGGAGTCAGAGCGGCTAGGAACAAATTTAGGATGACTCAACACCGGAGTAAGAGGAGAAGCCTCTGGGAGTAAATGTAAACGGACCAGTGCTGTATTGCAGCATTTTAAAGTGGATCCAATAGTCGGATGGGATTTCATTTGGTCTGAGGCCGACAGTAAAACCCATGGAAGGGTCTTCAATGGGATAGGGTAAAAACGTTCTATTTGAACCCAGGCCTTATTGTGACCATTTCTGCACCAGTCTATCATTCTAGCTAGGTGGCCTGCCAAATGATACATTTTTAGGTCAGGAAGCCCCACTCCCCCCAACCTCTTGGGTCTGCAGAGAACCTCTCTCTTTAGTCCAGCAGGTTTTCTTCCCCATATAAAACGAGACCTGAAGAGACCCTAATTTTCTAAAAAAGTTATCAGGGATATTGATGGGGAGAGCCTGTAGAATATACAGGACCCTCGGTAATATGATCATCTTAAAAATATGGCATCTGCCAAACAAGGTGAAGGATATCTTGGACCACCTATCGCAGTCTGCTTGAATAGATGTTAAAAGACCAGGGAAGTTCTATCGATATAGAGAATTGATGTCTGCAGATAGTCTTACTCCTAAATATTTCAGGTGTCGGGTAGCCCATTTGAAACTGAAGGACTCCTGTAAAGATCTCACAAGTTCCGGGGAAGAATTCATGTTAAGCGCCTCGAATATTGAAAAATTAATTTTGAAATTAGACAATTGGGCATATGTTCTGAATTCATTCATAAGGTTAGGCAGGGAGATCTTAGGTGAGGTAACGAAGAAAAGAGGTCATCAGCGTAGGTAGCTACTTTATACGTGTTTTGAAGTACATGAATACCCGAGATGTTGGGGTTGGCTCTAACACAGTGTTTCTCAACTCCAGTCCTCAGGACCCACCAACAGGTCATGTTTTCTAGATTTCCTTAGTATTGCAAAGGTGATGGAATTAATGCTTGAGCAGGTGATAAAATTAGCACCTGTGCAATACTAAGGAAATCCTGAAAACATGACCTGTTGGTGGGTCCTGAGGACTGGAGTTGAGAAACACTGCTCTAACATGTATAAGAAAGGGTTCAAGGGTGAGGATGAAAATGAGGGGGGACAGAGGGCATCCCTGTCGTGTACCATGATAAATATAAAACGGATCTGAAAGTGCATCGTTCACCCGGACCCTGGCGGAAGGGACTGAATAGAGGGACAGGATCCATTGGAGCATCCTTGTTCCCAGACCCAAGTGAACGAGGGTCTATTCCATGAAAACTCAATAGACCCTATCATATACCTTCTCGGCGTAGGTGGATAAGAGGATTGATGGGACATTTCAGGATTTAGCATGACGAATTAAGTTAATACGCTTAATAGTATTGTCTCTGGTGTCTCAGCCTGGCATAAAATCCGCTTGATCGGGGTGAACGACTTCAGAGAGAAGGGGTGCAAGTCTAGATGCAAGGATCTTGGCAAAGAGTTTTACATCAACATTTAACAGGAAAAGGGACGGAAGCTAGCACACTGGTTCGGGTCTTTCCCTTCTTTATGTATCACCGCAATATGGGCTCTCAAGAGAATCTGGATGTGTGGGGTTATTATTAGATATTGAATTAAAGGAGGCCAACATTCCCGGGGTTAGGAAATCTCTGAATTCTTTGTAGTAAAGGTCCGGGAAGCCGTCATGACCTGGTGCCCTACCCATTTTAGAGGCAGAAATAGAGGAGCGCACTTCTTGTTCTGTTATGGGTTCCTCCAGCATCAAGACGTCACTGGGGATCAGCCTTGGTAAACCTGCATTCGTTATATATTCCTTTACACGGGAACGAAAACCGAGCGAGGCGGTGGCAGGGTTTTTATTATCTGAGTTGTAAAGGGACGCATAAAATGTCTGAAAAGCTTTTGCAATGTCATGGGAGTATTGGACACGTTTAGCATGAGCGGTGGAGAATATTTCTGGAATGTAAGATCTAGCTCTTTGCTGTCTTAATGCTTTTGCAAGGGACTTGCTACATTTGTTCCCATGTTCGTAGTAGTGTCACCTACAGCGGGCTAGAATCCACTTGGCCTTTTTATTAAGAAGGTTACGCAAATCAACTAGCACCTTAATGAGTGCACTTTTTGCTGCTTCTGTAGGGGAAGTTTTATGGCTTGTCTCCAGTATTTTTAATTGGGTCAAAAGGGCATCAAGATAGTCCTCCCTCTCCCTCCTCACCCCATGTTTTATCAATACTTCTCTGATCACGCATTTATGAGCCTCCCAAACAGTGTTTGGAGAAGTATCAGCAGATTTGTTTAGTTCAAAAAATTCTCTCAAGGTCTGGGAAATCTCCTGAGCAACCATAGGATCGTCCAGGAGAGAGGAGTTTTGTCTCCACTGCCATTGACGGGAGGCCGAGGAGGGAAAGCAAGCACGATAGAACAGAGCGCATGGTCCGAGAAGGTAATGGAGTCTATGTCAGTCTCCTGTATCTTAGAGATATCTTTGTGGTGTACGAAGAAATAGTCTAGTCTAGAATTAGAGTCATGGACTGATGAATAAAAAAGAGAAGTCCCTGTCCGAGGGGTGTAGCAGTCTCCAAGTGTCGATAAGTTGGTGATCACGTAATGTCCTTCTAAGGCTACGTAGTGCTGCTAGGGAATGAGATGAAGCTCCAGAAGATGTGTCTACAGATGGGTCAAGTGCGATATTGAGGTCACCCCCAGGACAAGAGTACCCTCCGAGAACTCAGCAATAGAATCCAGGAGACCCACCAGTGCAGAGACCTGTCCGACATTAGGTAGATACACAGAGGCAAGAGTAAAGAGTGGGAAGCTATTTTCCCCTTTACCAATGTCATTCTACCCATGTTTACTGTGCGAGAATCCATAAACTCCCATGGGAGAGCCCGGGAAATCAGGATACCGGTCCCTCAAGATTTTGAGTCAAGAGAACAGCTCTGATACTCCTCTGGGAACAAATGAGAAGATAGTTTGACTGGCTTGGCGGGGCTGGCATGTGTTTCTTGCAAGAAAGCAATTTGGATATGGGATTTTTTCAAAAAATCCATCAGGATGGCTCTTTTGCCTAAACTATGCAATCCCTTTACATTAAGTGAGCCACACTTTACCTCCATCGGGATGGCATGAGGCATAGTGAAAGCAGGCTGTGGGCCCTCGTGTGTGTAGGGGGGGGATGGGCAAGTGGGAGGAGGAGTGGAGGTAAGTAGGGAAAAGAAAAAAACAAAAAACAAAAAAAAAGGGAAAGAAAGCAGAAGGCAGTTAATGCAAGACGCTAAAAAGAAGAGTGGAGGAGGAAAGTTCCTCCACCAGTAGTACTGGTGAGCTCTCCGCACCACGAGCTAGTCAAGGTCAAAGAGCCACCTAGCAAATCCAAATTGGACTTGCAAGCACTCTGGGGAACACAAAAAAACGTGAGGCAGTGCCCCGGCAGACAAAGAACATACATTAACTGAGCAAAACAGGGATTTTTGTGTACTCACCGTAAAATCCTTTTCTCCGAGACGCTCATTGGGAGACACAGACCATGGGTGTTATGCTGCTGCCACTAGGAGGACACTAAGCTAATACACAAAGAAATTGGCTCCTCCGCAGTATACACCCTCTGCTGGCTCTAGCCTGAACCAGTTCGGTGCAAAAAGCAGTAGGAGAAGAATAACATCATATCCAGGTACAATCCTTGTCATAATATGAGTGGTCACCACATCGAATGAAAAAGACAAGCAGAAGTCGTTAGAGTTAAAGGTTGGGTGCTGTGTCTCCCAATGAGTGTCTCGAAGAAAAGGATTTTACGGTGAGTACACAAAAATCCCTGTTTTTCCATCGACTCATTGGGAGACACAGACCATGGGACGTCCTAAAGCAGTCCATGGGTGGGAAACAGCATGGCAGCTGAAACCATAATATACACCACAAATAATCTGGTATACAGATACTCCTGAGTCAAATACAGAATTTATCTGCCAAGGGCAGCCTCTGAAAAGGCTTAAGGATGAATGATGTAATGCTTAACTAACATGAGAAGACTGGACCAAGTTGCAGCCCTGCAACCTTGCTGTATCGACGTCCGGGGCCGAATGACCCAGGACGCCTCCACTGACGTAGTGGAGTTTACTCTGAGGTTCGGAGGGATAAGAGACCTCAGACTCGGAAAGCTTCTAAAATTGGAGAGCAGATATATCAGGCTACTGTAGTTTTTTTTTTTTTTTTTTTTTTTTAAAGGCAGGTAGGCCTTTCCTGTGTCGCTTTGGAAACAGAGAGGGAAACCGATTTGGATAAAGGCGCTGTTCCGGCAGTGTATTTCCCAAGTGCTCTCTCCAAATCCAAAGTGTGGAGAGCCTTTCCAGTACGATGAACCAGAGGTGGACAGAACGAGGGCAAGACTATGTTCTTATTCAGAGGAAAGGAAGAACAACATGAGGCAAGAAGGCCAGAGAAGTCCTTAACACCACCTTGCCCTGTTGAAAGACAAGAATGGAGGTTTGCAAGACAAAGTCGTCAATTGCGAAATCCATGTGATGTTTGTTACAGCCACAAGAAGGGGAGCTTTCCAAGAAGGAAGAGTGATAGATACATCTTACAGGAGTTTGAAGAAGGTCACTTGTAAAGCACCTGAGATCAGATCAAAAACCCACGGCTCCGAAGGCCACTTGTAGGGAGGAATTAAGGTGCGGCACTCCCTGTAAGAAGATGTTAACCTGCGATTTGGAAGGTATTCTTTGAAAACAGGATGGATAGCATTGAGAGAGGACAGTGCCAGGCTTGAATGGAAACCACTTGGAGGAACTCCAATATGGACGAAAATGGCAAACACAAGTGGGAATCAAACATGGTTGTTAAAAAACACCAAGTGAAAAAAAAAAAGCTTTCTCAAATATGAGGGTAAATACGCCTGAGAGTAAATCTCTGGACATTGACGATAACGATGAACACTACGTGTGTCGTTCAATGCCCAGGTCGTTAAGCCCAGCACTCTCGAGTCCTGGCGGGAAATGGGCTCTTGAAAAAGAAGATCTGGACGGTTAGGTAACCGCAGAAGTATCGGTCTAGTTGCACTAGAACCGCGTACCACGCTTGTCGTATTCAGTCTGGTGCGACGAAAACAGTGGGATTCTGTCCGCCTTGAACTTCTGGAGAACACTTGGAATTAGCAGAAGATGCGGAGAAAGAGTAATGGAAGCAAAACTGATGCCACGGAAGCACCGGGTCATCTGACCCAAGGACAATTGTGTCCCAGAACGGATCTAGAAATGCCGGAACTTTGGCGTTTAGCGTAGAGGCCATTGAGGTCTATATGCAGCGTAACCCAGCATTGCAAACCATGCTAAAGGGCTTCCAGGGAAAAGAACTAGTGTTCAGGAATCAGGCCCTGGCGGTTGAGGGAAAAGTGCGCCCAATTTCCTACCCCTAGAACATGAACTGCCAACAAAAAGGTAAATGGTTTGTATCGGCCTATTGCAGAATGCGAGCTACGTTAAGCATAGCTCCTGTGCTTCGTGAGCCCTCCTGACCACAGATGTATGCCACAGCCGTGGCGTGGACTGATTGGATCCAGAGAGAATGACCATCGGAAAGCAGGCAGAAATGCTGGATGACTAGACTGACTGCCCGGATCTCGAGAAAATTGATCAGGAGACCTGACTCTCAAAGGGCAAGCGTCCCTGGACCATGTGGAGGCGGGAGCGCACTCTCCAACCTAGGAGACTGGCGTCAGTGGTCAACACCCAGGCGGGATCAGGAAGAAAGTACTTTATCTGAATCAACAAGGACAACAACGTCCACTACCTCAGAGACCGTCTAATCTGGAGGGACTGGCGAAAAATAGCGGTCCAGAGAGGATGGATATCCGTCCCACGCTGGTAGCAATGTGGTGATGCTGACTCTCTCTGCACAGGCTTGAAGGGGCGATCTCTTGACAAGGAGGTCGTCTGGGTAGAGTGGAATCACCATGCCGCGGGAGTACGGGATAGAAATAACGACTGCCATGACCTTGGAGAACAGCCTGGGAGCAGAGGCGAGACCGAAGGTTAAAGCCGTGAACTGAAAATGGTTGACTGCGCTGGCGAAGCAGAGAAATCCTTGTCGGGCTGAGAAGGATTGGAATGAGAGGTGATAACATGGGAAAAATTTTATCTTGAAAAGGCTCAGCCTGACAAACTTGTTCGTCAGTTTTTACGTCTAGGATGGGACGCACGGTTCCGTCCTTCTTTGGAACCACGAACAGGTATAGGTAAGACCGTTTGAACCTGTCTGTGTGTGGGGCCGTGACAATAGTTCCATAGATGCGGAGTACAAGAATGGCCTAAAAAGGTGGGGCCACTTGTTCCTTTTGTGCTTAAAAGACGGGACCGGAGAAACGAGTTGGCCAGGGGAACAGGAATTCTATGTCGGTATCTGTAACCCACTAGATTTCCAAATCCATGGTCGAGAATAACCACCAGCCAGATCTGACAAAAGACGGGCGTAGATGGATGCCTACCCTGTCCGAATCTTTCGGATACTGCAATGAGTCGTTGAACAGAGAAACTGGGCCCATGAGGGTCTGCGCTTCCCGGAATGGAAGAGCTTAAGGAAGCTAGAGATTTCCTTGAGGCGGAATCTGTTTGTCACTCTCGTAGTCATAGCCAAAAAACAGCAGAATGCCTGGGGAACTAGCTACTGAGACGTTAGCTGGAAAATTGGGCATTCTTTGCTGCTGTCAGCCCCTGTCTTAAGACTCGAATGGCAGAGGGCCTTCATAATAAGGTAAACTGAAGCCGGGGGCATTGCCCAGAAAACCGCGGCTGCTAGGCAATACTGGAAGGCCACTGCGTAGACTCCTGCCTCCTCAATCTACCATCCTTTTAACAGGGAGGTGGAGAGGTTCCCAGCACCAGCTATCAATAGGTTGAGGGGCCTGGCTCCGGAAGGGGGTACATGGGAGTGACACACCGTGTTCCCGTCCGTTGAAGATGTGGGGAGAGCGGACCCATTAAAGGGATGAGTCGCCGCGAACCGAGCTCAGGCAAGGTAACGTTGCAGGAGGGGGTACGGGGAGGCGACACTCCACGTTCCCGCCTGTTGAAGATTTTGGGAGATCGGGACTTTTCTATAAGACCCCGTCGCCTTTCTATTCCATGAAAAATAAAAGGCAAGAATTTGGAAAAATAAAAATTTGGAAAAAATTGGAAAAGATTGGGGTCTGAAGCCAGACCCTAGTGCCTCCTACAGACACTAAGCAAGAACTGGTTCAGGCTAGAGCCAGCAGAGGGTGTATACTGCGGAGGAGGAGCCAATTTCTTTGTGTATTAGCTTAGTGTCCTCCTAGTGGCAGCAGCATAACACCCATGGTCTGTGTCTCCCAATGAGTCGATGGAGAAATAAAATGATACAATTCATCCACAAGAACCCAACCCAATCTCAACTCGGGTGATATAACCTCAGGTTTCTTCCAGATTACAGAGTATTCAATACTATCAGTCAGAACAGGATGGAGGGGGGACCAAGATAAATTTACACATGGATATATTAAACTCAGACATTTTAGAAGAACAAAAGCATATAAGCCGCAGCCCCATGGACATGATCCCAAAAAATCCCACCAAGTCTACCCCACCAGACAGGAGGGAGGAAAACCCATAATAGCCATACATTTGTCACAGAGTGTCAGATGTGAGCCTCAGAGGGAGTGGAGCTCGTCGCGAAATCAGCCTTCTCCTTTTCCTGCACATGGGAAGAACGTCTGCCTCTATTCTTCTTCTCCCTCTGAGGTAGCGGCTGGGAACGCTCAACTTGTAGCCAATTTGGTACAGGGAATGGTGATATGTTCAAAAATTTGAACAAATCCTTAAGCTCATCCGGGTGTTTAAGGGTGAAGACAGTGCCCTTCAGAAAAACCTTTTTGACAGTGAGGGTGAACAATGAGTGAAACAGGCTGTCACGAGAGGTGGTGAGTTCTCCTTCAATGGAAGTCTTCAAACAGAGGCTGGATAGACATCTGTCTGAGATGGGTTAGTGAAACCTGCATTGAGCAGGGGGTTAGAAATGATGACCCTGGAGTTCCCTCCCAACTATAACATTTTATGATTCTATGGCAGTTGGTGCTCATAAAGCTCTATGGAAAACTGGTTCAGGAGAAATTTAAAAGCACCAACCGCCATCTCCTATCTCAGTATTGTTAACATCTGTCTTCTCTGAATACAGATTTTTACCAGAGTGAAAGATCAATCTTTGAGGTTAGAAAACCAGATTTCTTTGATAAGATATACCACAAAGTTGCTTATTTCTATGTGCCCTACTGGTTTAATAAATAAAAATTAAAATGGTTACTGGTTATATTTTCTATTTTAACCCCTTCTTGACATGCGCCGTTGTACATTTATGGATCGCCATACATATACTTCCTGACGATAACACGGGCTCACGCTGACCGCCGGCACAGTCAAATGCGGATGTCACCTTCATACGAAAGAACTAGCCATCACCAATAGCGGGTCTTTAACCCCTCTGCTGCTAACAGTGACAACGTCATTGATGGGCATTACACAGGGAGAGATTCCTCTCTGCTCCCATCGGCACAGCACAATTGGGATCGCGTTTGCCGATGGTCACCATGGTAACCAGTGGCCGAAAGATGGCCGCGGGGTCACCCAGGGACGGTGGCCTATAAGCTCCATCTCAAAGCAAGAGCTGAAACGCCTCCTCACTGTGTGCAAGACACTGATCTAATCTTCTGCAACACAGAGTATTAGACCAATAAGTGGCAAGCTGACGTCCCATACTGGGACAATGTAAAAAAGTTAAATAAATATAAAAGTTATTAAAAATTGCAAAAATATCACAAAATAAAGAAAAAATAAAAATATTAATCCAATAAGTACATTTATGTAAAAACAAAAATAAACAAAACAAGTACACATTATTGGTATAGTCGTGTCTGGAATGACCCGACCTATAAGTGTCCCACTAGTTAAGCCGTCAGTGAACACAGTAAAAAAAAATAAAAAAAATAAAAAAAAAACAAGGCAAAAAAAACATTGCTGTACTGACTAGAAGAATAAAGTCACTTTTTCAATTTTACCATATGTGGAACGACATGACAAAAAAAAAAAAAATCAAAAGCAATTCCTGAAATGCTGGTTTCTGTTCATTCTGCCTCACAAAAATTGGAATAGAAAGCAAACAAAAATTGTCTTTTGCCAAACATAAAAAAAGGCTATAAATCTGGTATCACTAATCGCACTGGCCCAAAGAATAAAGTCATCTAATAACTTACACTGCATAATGAAAGGCGTAAAAGATAAAAACAATTCTTTACCTGCTCTTGATTTGTTCATTCTGCCACCCAAAGATCACAGTAAGGCTCGTCTGACATTTATCCTGCACTCTATGCTTAGCGCTTACACCGGGGTTTCTGCGTAAATCTCTAAAATACATGATTCAGATTGAAAACCCTATACTAAGGCAGATGGAGGCACTGTGGATGCCGTCTGACCTATGATCTAGTAGTGTCCGACTTTTTAGGCGTGCATAAAAGTGATTTCGGACAGTTTTGTGTACCTCTGAAAAGAAGGACAATGCTGAACAGAGGCCAGATGAAGTCCAGAGTTAACTGCACTGCCTCAGTTTAGTGAATGGATTCATCAGGGGATTTCATCTTGATCAAGTCACTTGGAGATTTAGATGGAAACCCCGATATAAATGCTCAGTGTAGAGCGCTGGATAAATGTGAGCCCAAATGTTATGTAAAATGTTCCAAATCAATCCACAAAAAAAGAAATGTCCCTACTCTAGTGCATCATCTGTTAACAAAATCGAACGAAATCTAAGGGGCTTTCAAGTTACTGGCAGTACAAAGGCACTGGAATTTAGTGAAATGGCTCCTTGCCCACAAAAGAAATTCAGTAAATTCTGCACTCCCAAATCAACCCTCCCCTCTGAGTGGGGATTCTAGCACTTAAGGGGCTCTGTATATGCAGTCCTCAAACTATTCAAGGAAAATCTGCGCTCCAGGAGGCAAACAGCACTCCGTCCTTCCAGAGACTCGCCATATGGCGAAGTAGTACTGTACAGCCACATATGCGGTATTTCTACATTCAGCAGAAATTGTGGGACAAATTTTGTTGCCATTTTTACCCACTTCTTGTGTAAAAATGTAAAATATGGGGCTAAAACAACATTTTGGTACTAAAAATGTAATTATTTTTTCTTCACTGCCGGATGGTATAAAATTCTGTGACACTTGTGGTGTCAATATGATCACTGCACCAATAGATTAATTCATGGAGAGGTTTAGTTGGTAAAGTGGGGTCACTTATGGAGGGGGGTTTTGCTGTCCTGGCACCTCAGGAGCTCTATCATTGTAATATGGCACTTGCAAACCATTCCAGCAAAATCTTAACTCCAATATGGCGATTCTTCCCTTCTGAACTTTCCTGTCACGGGGTTTCCACAACAGAGGAGCTAGAAGACAGCGGCATCTGACCTGACTGCTCCAGCTCCTGCGCGGAGAAGAAGCACTTCATTTTAATGGTGTTTATTTCTTCCTGCAGAACAGGGGTT
>JARQOD010000005.1:40598650-40627540 GCA_033576555.1 Oophaga sylvatica
CCAAACAGTGGTTTTCCCCCCTATGGGGTTTTGGCGAAACCAAAAAAATTTGCACAAAAATTTTAAACGTCCTTTTTTCCTTTTAAACCCTTGTGAATAAATAAAAAAAAAGTTTGTAAAAGATCATTTTTGTGGCTAAAAGTTAAATATTCATTTTTTTCTTCCACGTTGCTTCAGCTCCTGTGAAGCACCTGAAGGGTTATTAAACTTCTTGAATGTGGTTTTGAGTACCTTGAGGGGTGCAGTTTTTAGAATGGTGTCACTTTTGGGTATTTTCTGCTATATAGACCCCTCAAAGTGACTTCAATTATGAGATGGTCCCTAAAAAAAATGGCTTTGTAAATTTTGTTGTAAAAATGAGAAATCGCTGGTCAACTTTTAACCCTTATAATTTCCTAACAAAAAAAAATTTTGGTTCCAAAATTGTGCTGATGTAAAGTAGACATGTGGGAAATGTCATTTATTAACTATTTTGTGTGATATATTTCTCTGTTTTAAGGGAATAAAAATTCAAAGTTTGAAAATTGCAAAATTTTCGCCATATTTGCGTTTTTTTCAAAAATAAACGCAAGTTATATCGAAGAAATTTTACCACTAACGCGAAGTACAATATGTCACGAGAAAAGAATCTCAGAATCGCGAAGATCCGTTGAAGCGTTCCAGAGTTATAACCTCATAAAGAGACAGTGGTCAGAATTGTAAAAATTGACCCGGTCATTAACGTGCAAACCACCCTTGGGGGTGAAGGGGTTAAAGAATGGTGGGAGTGGTCACCACCCACATCAGCTGACCCAGCAGCAATGCAAATACACCAGCTTGCCAGTGGGAAAAAACTGACCTTTAACCCCGCTGGCCTGAAATGAAAAAAAAAAGGTTTAATTTAATGGAACAAGATCTGCCACAAATCCAAAACTTGGATCGTGACAGGAGGTTTTTGGCAGGTAATGTACTTTTTTTCTCTTTTGCAACATTGACTAATTACAGTATAAAAGTTTTGGTTGCTCAGATATCGGAGAGTGATCACAGAACTATGTCATCACCAGCGCGGCCTACCTCTGTAAGACCGGTAACAATTTGTGACTTTTCAGACTCTGTTAAATCTCTTTTTCTAGCCCATTTTGCCTAAGGATCTGCCTAATAATTCTGCACACCCTGATAAAGGGCACTGTATCCTTAGGCCACACCTTCCTCATTACAGATCACCTGATCTGCTTCATCCAATAAGCATCAAGTTTATACAGCGCGGAGGGGGGAAAGCTGCATAACAATGATGATCTGTTGCTTGACAGAACAGGGGTCCAGATCTTTCGCTAATCAGAAGAGATGGCCTACCACGCACCCCGCCTCTCAATTCTCACTTCAGCTTATTGGATAGATTATTTTATATTCTGATAAATCAATACAAAATATGCTTGGATTTTTAGCTTTTTTCCAGTATGAGAAAAAATGGGTTGATATAAAATTTTCTAATTTTTTAAAACTTTTTTTTTTCTTTAGTTCCCCTAGGGGACTGGAACCTACAACCATTTGATCACTTGTATTATATACAGTACTTTAGTATTGCATTAGGTAAAAAAATGCAAAAAAAATCACGTTCACCTATGAAGTCAAGCCTGTGGCTGCGCTTCATAGTGGTACCAGCTGACAAGTCCCGGCTTAGTGCTTGTCACAATACTAAAGATTGAAAGCTCAGACCAACAACATGGTCACAAGGCTGGTCCAAAATTGGCGCAGCAGAAAAACTAAAATCGTGCCAGCATCAGAGAAGCGCTTTCAGGCTACATAAAGTAAAAAAATAAATAAATAATGAGTTTTTAAAGGGGTATTTCCATCTCCACGTTCCTGTCCCAATATGTACCGGTGGTAGGTATTATTAATAAATAATAATAATAATAATAATATGATGATAATAATAGCAAATAACTTCATTTAGAAATGTAATAGTTCTCCTGATAACCACTGTCGCTTACCTCATAAGCAGGGCATTGCAGTAGCATAAGTATCCATGGTTATGCCCACTAGAAACTAAATAACTATCAGTGGTCGCAACCATGGCCATCTAAGCTACTGCTATGCCCTGCATGTGAGGTAAGCGACATAGCTAACCAGCAGAACTATACTACATTTACAATTGGAGGTATATGCTAATATTATTACTATTACACCTACTACATATTGGGATAGGATCTTGGAGATGTGAATACCCCTTTAAGGACTATTCCGGCACTGCGAGGCGAGAGGCGCTGGGGACTGAAGCCTGCGGGGTTGAGTTCTTGATCAGCAGGAATTGTGCTCCTTGTCCTGGTCACTAGCTATCACTAGGATAGTGTCATGGTATAGGACATGGTTAATGTCCTGTCCACTCAGGGTTAACTTTTGCTGGCCTCCCTTTGGATCTGGGAGGGTATTTATACCCAGTCCAGAGGGAGATTCTCTGTCAGCTATACTTTTGTTGTGACTGTGTGTCTGACCCCCCTGGTTTGCTTGTCTACTGCTCTGCTTGTTTGATTCCCGTGTATGACCCGGTCTGTCTGCTCACTCTGCTCTCTGTCTCACGTTTTGCTAATATTGTCTTCTCCGGTTCTGACCTCCTGGCTTGGCTATCGATACTCCGTTACAGTTTTGTCCCTATTGTACTGTCTATTGCCCGCTCTGGTTTACTGATCTATTGCTACGTCCTGACTATCCGTTCTGTCTAACCCTTTGGTACTGTCGTGCTATCTTGTGCTCTGATCTCGGCCTGTCCTGGTTTTCGTCCATGTCTTTGCCCCTTGGTAACTTTATCTCATCGTTACCCTGCTAGGATTTTTCCTGCAGTTCCTTGATCTCTGGAGCTTAGGCCACACCCCCAGCAGTCACATGCTGCAGGTCCTGTTAGTCTGTAGTATACATCATTCATTACTGCTGTCCTGCTCCTCAGGTATCCTCGAGCACAGTTTGTTTTATTCAGGACACGTGCACTGGCTCAGTGAGCATGTGCAGTGCGGTGTTCTGTGCAGTGCGGTGTTCTTGACAGATAGGATAGTGCCTACCGATCTAGTGAACGCCCGAGCGGTGACGTGACGTCACCACTCACTGCAGAAGTGAACAGCACTGACAATCTTGTAAGAGGAGAGGAAAGGCAAGAAAGGACTGGAAGGGAAATTAAGGAACAAAACAATTTTCAGTCATTGGAGTGGGGGAACACTAAAGGTATAGAGAATGAATGGCAGGACCTGGTCCAGAGGCCACGTTGGTAGTCCCTGACTGCCAGACCACGTCCTTGCGAGCCTTCTCCTGCCTGCCAGCATCCCCAGTCCCGCACGTTGTCATGTATCGCAGCGCGACACTGGCATGTAGGGGAAGGTTTGCAGCGCCCTGGAGTGTCAGTCCTGGACTACACGTGGCCGATGGAAGAGGGACCTGTGATTCTTTCTGCTCAGCACTGACCATCACCCAGCGCCATCACAGATCTTCAACTGGAGTAGGAAAGGTTTCACTGCCTTTTCTTGGGTTAAAACCAATAACACATGGCCGAGACCTCCGACTGTTCAGCATTTCCTATTTAGGGATCAGCAACTTTCCGATCTCCAGCAGATGTAAAACTACAACCCCTTACATGCTCTACAGTCAGAGGACATACAGGGGAGAATGCTGGGAGATGTAGTGCAGAAGGGTTGCCGTCACACATGGACGATACGGCATTACATTAAAAAGGATCCATTCCAGGCAAACCTATACGCAGCGCCACGCCTAATACAGGCCGCCAGAAGGCGGTGCACTGGGCAGAACACTACCGCTTGTGCTTGGACTGTTCCTTTAAATTGGATGATTTTATGTTGCTGCAGAGTAGAAAGGATGGAGCGCAGCATGTGCATACTGGACAATCACTCACCTTGACATTTCCCTATAACCGAGCCAAAGTCATCTTTTAAAGACCTGAAACAGAACACAACAGGGAAATTAAATCTTGATGACTATACAAGAGTGATGTATTTTTGCAGACACTGAAGATGTGTGGCCATGAGTGCTGGGAGGACGACGAGGAATTAAACCTGGAAGTTTTTTACTAAATTATTGTGGGGGAGTGGGGAAGGGGTGGGAGTGGGAACATTTTTGTCCAGAACCATATCTTAGATGTCCGGTCTTAATACACATTAATCACTTGTGCCATCTCTGATCGGAGAGGGAACCTGCTATGGGGAAGATTACCAATAAGTGACAAGGCCTAAATGCTTTGTAGATCGGTGGGTGTCAGTCTCAAGACCCCCAACCAAACACTGCAGCAAAAGCCGCGGCGGTCTGCTCTGGCATGGTCCTGCACAGGCGTACGGATTTTCTACTGAACCCATAAAGACACTTTTTCATTTTTTGCACTTTTGTTTGCCCATCCCTCCTTTTTACACCCATAACTCCCCTCCTCCCCTTGAACATATACTTTTTTCCCTTTGAGAAACAAGTAGTAGTTTTGCTTTGTTTGTTTTGAAGATTAAGTGCTTTGTTCACATATGAACCTCATTACAGTAAGTGCTCCACCCCATTTATACCTGTCTGCTCCCCTTACTCAGCGCCCCCTGAGGAAGCATTGCGAAACATACGCAATATGGATCTGGAGACCTGTATTACTCTTACACTGATGTGACTCTTGATCTATTATTTTTGAATATTTTGTAGGTTATTTATTCTTTGTATTCCATCATTTATTATGAATTGAAATCTGTATTATTTATTGTGCACTGGCAATTTGTTCTCTATATACATATTTTTACATGGTGTATATGGTTTCATCCCGTATTATTTTGCACTTTACGTAACTATTCTATGTAGAGATTAGGATATCAAGCACTTTGGATCAGAAGTACAGATTATAGGACTTTATCTGATGATTCATGGTCCTTTTTTTCCGGAGTCACTCCTTATCTGATATTTTAATAATTCACATTGGTTCTGTGCTGGATTTTCGTTGACGTCAGTATATCAAACTTACTTTTTTTTTTTAAAAAAAAATATGATCCATCATTTTTTGTCCTTCATCAATGAAGATGTGTTGCTTTTGTGCGTGGCGAGCTCGAGTTTTCATTGATACCGTTCTTAGGGGTTTATAATACATTCTGTACATTTTTATCACTTTTTATTGTATTTTTTGTGGGGAATGCAAGTTTTAAAAAAATAAAATAAAACAAATAAAATATTATTAATTATTATTATTATTATTATTATTATTATTAATAATACATAAATATTTTTTCCCTGCGTCACTGTTCAGCTTATGAACATGGCAAAACCAAATATGTAAGGCTAGTTTCACACTAGCGTTTCACCGACCTGCGTCGGTCTGCGCCTCCCGGCCGCTCCGCCTGTGGGCGCATGACGCTGCATGCGACCTGCACTCCCTATCTTTAGCATTGGGTACGCAGGCCGTATGCAGGTATGCGTTTGCTGGCGCATGCGTCCTTTTGACGGTGCGCCGACCTGCGCCCAACGCACCGTGTTGCATTTTGCTCCCAATGCTAAAGATAGGGTACGCAGGTCGCAAGCAGCGTCATGTGCCCATAGGCGGTGCGGCCGGGGCGCAGAGTTTAGCGGCGGCCGTGCGCAGGTCATTGAAACGCTAGTGTGAAACTAGTCTAACTTATTGTTTTCATATCTTGCCATTTACATTTGAGGGAAACTTCATACTTTAATTTTTAAAAATATACTTTTAATTTTTTTTTTATATTTTTAATTAGGCTTCTTTGGGTGCTTGAACCTGCAGTCGCTCGGTCGTCAATATACTGGTAGTAAACTACAATACTATAGTCACAATATGTCATCCAGACTCACCTGATCTCAATGCACTGGTCTTGAACGGCGGCCAATAACTTTCCATTACTGGGGAAAAAAAAAAACAAAGAAAAATGCAGTGAAACAATGACTGAGCTACTAAGCGATGGCGTCTCATGGGAATTTCTCTCTCCGACATAACTCCTCAATCTCATCACCCCATTAGACACAGCAGTGGTCAGGCTGCGATCTGTAGACTGACCCTGCAGCAATATCCTGAGAGCGCCACCACAGGGGAAATAAAGTATTACACTCTTCTCATGTAAATCAATCGGCTGGCCATCTAATGCATGGCTTTTTAGGGTTCTCCATAGCTAGAGGATTTCTGCATACTTACTACTGTGTTATGGTTCCTAAATCTTCCTAAAATTTAAAAACTTTGACCCAAGTTTTTAAAGGGGGTTGTCCAGTTTTCTGATGCAAGTCTCTGGTCACTTTAGGTGACTGCAGACTTCTGAGTCCTTACAGCTCACGCACCGCACGCTGTCGGGATTCTGTGGTGTTGCGGGCGGTCACGTTACCACAAATACATGATTTTGAATACATGCAGTCACATGCCGACTAGACGTGAATTGAGCGAGGACAAGCAAGTCTAGTCTGAATGTGATCAGAAGTATGCAAAGCACAGACTTGGGGGTCACATGACCGACAATTCTCACCGGCAATACTGGAGAATCCAGAGAGCGTGCAGTGCAGACTCTAAGCATTCAGAAGTCATAAAGCGATTGCCGGCTATTATCAACACACAGAACAACATCTTTAAGTAAACCCTTGTGCCCCAACTAATCAAGTAACCGGGCGTTGTAGAGCCTCACATAGATGGAGGGGAGGTCGGGTATGCTCAACAGCACTGAATTCATTCTCTAGGGGACAGCAGGAGAGCGCTGCACTCGCTGTCTCCGACATATCCATAGGTAGAGTAAAAGAGCAGAAGAGCACATGAAAAGACCAGATTTGTACAGCTATGTTTCGCAGGCCAAGTACGGACCCCAAAGCACATACCAGCAGTGGGTCTCCTGACCCGAAATCAAAAACCTCACAGGCATTTATGAAGCTGCAGAGTATGGGTACGGGCCAGTCCGTGCATCGTGGTGCATGAATGGAGTTTGAATCCGGTGTAATGATAAGAAACCCGTCTCAGTTCTTACCTCGTCAGCACTAGATGCCAGTTGATTTGCTTGTTGACCAGACGGATGAGGCCGAGAGGAAGGCAAAATTTAGCTGGACTGCTAATGGGGGGAGAGGTGGGGACAAGAAAACACATTATATTAGCTTGATAAATATATAGAAATAGTACAAACTTCAATGCATGCTTCAATTAAAAAAATTAATTAGAAATTGAATGGAAAAATCAGATTGTGTGTATTTCAACACAATACCATCTGATGACTCTAGGATCCATCTGATAACAATAGGATCGGTTAACTTCAATGGAATCCATAGACATCAATGAGAATCTCAGAAAGCAGAAACTGCAGCCCAATATACTGCGCTCTTAAAGGACATCTTTCCCGACATCAGACGTATTAGTAGGTTTTATCTTGAGTACACGAACTGAATCTGCTTCATAAGCCACATTCACACCATCTGGTCAATATTTTACATCGGCATTTTTAAGCCAAAACTGAACAATCGGAGGAAAAAATATAATAGAAAGACGTCACCACTTCTGCCTTTCTCACTCACTCCTGGTCTTGCCTTACAAATACTGATGTAAAATACTGAATGTGTGTATGTGGCCTTACTGTGTAGATGCCAGGTGAGTTATAAAGCCAGCGCCTGCTTTTAACAGCAGCAACCAGAGTGAGCTCCGATCGCTGCCACTTAAATACTGCTACTAATCACTAACAGTGGCACTTAAATGGCCCGAGCATAAACAAGCAATTGAAGTCCTTTAGTAATGATTAAAAAGGAAAAAAATTTTTAAAAGAATAAAAGCAGTTAAATCATTAAATCACCCCTTTATAATAAATAAAAACACAACATTTGGCAACATTTTGGTCGCTGCATTTCCACCGAATGTGGAAGCATCCCATGTACATCAAAAAATGGTACTAATGAAACCTACAAAAATACATGCCCTATTGATGGAAAAATTAAAAAGCTACGGGTTTCAGAAGCTCATGAGTCATGACGGTATTCAAATACATTTTTCTTTTTTTTTTTTAGAAAGTTCTGAATTTTTTTTTTAAGAAAATATATTAAAAAAAAAAAAAACAACACACACACTATACAAGTTTTATCAATTTAATATTACTGACACAGAATGACATTACCAGGTCATTTTATTGCACCATAAACACTATAAATCAAACACCACCCTCTCCACCCCCCAATAACAATGGTGGGATTGTGTTTTTTTTTCCCCATTTCGCCAAACTTGTTTCCCCAAAAATTTTCAATGCATTATATGTTAAAATGAATATTGTCGATCAAAACTACAACTCGTCTTGTAAAAAACAGCCCTTATATAGCGAAGTCAATGGGGGGTGGGAGGAGAAAAGAAAAAAAAAAAAAAAGTAATATTTGGAAAAAGAGGGAAGTTAAAAAAAGGGAAAGAATCAGAAAAAAAAAATTCTGATGCTACATTCACTTTAAAGGCCTCCTTAGGGAGTTATCCGTAAAGACAGAGGACTATAAAGATAAATAATTATGATAAAAAGATACAAAAATACATAAGAGAAAATAATAAAAATGATAAGCGACTTATCCTAGGGAGAGATGACCACTGGGGCGAGGCTCCACATAGCCGCAGCAATCAGTCGGGTAAAAAGTGCAATGACAGGTCACCATGATATTCGGAAAATGGTGCAATATACAATTTTTTTTTTTTCCCAGGGAAGTGTTATGATCTGAAACCAAAGTAAGAACGCCCCGAAGAGCAGCCGAGTAACAAGAAGCTGATGGCTTTCCCCGTTCTACCCGGGACGCCTCGTTGATGGCTCCATAACAGGGAGGATGACTCCGGCTGACACCTTTATGTGGAGATTGAGAGTTTTGTATTCGGAGATAATAGGGCAGTAAAGGATTTTACAACAAGGAGATTTTAATATTTCAATGCCGCAATTGGGTTTTTTTTAAACAGCTTTTATATTACACTTCGTGTTTCTCTCGTAAAGGCGCAGACGCGCTTCGCTCTGTATCAATTATTACTGAGACATACTGTATTTGGCTGGTGGTTAAAGAGCGAGCGGCATCCAGAGAGAGTAAATGCAGAACGGGTGCAGTCACGGATGCCAGTCCATAAACGTGTCTTCTCTGGCTCATTTCTGGGTTGATCTGTGGCTGTGTTCACATTCACGTTCGTGCACAGCTGCATGATAATAGGCAAATGCAGAAGTAAAGAAGCCTGCCCCTTCCTGATTTCCCGTTCTTTTCAGGTTTGTTACGCTTAAAACAAAATTAAGACTTTGGAGTGGCCTAGTCTAAGTCCTGACCTTAGTCCGATTGAGACACTGCGTAATGACCTTTACAAGGCGGTTCATGCTCGAAAACCCTCCAGTGTGGCTGAGTTACAACAATTCCTCCAGAGCATTGAAAAAGACTCATTGCCAGTTATCGCAAACGCTTGGTCGCAGTTGTTGCTGCAAAGAGCGGCCCACCAGTTATTAGGTCTAGGGGCAATCACTTTTTCACACAGGGCCCTGTAGGTTTGGAATTCTTTTTCCCTTAAAGGGAATCTGTCACCCTAAATTGGCGGGATATTTAAATGATGGCAGTCAGGTCAGATGGGCGGTGTTTTGGGTACTTGCTTTAACATGTTGTTCGCCGCTGTCTCCATTATTTCTGGGAATTGTAGTCGTTGCCCTCCATATAACGCGCCTGCGCATTGCAATCTGCGGGCAAAGCATACTGCGCGTGCGCAATTCAAGATTGCAATGTGCAGGCACGTTATATGGAGTGCAACGACTACAATTCCCAGAAATAATGGAGACAGCGGCGAACAACATGTTAAGGCAAGTACCCAAAACACCGCCCATCTGACCTGACTGCCATCATTTAAATATCCCGCCAATTTAGGGTGACAGATTCCCTTTAATAACAAAGACCTTCATTTAAAAACTGCACCAGGTTGTGTGATGGACAGCCGGTATGCGAGTTATCCACGTGCTTCTTTATTCAGTCATGCTTTTAACTGAGACAAATGCAATTTACCATTCAGGAAAGATGGGGAACAATCTTTACTATGGACAAATGGTCAAACTATTTCATCTATTTAATGTTTGGCAGCAATGATGCTTTTTGGTGGACAATCCAATAAACCACTACATTTTTTTTATAAGAAACATTGTGACATTTTCTTTAGAATATCGCATCTGGTAAAGAATCCTGTAAAAATAAATATACAAAATAAGTACACACACGGTCAAAATTGTTGGTACCCCTCGTTTAATGACAGAAAAACCCACAATGGTGACAGAAATAACTTGAATCTGACAAAAGTAATAAATAAAAAATCTATGAAAATGAACAAATAAAAGTCAGACATTGCTTTTCATACATGCTCCCACAGAATTTTAAAAAAATAAAAAACTCATGAAATAGGCCTGGACAGAAATGATGGTTCCCTTAAATTATTTTGTTGCACAACCTTTTGAGGCAATCACTGCAATCAAACGATTCCTGTAAAGCCCCCGTCTCACATAGCAAGATCGCTAGCGAGATCGCTGCGGAGTCACTAGTTTTGTGACGCAACAGCGATCTCCCCTGCGATATCGCTGTGTGTGACATTCAGCGACGATCAGCCCCCTGCTGGGTATCGCTGATCGTCGCTGAATGTCCTGGACGTTTTTTTGATCGCTGGTCTCCCGCTGGCCAGCACGCATCGCTGCGTGTGACAGGCGGGAGACCAGCGATCCGCTGGTAACCAAGGTACACATCGGGTTTCTAGGCGCCGGGCGGTGCCTAGAAACTCGATGTGTACCTTGGTTACCAGCTCCCTGCACGAGCGCGCTGGTATCAAAGGGCCCCAGCTCACATAGCGAGATCGCTGCTGAGTCACAAGTTTTGTGACGCAACAGCGATCTCAGCAGCGATCTCGCTATGTCTGACACGTACCAGCAATCAGGCTCTTGCTGTGAATAGCTGGTCGTGTCAGAAATGCCTGGACTTTTTTTTTTTTCCCCATCGCTGGTCTCCCGCTGGCCAGCACGCATCGCCTCGTGTGGCAGGCAGGAGAGCAGCGATCAGCTGGTAACCAAGGTACACATCGGGTTTCCAGGCACGGGGCTGTGCCTGGAAACCCGATGTGTACGTTGGATACCAGCGTACTGCTGCAGGGGAGCTGGTAACCAAGGTACACATCGGGTTTCCAGGCACCGCTCAGCGCCTGGAAACCCGATGTGTACCTTGGTTACCAGCTCCCTGCATCAGCGGGCTGGTATCCAACGTACACTGCGGGTTACTAAGCGACGTTACCCGCAGTGTCGCTGTCCTGATCGCTGCCTGAGATGCCTGTTTGGCAGCTCAGCAGCGATCATGTAGCAACACACCAGAAATCCTGACAAGTGCATATCATTGTCGGGATCGCTGGTGTGTCGCTATGTGTGACGGGGCCCTAACTGTCAATGAGGCTTCTGCACCTCTCGACAGGTGTTTTGGCCACTCCACAAGAGCAAACTGCTCCAGTTGTCTCGTGTTTGAAGGTTGCCTTTTCCAGAAGGCATGTTTCAGCTGTTTCCAAAGAGGCTCAATAGGATTTAGGTCAGGGCTCATAGAAGGCCACTTCAGAATAGTCCAATGTTTTCCTCTTAGCCATTCTTAGGTGTTTTTAGCTGTGTGTTTTGGGTCATTATCCTGTTGCAAGACCCATGACCTGCGACTCAGACAAACTTTCTGATACTGGGCATCACATTTCTCTCTAGAATCCCTTGATAGTCTTGAGATTTCATTGTACCTGCACAGATTCTAGACACCCTGTGCCAGATGCAGTAAAGCAGCCCAGAACTTAACAGAGCCTCCTCCATGTTTCACAGTAGGGACAGTTTTCTTTTCTTGATATGCTTCATTTTTCCGTCTGTGAACATAGAGCTGATGTGCCTTGCCAAAAGTTCCATTTTTGTCTCATTTGTCCAGAGGACATTCTCCCAGAAGCTTTGTGGCTTGTCAACACGTAGTTTGGCAAATTCCAGTCTGGCTTTTTTTCAAAATGGTGTCCTCCTTGGTCGTCTCCCATGAAGACCTGAGGGCCGCCCTTCAAGAAGAGTGGGACACCATGTCTCAGAAGACAATAACTCCATTTGTGAACAGCAGGAGACGTCGTTGTCAGCTGTAATTGATGCTCAAGGCCACACGACAAGTTATGGAGACAGCAACATTTTTTGGAGGGTATATCCACCAAGGCTATTGGCTTTTGTTTCAATAAATTGTTTGAGATGAGATCACCATTACATGCTTATACTTAAATGCCTGACTTTCATGATAACATATCACTCTAGCGGGAACTTTTTATGTTTTCCATACTTTTCACCTGAAAGCCAGATCTATATCCCTAAATTATTGTGGGTAATATATATATATATATATATATTGTGACAGAGTCACTGGGGAAGTGATGAGGGGGGGAGATATGTGTCATTGCGCATGATGGCGTCTGATGTAAAACCAGAATCGTTACCTCCAGTACACTATGTGCTGGGTCTGTTTATTGAAAGTTATATTATGGGCTGGTTTTAGTGGACATTCATAGAGTAGGAGGGAGAATGTCCACGTATCTCCACATGCAGAGTCCTGACAGGACCTGTGTGATGTCAGGATCATGTGATCAGTCACATGATGGAGAGCCACATGGTTTGGCTTTAAATAGAAGAACTCCAGGGTTAGGGCTGGGAGTCGGAGTCAGACCCCATTTTGGTGAAGTCGAAGTTGGTGTCAGGGAAATTGAGGAGTTGGAGGTTTGGCTTACCGACTCCACAGCCCTGGTTGAGGGCCTGGAGAGGAAGATTCCAGGAGAATATTAGTGCAAATAGTGCTTGTGTAAGGACATTGTTAACCCTGAGTGGGCTGACCCCCACTAGTGCAAGGACTGCACAAAGTGCTACCGTTTTGTTTTGCCCAGAGGGCTGTATTTTCTTTACCACACCTTGGTTTTATGCTGTGCTAATAAACTAAGTGCATCCTTAAAGGCGCAGTGTTCTAATGACTACTTCCGTGTGCAGCCGAGTGAGCCGCGCTACCACAACATGCAGTACATACACACAGAGGGAAAATATAGTATTTCTGTCAATTCTGTGCGTTTTCCCACCTATACCAACTGTGGGAGACCAAATATTTAAAAAAAATCCCAAAAATCACATTGATTATTACATAATTAATGCATTTTATACAGATCGCCCTCAAATCTCCCAACCCCAACTCATGTAGACACCTATGAGGATGTCATATTCTGCTATGAGGACGAGCAAACCAAGGCAGCCACATTCGCAATTTGAGGTACATTACTTGCCCGGGTGTCTAAAACAGACTTTTTTTGCGCCATTATTAGGTTAGTGGCTTTCGTAGTAAAGATCATCATTCAATGGGTGACGGCTGACAGAGGAAGCCCACTCCCTCTGTCAAACCCCTTGACGCCACATTCAGTAGTAATCAGTGCACCTAATGGGGTAATCAGAGCCCAACTCTTATTGGTTTCCAGTCACTGCCTGATGAAGTGTTTTCTAGTGACATCGTACCGCACATCTCTCTTCTTCTGAGGCACCACCATAAGAAAGAAGCGTATCAGAAATATCCCACTAATGGACGAAATAAAATCACTATACCAAAACAACAAATACTTTATTAACCCCTTAAACTTTATAAACTAGTAACCCGCTAATGTAGTAAGCGTGACTCCTCCATGCCGTACATACCTGTACCAGAGGAGCTGCTGGAAGTAATACGCTGGGGCTGGAGGAAAGAAGTGAGATTTTATTACATCATTCCAAAATAAAAGGTAACAAAAGAAAAACAACAGTCACATGTGACGGAGGACAGAAAAGTGATCAGAAAGTTAGGAAAAACCTACGTTATGTAATGGGCCACTTTCTAAAAAAATGTTGCCAGTAATTCTATATTTTTTTAAATAACACATTCCGCCTGCCCCAGTCTCTGTTGTTGGGCTGTGATGTCACTCCGACAGCACTGCAGCCAATCACTGAACGCAGCGGCTCTGACCCCATGAGCCCAGCGATTGGCTGCCATGATGCTGACACTACATGGAAGTTCAGACAATAAAAGACACCAGGAGCAGCGATGGAGGAGCAGCGCTGGACCCAGGGAGGGGGAGGAACAGCTTATAGGTTTTTTACATTGAATTTTGCATACTGAGCCAAGTTTTCTGAAAACAATGTTAAAAAAAAAAAAAAAAAAAAAAACTGTCCACATTTTTCTATACTCATTTTAACCTTGGCATTACTGCGTGATTTTTTATTTCTACATTTTGGGGCGCATACAATGACTTAATGGCGTTTTGCTGGAGGGAAATAAATATTCACAGGAGTACCAACATGGCACCCATGGAGGCCTTCAGCAGACCCCGAGTTCACGGGCATCAATGGGCGTTCGACAGGGTGCAATCACAAACTTTAAAAGCCGCTGTCAAAAACGCACAGCGGCACTTAAGAGGTCAAATAGCAACGAACGGCGCTAACTCTGGTCGGGGCAGGATGCCGACTGTATAACACAGCTGACATCTTCTGGGTATTGGGGACATAGAAAAACAACTTATGTGTGATGTACATGAATGGTACACACAAAGAAAGGGTTAAAAGATAATGTGTCAGCAGATTTCTGCTAGACAGAGACCCTAATTCCAGCGATGTGTCACTTACTGGACAAATTCGTGGAATTTTGCTAAAAACCCTGTTTTCTCTGCTGTAGATGCAGCGGTGCTCAAAATGCTGAGCTCTGTATAACCCCGCCCACACCCCACTGTGTACACTGTCAGCAGTCTACCAATCAGTGGTGGGGGGCGGGGTTACAGATTCAGCTGGACTGCCTTACACATGACACTTAGTCCTGTAGCGATAATCTCCTACTGATAAAACACTGATTGTATTGAAACCTCAGCAAACTTCTGAGCAAGTGACACATCGCTGGAATCAGGCTTTCTGCCCCTACATTACGCTGCATAGAAAAACTTGTCCACAAGACCCCTTAAGTCGCTGGTTTTCCAGGGTTTTTATTTTTTCTTTACACTTTATGTATCACACAATACCGAAAGAAATGTTCCCATAGAACGTAAATCAGATAGAAGTCTACATTGCCAGAGCTGTGAATGTAGTATAACTTAAAGGGGTTATCCAGAGGGATCCAGAGCCGCTCACGTTACGATCCCACCCTCCTGCCTGGATGCCCCATCCACCCATTATCGCTCACTGGCTCCTTCCCTTTAACAAGAAATGGCAAAAAAAAAAAAAAGGAAAAAAAAGCATTCAGTCCTTATGTAGGGGGCGAGAAATGGAGGCCGCAGCGGTGGCAGAACAGCAGGGATTAGATCACGGGGCGGCCGGGTACCTGTAATAGCCTTGGTGAGGACAAACGATGCTCCGTGCTCACGGCCACCTCGAGGCTGAAAATAAAAAACAGGACAATTACACGACCACAGCGGCTCACAAACCATCCAGGTCACTCTGAAGCACAGCGCCTGGCGCACTGGCACCGGTTATGGGCTTCAGTGTATACATGGCGCTCCGTGGTGCTATACACTGCGCAGAGGATTTGAGGGCTAGTTCTGCAGTTCTCAGGTTTACAGCTCGTTGTGTGCGGCATTATTTATAGAGATACAGATCTGTGCTGTATGAGTCCCCAGAATAGAAGTCCCCTTTCCCGCATCAAAAGTATCAAAACAAATTCAGATTTTGCTTCTCTTTTTAAAAAAAGACCATTTTTAAATCAATCGATCATCTGATCATTATGGTTCCAAAGAAAAACCCCTGGCAGCTGTGCTTTCCCCTGCAGCGGCCACTACAGGGCATATGTGGTATTGCTTAAAAGATCTGTCAAAAGAATGGCAAACACTAATACATGGATGTGCACATTTCACCAAAGCAACAGGGGCTTTAAAGGGGTTGTCCACCATTGAGGACAAATGTGTATTTTCATTTACATACATATAAGCATTTGGAACTCAAAATATTTTTTTTGCAACTGGGTTTCATTAAAAATGTTGCATATTTTACAGGCACATTCAAGTTTGCTGAAGTTTGTGGTCATAAATCAGCGGAGAAAAAAAAAAAAAAAAAACGTTACAAACTCCCCATCAGACCTTTATAGTGAGCTCACTGATGGATTCTCAGTTAGCTAATTCTGTGTCCAGCAATACAGCGGCTACAGAAAACTCGAGGCCACAAATTATTTTTAGACAAAATAATGTGAATTTAGGGGAAAAAACTGTTGCAAACAATGGACAATTCCTTTAATTTAGTGACCTGCCCCTAAATGAACGTGGCACAGCTCACACTCCGTCCATGTGCCACCGTCAGACCGTCCTCCAGTCACAGACAGGGCAGCAGTTCTGATATTGTTCACACCACAATCGGGCACAAACTATCGTGGCTCTGTGGAACTTGGCGGGAAAACATCGCCTCTACCTGCTGCAGAAATGTGATGGAGTAAAAACCACAAACAGGCATGAAATGTTACCGCAAAATAAAGTCTTATTATAACCAATACATATTTAGACTTGAGAGTCCTCAGTGGTTGATACCTTTTAATGGCTAACTGAAAAGATGGTAGCAAATTGCAAGCTTTCGAGACTACTCAGGTCTCTTCATCAGACAAAGACTAATACAACATCTGAAAAATCACATATAGGCTAACACGGTACAAAGATATACATCTTTCCTGTATAACCAATACAGAAACTCTGGGGATGGATGAATGAGGAGCGCAGTGGTCAGGACGGCGCCCGGCAGGGCAGACGGCGCCGATCAGGACGGACGCGCCCGGGCAGCGGATCAGGACGGCGCCCCGGGCAGCGGATCAGGACGGCGCCCGGCAGCGGTTCAGGACGGCGCCCCGAGCAGCGGTCAGGACGGCGCCCCGAGCAGCGGTTCAGGACGGCGCCCCGAGCAGCGGTTCAGGACGGCGCCCCGAGCAGCGGTTCAGGACGGCGCCCCGAGCAGCGGTTCAGGACGGCGCCCCGAGCAGCGGTTCAGGACGGCCCCCGAGCAGCGGTTCAGGACGGCGCCCCGAGCAGCGGTTCAGGACGGCGCCCCGAGCAGCGGTTCAGGACGGCGCCCCGAGCAGCGGTTCAGGACGGCGCCCCGAGCAGCGGATCAGGACGGCGCCCCGAGCAGCGGATCAGGACGGCGCCCCGAGCAGCGGATCAGGACGGCGCCCGAGCAGCGGATCAGGACGGCGCCCCGAGCAGCGGATCAGGACGGCGCCATGAGCAGGAAGAGGGGATCAGGAAAAATCTGGGAGGCATCAAATTATCTTTATTACTAGATGAAATGTGACAGGCGCAGCAGTGAGGGGCACGCTTCCAGGTGTAGAGGCGAGGGGCACATTGCCAGGCAGAAGGGCACATTGCCAGGCAGAAGGGCAGACTGACAGGGGCAGCATGGGATGGGTGAGGGGCACACTGACAGGCGCAGCATGGGATGGGTGAGGGGCACACTGACAGGCGCAGCATGGGATGGGTGAGGGGCACACTGACAGGCACAGCATGGGATAGGCAGGGTGGATTGATTTAAATCACGTCGATTTAAATCAACGATTTAAATCAATATGATTTTTTTTCTATTTAAATCAGATCGATTTAAATCGTGATTTTAATCATGATTTAAATCACTGATTTAAATCAAAAGATTTTTTTAATATAAATCACGATTAAAATCTAAAACTTTCAATCATTGTTCAATTAACTCCACACTTCTAGCTTGGTTTCACTTTCTGTAGCTTGGTTTCAGTTTCTTTTTCCATTCAGTTGACATGCCCAAACTTGTTGGATAGTCAGTCAGCAGTACTTGGCTGTAGTAACAATCAAACTTCAGAAGTGATCTGCGTGAGCCATGGCAGGTCGTAAGAGAGACCCTATTTGGGTTCATTATGTTGAGATGCCAGCAGAGCTTGGAAAGAAAGGTGGGAGAGCAAAGTGCAAATACTGTCAAAAGGATATCCAAGGACTTGTTTGCCGTTTGAAATCACATTATGAAAACTGCAACCAGAAGGGAAATGAAGATGTTGATAGTGATACAACTAATGTCAAAGAACCCCCCACAGCTTGTTCTTCCAGCGAAGATAATAAATGTAGCTACTCAGCTACTGACTGCATCGGCTTCAACGGCAGGAGTAGAGAGATTGTTTTCTTCATTTGGTTTTGTGCACACAACAGTCCGAAACCGCTTAGGAACTGCTAAAGCAGGACAACTAGTTTTCCTATTAAAAGTCCTAAATAAACAGTAGGCTTAAAGGACTGATGTATTCACTGAAGATGTTTGCTTACTTCAAACGTTAGAGATAGGCTATTGTTAAAAAGTACTTACTCTCTGTAGTTCAATTCTGATTGTGTAATAGTGCAAATAAAAATTATTAGGTTTCATAATCATCAACTGTTTTAATATTTTTATTTGTGTAAAATAATTTGATTTGCAAAAAGACAAAGTTTTGCTTGTGTACAACTTGATTAAAAAATCCTATTTAAATCAAAAAAATCCGATTTAAATCAAAAAAATCCGATTTTTTTGATTCTTTTAAAAAAATCATGATTTTTATCCACCCTGGGGATAGGTGAGGGGCACAGTGATGGGCAGAGGGGCACACTGACAGGCACAGCATGGGATGGGTGAGGGGCACACTGACAGGCGCAGCATGGGATGGGTGAGGGGCACACTGACAGGCGCAGCATGGGATGGGTGAGGGGCACACTGACAGGCACAGCGATGAGCAGAGGGGCACAATGATGGGCAGAGGGGCACACTGACAGGCACAGCATGGGATGGGTGAGGGGCACAATGACAGGCACAGCATGGGATGGGTGAGGAGCACAGTGATGGGCAGAGGGGCACACTGACAGGCACAGCATGGGATGGGCAGAGGGGCACACTGACAGGCACAGCATGGGATGGGTGAGGGGCACACTGACAGGCACAGCATGGGATGGGTGAGGGGCACACTGACAGGCACAGCATCGGATGGGTGAGGGGCACAGTGATGGGCAGAGGGGCACACTGACAGGCGCAGCATGGGATGGGTGAGGGGCACACTGACAGGTGCAGCATGGGATGGGTGAGGGGCACACTGACAGGCGCAGCATGGGATGGGTAAGGGGCACACTGACAGACACAGCATGGGATGGGTAAGGGGCACACTGACAGACGCAGCATGGGATGGGTGAGGGGCACACTGACAGACGCAGCATGGGATGGGTGAGGGGCACACTGACAGTCGCAGCATGGGATGGGTGAGGGGCACACTGACAGTCGCAGCATGGGATGGGTGAGGGGCACACTGACAGTCGCAGCATGGGATGGGTGAGGGGCACACTGACAGTCGCAGCATGGGATGGGTGAGGGGCACACTGACAGTCGCAGCATGGGATGGGTGAGGGGCACACTGACAGGCACAGCGATGAGCAGAGGGGCACGCTGACAGGCGCAGCATGGGATGGGTGAGCGGCACAGTGATGGGCACACCGACAGGGGCCGCATGGGCAGAGGGGCATGCCCACAGGGCCGCATGGGCAGAGGGGCACGCCCACAGGGGCCGCATGGGATGAGGGGCACGCCCACAGGGGCCGCATGGGATGAGGGGCACGCCCACAGGGCAGCATGGGATGAGGGCACGCCCACAGGGGCAGCATGGGATGAGGGGCACGCCCACAGGGGCAGCATGGGATGAGGGGCACGCCCACAGGGGCAGCATAGGATGAGGGGCACGCCGACAGGGGCAGCATGGGATGAGGGGCACGCCGACAGGGGCAGCATGGGATGAGGGGCACGCCGACAGGGGCAGCATGGGATGAGGGGCACGCCGACAGGGGCAGCATGGGATGAGGGGCACGCCGACAGGGGCAGCATGGGATGAGGGGCACGCCGACAGGGGCAGCATGGGATGAGGGGCACGCCGACAGGGGCAGCATGGGATGAGGGGCACGCCGACAGGGGCAGCATGGGATGAGGGGCACGCCGACAGGGCAGCATGGGATGAGGGGCACACTGTCAGGGGCAGCATGGGATGAGGGGCACACTGACAGGGGCAGCATGGGATGGGTGAGATGTCCCTGTCTCCATACCCAGTGTACACCTCAGTGCTTTCTTATGGGCACAAGAAGACTTATCTAGTTGTGGGACTACAACTCCCAGCCTGCTGTGCCTCCCCTTTGAGCAGGTGCACGGAGCCTCCATGGCAGCACAGTGCTACGTGTCCTGCCCGTGTACCGGCGTGTCGTCCTCCCGGGAGCAGCTGCTGACAGACCACCTCCCTCCGGTACCGGTCGCTCACCTGCACATCGGGCTCCGGGGGCCACTCCGTGTTTATCAGCAGATCATACAGGATGTTCTCCTCACTGCTCCCGCAGGCTGCTGCCGTGTCCATAGGCGCCGCCATCTTTACTACTGGAAGCTGACAGCTGGGTAAATGCTAGACTGTATGGGCTCCTTCCAGGTTTGACGTCATTTCCGGGGACGTGTCATACCAGGAGGGGGCGTGTTCTGACAAAGCCAGGCAAGAGAAGCCGCTATTAGACACTGGTCTCAGCTGTCTGTTGCCGCCGCCGCCGGCGTCCTGTAGCTGCAGTAGAGAAATCAGAGGTCAGAGTCCTCAGTGACCCAGAGGAGGATTTATTCATTACCGGGTTGATGTCTCCTTAGATTTTTGGTTGAGGGGGCCTGATACTTGGGGCTGTGTAGTGGGGTTTGAGGGGGTTAATGCACGCTTGTGGGGTCTTGTGCTCCTAGGGGGTTAATGCACGATAGTGGGGTCTTGTGCTCCTAGGGGGTTAATGCACGCTTGTGGGGTCTTGTTGTGCTCCTAAGGGGGTTAATTAATGCATGGTTGTGGGGTCTGGTTGAGCTCCCTGTGCGGTGGGTTAATTCATGGTTGTGGGGTCTGATTGTGCCCCAGTGGGGGTTAATGCACGCTTGTAGGGTCTGGTTGTGCTCCTAATGGGGGTTAATGCATGCTTGTGGGGTCTGGTTGTGCCCGGGGAAATGAATGCAAGGTTGTGGGGTCTGGTTATGCCTGGGGGGGGGGGGGGTTTAATGCACGCTTGTGGGGTCTGGTTGTGCTCCTAAGGGGGTTAATGCATAGTTGTGGGGTCTGGTTGAGCTCCCGGCGCGGGGGGTTAATTCATGGTTGTGGAGTCTGATTGTGCCCCAGTGGCGGTTAATGCACGCTTGTAGGGTCTGGTTGTGCTCCTAGGGGGGTTAATGCACTTTCGTGGGGTCTGGTTGTGCCCCAATGGGGGTTCATGCATGGTTGTGGGGTCTCGTTGTGCCCCAGTGGGCGTTAATGCATGGTTGTGGGGGTCTGGTTGTGCCCGGGGGGGTTAATTCACGCGTGTGGGGTCTGGTTGTGTTCCTGGGGGGTTAATGCATGGTTGTGGTGTGTGAGTGGCTTGGGGACTTGTGCTCGGGGAGGGCCTGTCTGCATCTGTTGTGACTTGAAGGGAGGGATTGTTTTTGGGGTAGACTCTCGACTGGTAGGGGTTTATAGTTGGGGTAGAGGTGCCATCTGGTGAGGTTTATACGTACTTGGGGCAAGTGCCGACTCGGGTTTACGCTTGGGGGAAGGGGCTTCCGATAGGGGTTTACGCTTGTGGGGGTAGAAGTCTGATGGGGGTTTATGCTGGGGGAGCTGGACGTCCAATGGTGCTTATGGTGGGAGGGGGGTGGTTGTCCCATGGGGGTTTATGCTGAGGGGGGAGTGGATGTCCGATGAGGGTTTATGCTAGGGGGGGGCAGTGTATGTTCCATGAGGGTTTATGCTGGGGGGAGTGGATGTCCGATGAGGCTAAGTGCACACGTTCAGGATTATTTGCGTTTTTTCGCAACAAAAAAGCGTAAACGCATGAATGAAGCATCCTATTATTTAGAATGAATTCTGCAATTTTTGTGCACATGGTGCATTTTTTTCCGCGAAAAAAACGCATCATGGAAAAAAAAAAGCAACACGCTCATTAATTTTGCGGAATTCTAGCGGTTTTCCCGCTATATTATTGACCTAGAAAGTTCAGGAAAAAATCCGTGCCAAAAAACGCACCAAAAACCACATGCGTTTTTACCTGCGAAAAAGTCCGGTTTTGCTCAGGAAAATTCTGCACACATTCCTGAACGTGTGCACTTAGCCTGAGGATTTATGCTGGGGAGGGGTAGTGGATGTCCAATGAGGGTTTATGCTGGAGGGAGTGGATGTCTGATGGGGGTTTATGCGGGGGGATGGATGTTCGAAGAGGGTTTATGTGGGGGGGGGGGAGTGGGTGTCTGATGGGGGTTTATGCGCGGAAGAGAGTGGATATCCGATGAGGGTTTATGCGGGGGAGTGGATGTCCGATGAGGGTTTATGCTTGGGTGGCGTCCGATGGGAGTAAGGCCTTGGGTGGGTGGACGTCTTATGGGGTTTATGCTTGAGTGGTTGAGGTGGGGGGGTGGAGGTCCGATGAGGATTTATGCTAGGGGTTTATACTTGGGAAGTGGGGTGGGTGGTGTCCAATGGGAGTAATGCTTGGGTTGGTGGACATCCAATGGGGGGGGTTTATGCTTGGGGGTGGGTGGGGGCGTCTGAGATTTACGCTTGGAGAGGGGGGGGTCGTGAATGCTTTATTGGGTTTATACTGTGGGGTCCACTGATTAGTGTGAGGTGGAGGTTTATGATTGGAAGGTTATGCTGTGTGGCCCTCTGGTTGGTGTGTGGGGGTTTAATGCTTCATTGGGGCACACAAAAAAACATGGGTGTATGCTGCTTATGATAGGCAAAAAAATGTAGGTCCCCCCCCCACGTAGAGGATGGTACGCCACCAACTGGCATGAAGCTAATCTGTTTTAGCTTAGTGTCAGGAGGCAGGCACGCATCTGGACCGCCCAGGCCGGTTTCTGCCTTAGGTTTTAGTTTTTTTTATTAATGATTTCCTTTTTTCTCTTCAGATACGGCTTTTGATTGCGACAGAGTAGAATTGTCACTGATCTCCCACCTAGAATTGTGTCACTACCGTATCATCTGTGTTCTACGAGGCAGGGCCCCAACACATCGAGTGTTTGGGGTTCTGCGAGTTCACGGCCAATGCCCTCATCATCTGCAAAAGAGGTAAGAAAAAAAAAAACAATAATCTTCACCTTTCCGCAGAGATTCTTTTAATCCATTTGTCCTACGACTGGTCTAGCTCTGCTACATCTAGATGGCAAGCTATGGATGCGACCATGCAGCCTGTCATCCAGTAGACACTGAGCTCGTGGTGCCGTCTGACAGGTCCTGCGAGTTCGCAGCCAATGAACTCACTTCACCTATGTGACATTGGCACGAGCGAAGTGGGAAATCTTCCCATGGCGCTCGCATTGACATCAAAAGGTGAAGTTCACAGGGAGACACTGAGCACACTGTTCAGTGTCTACTGGATGACAGGCTGCATGGTCGCATTATGCAGCCTGCCATCTAGATGTAGCAGAGCTGGACCCTTCGTGGGACAAATGGATTAAAAGCATCTCTGCGGAAAAGTGAGGAATATTGTTTGTCTTTTTTATTTATTTTTTTTTACCTCTTTTGCAGATGATGAGGGCATTGGGGGAATAGGCGAGGTCGTAAGTATGGTTTAATTAAGAATATTAAAGAAGTCTAGCAAAGTAGAAAAAACTTTATTCAAGTTTTTTATGGCTGAATAAAGTTTTTTTCTACTTTACTACACCTGGATGGAGCACTGTTCTTCTAAATCTTTTGTTGCACGGACATTCCAAGTCGGTTCCTTGGATCTGGTACGGGCGCCCTGACCCTGAGAGTGCTGTCAGCTTGCTTTACTTTTCTATTAAAGGAGTCTATCATTCTTTCAATTAAAGGATTTTTTTCTGGGTGTCTGTGTTTTCTTACAATGTGATTATGGGGTTTGTAATGAGGGCGTCTTATCTTATATATCTATGTATTCTATGTGTATATACAGTATCTTTTCTGTTCTAACCTGTCACTGTGACTTTACAGAACATGGCTCATGAATTGGAAATATATATATTTATATATATACACAGTATATATATATTTATCTAAAAAAAAATAAAGGGAACACTCAAATAACACATCCTAGATCTGAATCAATGAAATATTCTCATAGCACATTTACCTTTGTACAGAACAAAGTATGCAGTCAACATAATCACACAAGAATCAGCAATGGAAATCAAGTTTTATAATTTGATTTGGAGTCACCCACAAAATTAAAATAGAATGTAATGTCCTTAAAACAAGTCAAAATGATGCTCAGTAGTGTGTGTGGCCTCCACGAGCCTGTATGACCTCCCTACAATGCCTGGGCATACTACTGATGAGGCGGCGGATGGTCTCCTGAGGGATCTCCTCCCAGACCTGGACTAACGCATCTGTCAACTCCTGGATGTCATGGTATAGGACATGGTTAATGTCCTGTCCACTCAGGGTTAACTTTTGCTGGCCTCCCTTTGGATCTGGGAGGGTATTTATACCCAGTCCAGAGGGAGATTCTCTGTCAGCTATACTTTAGTTGTGACTGTGTATTTGACCCCCCTGGTTTGCGTGTATACTGCTCTGCTTGTTTGACTCCTGTGTATGACCCGGTCTGTTTGCTCACTCTGCTCTCTGTCTCACGTTTTGCTTATATTGTCTTCTCCGGTTCTGACCCCCTGGCTTGGCTATCGATACTCTGTTACCGTTTTGTCCCTATTGTACTGTCTATTGCCCGCTCTGGTTTACTGATCTATTGCTACGTCCTGACTATCCGTTCTGTCTAACCCTTTGGTACTGTCGTGCTATCTTGTGCTCTGATCTCGGCCTGTCCTGGTTTTCGTCTCTGTCTTTGCCCCTTGGTAACTTTATCTCGTCGTTACCCTGCTAGGAGTTTTCCTGCAGTTCCTAGATCTCTGGAGCTTAGGCCACGCCCCCAGCAGTCATGTGCTGCAGGTCCTGTTAGTCTGCAGTACGCATCATTCATTACTGCTGCCTCTGAGAGACGTGTGACCAGCTCCGCCCCTTGGCTGTCACAGGCTGCGGAAGGTCCTGTTACACAGAAACACACGTTTTCTCTGCTGCGGCTCTGCTTACAGGTATCTTGGGGCACAGTTGGTTTACTTAGGACACGTGCACTGGCTCAGTGAGCATGTGCAGTGCGGTGTCCTTGACATTATAGCTGACCATTACAGTCTTTCCCTGGTGGTGGGGTGTTAGCACATTATGGATCCGGTACGGGCTCTCACTGAGCAGGTTAATGAGCTCTCCCAGCTTATGCAGAAGCTGTCTATGGAGCAGCAAAATCTGGTTCAGTCGCATCAGCAGGTACAGAGAGATGTGGCAGACGCTCTAATGGGGTCTGTTCCAGGAGGGGGGCCCCACTGATGTATCTCTTGCGGACCCCGACCCCCCTGTAAAATTACCCGACAATTTTTCTGGAGATAAAAAATTGTTTAGGGTTTTTAAGGAGGGATGCAAGTTGTTCTTTGAATTGCGGCCCCGGACCTCTGGAAATGAAAGGCAGAGGGTGGGGATCGTAATGTCCTTATTAAGGGGGGCTCCGCAAGCATGGGCTTTCTCTCTCTCTTCCTCTGCTCCTGAACGTATGTCTGTGAACCTGTTCTTTGAGGCTCTGGGGCACATTTATGATGAGCCTGATAGAGTGCGTCTGGCTGAGGATATGGTGATGAGTGTGACACAGGGGAGGAACTCTGCTGAATGGTTCTGCTCAGAGTTCTGACGTTGGACCGCGGAAGTATCCTGGAATGATGCAGCCCTGAGGGGGTTGTTCCGCAGGGGCCTATCTGACCGTCTGCAGGACGCTCTGGCATTACATCCTCCTCCCGATACTCTGGAGGACGCCATGATGCAGGCGGTCCGTATGGACCGGAGACTCCGTGCTAGGGGAATGATGCAACAAGAGACTCCTTTGTACTCCAAATTGTGTTACAACCGCACCCGCATCTGAGCCTATGGAGATGGAGGCTGTCTCAGGAAAGGAGCGAGAGAGAAGACACCGTAAAGACTACCGTCTATGCTTTTACTGTGGAGCCTATGGACATTGGAAAAGGGACTGTCCTTCTTGCCCTTCTTCTGTGAAATCATCAGGAAAACTACTGAGTCTGGGCAACAATCGTGGAGGTTGCCCAGACTCCCAGGTACATTTTTTTTCGCTTGCTAAAATGGTGCTCCAGGTTGAATTGGAACTTGCTGGCGGTTCTGTTATGACCACGCCTTCGTTGAATGTGGTGTCGGACAGGGGTGTGCAGTTTGTGGCCAGGTTTTGGAGAGCGTTCTGTAAGAAGTTGGGGGTCACATTATCATTCTCCTCTGCCTATCACCCGGAATCCAACGGACAGACTGAACGCACCAATCAGTCGTTGGAGCAGATTCTGAGATGCCTGACCTCCAGACAGGAAGATTGGTGTGAGGTTTTACCCATGGCAGAATTTGCGTTCAACTGTCGTATCAATCAGTCTACCGGAAAGTCTCCTTTTCAGGTCAATTATGGGTTTGTTCCGCAGTTTGGGGAATTTTCCAGTATGGATTCTGGTTGTCCTGGTGCCGAGGGGATGGTTCAACAGTTAAAAAACCTTTGGAGGGAGGTTCAGGGGAACATCTCCAAAGCCCAGAAGAAGTACAAACATTTTGCGGACAGGAGGAGGGGGTTGGGTCCTGCGTTGACAGTGGGGGAAAAGGTCTGGTTGTCCACCCGTAATATCAAACTTAAGATACCCTCTATGAAGCTGAGCCTCAAATTTATTGGCCCATACAAGATTGTAGAGGTGATCCAGTGGCGTACAGGCTTCAGTTGCCCACCTCCTTCAAAATATCTAACGTCTTCCACAGGTCCCTATTAAAACCTGTGGGGATGGTTAGAGAAGATCCCTCATCCGTGGTTCCACCAGTATTGGTAGAGGGTCAACTGGAATACGAGGTAGGGCGCATCATTGATTCACGGTGGGTGCGCCGGAGACTTCAGTACCTTATTCATTGGAAGGGATACTCCATTGAAGATAGGTCATGGGTTCCGGCCAGTTCGGTACATGCTGATCGACTGGTACAGGCTTTTCATGCCAGATATCCTGAGAGGCCTGGGGGTCCAGTGGCCCCCCATTAAGGGGGGGGTACTGTCATGGTATAGGACATGGTTAATGTCCTGTCCACTAAGGGTTAACTTTTGCTGGCCTCCCTTTGGATCTGGGAGGGTATTTATACCCAGTCCAGAGGGAGATTCTCTGTCAGCTATACTTTAGTTGTGACTGTGTATTTGACCCCCCTGGTTTGCGTGTATACTGCTCTGCTTGTTTGACTCCTGTGTATGACCCGGTCTGTTTGCTCACTCTGCTCTCTGTCTCACGTTTTGCTTATATTGTCTTATCCGGTTCTGACCCCTTGGCTTGGCTATCGATACTCTGTTACCGTTTTGTCCCTATTGTACTGTCTATTGCCCGCTCTGGTTTACTGATCTATTGCTACGTCCTGACTATCCGTTCTGTCTAACCCTTTGGTACTGTCATGCTATCTTGTGCTCTGATCTCGGCCTGTCTTGGTTTTCGTCTCTGTCTTTGCCCCTTGGTAACTTTATCTCGTCGTTACCCTGCTAGGAGTTTTCCTGCAGTTCCTAGATCTCTGGAGCTTAGGCCACACCCCCAGCAGTCATGTGCTGCAGGTCCTTTTACCCTGCAGTACACATCATTCATTACTGCTGCCTCTGAGAGACGTGTGACCAGCTCCGCCCCTTGGTTGTCACATGCTGCGGAAGGTCCTGTTACACAGAAACACACGTCTTCTCTGCTGCGGCTCTGCTTACAGGTATCTTGGGGCACAGTTGGTTTACTTAGGACACGTGCACTGGCTCAGTGAGCATGTGCAGTGCGGTGTCCTTGACACTGGACAGTCTGTGCTGCAACGTGACGTTGGTGGATGGAGCGATACATGATGTCTCATATTCTGCTCAATCAGATTCAGGTCTGGGAATGGGCAGGCCAGTCCATAGCTTCAATACCTTCAGTTTACAGGAACTGCTGACACACTCCAGCCACATGAGGTCTGGCATTGTCCTGCATAATAAATAATAATTAGGAGGAACCCAGGGCCAACCGCACCACCATATGGTCTCACAAGGGGTCTGAGAATCTCATCTCGGTACTTAATGGCAGTCAGGCTACCTCGGCCGAGCACATGGAGGCTGTGCGGTCCTCCAAAGAAATGCCGCCCCACACCATTACTGACCCACTGCCAAACCGGTCATGCTGAAGGATGTTGCAGACAGATCGCTCTCCAGGGTGTGTCTAGACTCTGTCATGTGCTCAGTGTGAACCTGCTTTCACCTGTGAAGAGCACAGGGCGCCAGTGGCGAATTTTCCAATCCTGGTGTTCTGTGGCAAATGCCAAGCGTCCTGCATGGTGTTGGACTGTAAGCACAACCCCCATCTGTGGACGTCAGGCACTCAGACCATCCTCATGGAGTCTGTTTCTAACCGTTTGTGCAGATACATGCACATTTGTGGCCTGCTGGAGGTTATTTTGCAGGGCTCTGGCAGTGCTCCTATTCCTCCTTGCACAAAGGTGGAGGTACGGTCCTGCTGCTTTGTTGTTGCCCTCCTACGGACCTCTCAACGTCTCCTCGTGTACTGGCCTGTCTCCTGGTAGCGCCTCCAGCCTCTGGACACTACGCAGACAGACACAGCAAACCTTCCCACAGCTAACATTGATGTGCCATCCTGCAGGCGCTGCGCTACCTGAGCCACTTGTGTGGGTTGTAGAGTCCGTCTCATGCTACCACGAGTGTGAAAGCACAACCAACATTCAAAAGTGACCAAAACATCAGCCAGAAAGCATTGGTACTGAGATGTGGTCCCCACCTGTGTGTCTTGATAATTGCCAATAATTTCCATCTGTTGTCTATTCTATATACCTAACAGGAGCCTGTACAGTCTACATCTACAGTAATATATACCTGACAGGAGCCTGTACAGTCTA
>JARQOD010000005.1:40627640-40682026 GCA_033576555.1 Oophaga sylvatica
GGATAGTAGATCATAGTCTCGGTTGAGACCCTTAGGTGACAGTGTGTCCAATGTATGGATCCAATAGGCCTCACGGCGTTTTAGTTGCCGTATCCGATCACCACCCTTCTTGATTGTGGTTACCTGTTCCAAAATTTGGAACCTCAGTTGAGCTATTGTATGACCCGCGGAAATGAATGAGACGGAACAGGCAGAAGTTTTATTTTTGCAGCGGATAGTAGATTTATGTTTTGAAATACGGTCCTTTGTGGTTGAGTCGTTTCGCCATATATATAAAGGCCGCATGGACACTTGATGGCGTATATGACATAAGGGGTATTACAGGTAAAATAGCCCCGAATTCGGGAATGTTTTGCCAGTATAAGGGTGTGAATAGTCTCACCCTTTAAGACATTAGAGCATTGGGTGCAGTTAAGGCAAGGGAATGTGCCTATTCTAGGTTTTTTAATGAAACCTTGTGTTGTCCTAGGTTTTGTAGACCCTAGGTCAGCTCGAATTAAGGAATCTCTCGATTAGGGGCACGGGGGAAAACAGGGGAGGAATGGTTTTGCAAATTCGGAGATATCTGGATGGGCTTTTTGTAGAAGGGGGCCAATGTTGGCGAATAGATCTGTGGGGGCATAGACCGAGGTAAATTACACTATTCAACGAATCTGTCAGCAGTAGATCACCATCACTCAGATCTCTTTCAACAGACAACAACATATTTTCATAAAACCCCCGATAAAGGGGGAGCCATTGTGGTCATGGACCGTCCTATTATATCTCAGAAGCCCCGTTCAACTTAATGATGACACCATCTATCGCAAATTAAGCAATTGACCCCACTAATAAACCAGACACTACATCAAGGAATAGTGGGGGGATACTGTGAAGCTGGAATCATAGACCGGGAAAACATATGATTTCCTTATCTCAAAACCCAGTAACTCGGTTTTTTACCTATTACCAAAAAATTCACAAAAATCTCCAACAACCCCAGGCCGACCTATTGTCGCAGCATCTGACTCGATTCTTTCTCCCTTGCGATTTATTTGGAAAAAATCTTGACCCCCCTGATTAAGACTAGCCGCTCTTTTTATTCTGGATACTGGATCTTTGGCATCATTCGTTCAATTGATCACGTCCCTAGAGACTCTCTATTGGTAACATTTGATGTAAAAGGATCTTTACACTTCTATACCTCATTCACATGGGCATACAGTCAGTACGACATCTTCTTGAAATCTCTGATTTCAGTAGTACACACTTCAACCTTTGTATTGACCTTCTGACTATCGTACTAACCAAAAACTACTTCATGTTCCAGGATGTTTTTTTCTCCAGATACGCGGGACCGCAATGGGCTCGAACCGTAGCGCCCCCATTGTAATTGCTACATGTCTCATTTTGAAGAGAAACAGTCATCTACAGTAGTCCCCTGTTTAGGGATAACGTGATAACGTGGAAACGCTACATTGATGACGTTTTTTGCATTTGGGGGGGCACGTTCGAGTCCCTCATCTCTTTCCATCAATTCCTTAATACATCATGGCCGGGCCTTAGCTTCACCATCTCCCACGACCCGTCCAAAATTAATTTCTTGGACACAATGGTCGTCAAAGATCCTGAGGGCAAACTGACCACGGATCTATATACAAAACCAACTGACCGCAATGGCTTACTTCATTTCTCCAGCTTTCATCCCACTACTATGAAAAACTCAATCCCCAGGTCACAGTTTCACCGGGTGAAACGAATTGTTTCTAACCCTACCATTCTGAATAAACGTTTAACGGAGATGAATGCTAAGTTCATAGAGAGGGGTTACCCACAGCGTACCTTGGATCTTTCTTTGTCTACACGAACCCATAACAGAGAGGATAATACAGGCAGAATAACCTTTGTACATTCCTATCACCCTTTTGCATATATCCTCCACAGATCTATTCGCCAACATTGGCCCCTTCTACAAAAAGCCCATCCAGATATCTCCGAATTTGCAAAACCATTCCTCCCCTGTTTTCGCCGTGCCCCTAATCTGAGAGATTCCTTAATTCGAGCTGACCTAGGGTCTACAAAAACCTAGGACAACACAAGGTTTCATTAAAAAACCTAGAATAGGCACATTCCCTTGCCTTAACTGCACCCAATGCTCTAATGTCTTAAAGGGTGAGACTATTCATCACCCTTATACTGGCAAAACATTCAGAATTCGGGGCTATTTTACCTGTAATACCCCTTATGTCATATACGCCATCAAGTGTCCATGCGGCCTTTTATATATTGGCGAAACGACTCAACCAGCAAAGGACCGTATTTCAAAACATAAATCTACTATCCGCTGCAAAAATACACTTCTGCCTGTTCCGTCTCATTTCATTTCCGCGGGTCATACAATAGCTCAACTGAGGTTCCAAATTTTGGAACAGGTACCACAATCAAGAAGGGGTGGTGATCGGATACGGCAACTAAAACGCCGTGAGGCCTATTGGATCCATACATTGGACACACTGTCACCTAAGGGTCTCAACCGAGACTATGATCTACTATCCTTCCTATGAATTGTCCGTTTCTATCGGATACTATTTTATTCTGGACCATTAGGACTTCTGACATAAGTGTGCACATCTACACATCTATCTAGTACATAGGCTTTTATATGTATCGTCACAGACTTGAGCGGGTGTGCGAACAAACGCTATTTTTCATAAAAAAATGTAATGAGAGTTCATCAATCACATTATACTGTTTAAAACTATATTGCTATGTGATCGCCGGTCTACAGCACAATAGGTTCTGGTACTTTTCTCCACTGACATTATATTGTCTAATAATAATATAATATTATTTTGTGATTACCAGTCCACAATAGAATATGCTCTGATACACATCTCTAACATGGATAATAAGGTATATATTTTCATAATTTCCATGCACATGTGGGACCATTAAGTTACAGACAAATAATGACCGCACGCGGCCCATATCTCTTTAAGATATTGATTTAGGCAGGTGTGCAAACAAACGCTATTTTTCATAAAAATGTAATGAGAGTTCATCAATTACATTATACTGTTTAATACTATATTGCTATATGACCACCTGCCTACAGCACAATAGGTTGTGGTACTTTTCTCCACTGACATTATATTGTCTAATAATAACATAATACTATTTTGTGATTACCAGTCCACAATAGAATATGCTTTGATACACATCTCTAACATGGATTATAAGGTATATATTTTCATAATTTCCATGCACATGTGGGACCATTTAGTTACAGACAAATAATGACCGCATGCGGCTCATATCTCTTTAAGATATTGATTTATCAGAATCTGCCTATATTTCTATACTTATTTGCTGTATTAAGATATGGTGCAATCACTTGTCTATTATACTTGACACCGGTATGTCTCTGCATTTATTAACAGTTTATTTCTTTTCCTCTAGAGCCGCTTGTACTAAAAGAATTGTCTGTGGATCCTCTGCTCAGCTATCCACCTATGAGCACGTCACCTCACTTGCTATTAACCTCCTCATACCGGAATCCCTCTCAGCACTTACTCTAGAACGCAATTTTCTTCCTGTGACACGCACGGCCATCAGTTTCCGCCCATGACTCTCCCAGTTCTCACACCCACCACCGCTATTGGCTAGACTAAATCACTAGTCCCGCCCTTTCCCCTTTTTAGTCTCTAATGCTGAGTCTGCCTTCACTGCACAAGGACCAGCGGCGGATACCGCGTCCCTCCCACGGCATGCAGCGGAGACCTGACTTAAAACTCTCACCCAGGTATGATCACCGCCGGTTCGTACACCGGATCTATTCCCCTATATGCCTCCACTACTGGATGAATTGAATGAGGCTTTTGTTTTCAGATACTCACCTTTAACCCTTACTTTGGAGATCTACCTGGTATGTCATACCTTTGATATTTTTGATCACGGGCCGCTGTCACTTTTTCTCATTATGTCTTATCACCCACCAGATCCCAACAGTATCTACTGCTTACCTCTGAATTGGGTATTTCTACCCCCTCCCGGTACTTAATGGTACGTCTTATTTTCTGTGCTATATCACCCTCACGTCTCATCTGGTCTGAAGAGTCTGTCCCTAACTATTTGAGGACTAGCATACTTCTATATAAAGATGATTTTCTCTAGTAAACCACGTTCATATTATACTATTGTACATACCTTGGTTATATTATTATGTTTTCTTTGCAATTTTACTTTTATCTTTATTGTAAGAATTTTTGAAAATCCTTTTTGTTTTTGTATTACATATATGTAGTGGCTGATGAAGGTCCGAAATTTAGGACCGAAACGTTTCACTACCGTGGACTACAATAAATATTTACCCTTTTCGCTAAGTTGAGTGCCGAGTTCTCTTTTCATTATCTTCACGGTGTAGGAACCTACTCTGGCACCTTTCAGGCTGTGCACACAATTTATCTTTATACACTGTTCTTTGAATTGCGGCCCGGACCTCTGGAAATGAAAGGCAGAGGGTGGGGATCGTAATGTCCTTATTAAGGGGGGCTCCGCAAGCATGGGCTTTCTCTCTCTCTTCCTCTGCTCCTGAACGTATGTCTGTGAACCTGTTCTTTGAGGCTCTGGGGCACATTTATGATGAGCCTGATAGAGTGCGTCTGGCTGAGGATATGGTGATGAGTGTGACACAGGGGAGGAACTCTGCTGAATGGTTCTGCTCAGAGTTCTGACGTTGGACCGCGGAAGTATCCTGGAATGATGCAGCCCTGAGGGGGTTGTTCCGCAGGGGCCTATCTGACCGTCTGCAGGACGCTCTGGCATTACATCCTCCTCCCGATACTCTGGAGGACGCCATGATGCAGGCGGTCCGTATGGACCGGAGACTCCGTGCTAGGGGAATGATGCAACAAGAGACTCCTTTGTACTCCAAATTGTGTTACACCGCACCCGCATCTGAGCCTATGGAGATGGAGGCTGTCTCAGGAAAGGAGCGAGAGAGAAGACACCGTAAAGACTACCGTCTATGCTTTTACTGTGGAGCCTATGGACATTGGAAAAGGGACTGTCCTTCTTGCCCTTCTTCTGTGAAATCATCAGGAAAACTACTGAGTCTGGGCAACAATCGTGGAGGTTGCCCAGACTCCCAGGTACATTTTTTTTCGCTTGCTAAAATGGTGCTCCAGGTTGAATTGGAACTTGCTGGCGGTTCTGTTATGACCACCGCCTTCGTTGAATGTGGTGTCGGACAGGGGTGTGCAGTTTGTGGCCAGGTTTTGGAGAGCGTTCTGTAAGAAGTTGGGGGTCACATTATCATTCTCCTCTGCCTATCACCCGGAATCCAACGGACAGACTGAACGCACCAATCAGTCGTTGGAGCAGATTCTGAGATGCCTGACCTCCAGACAGGAAGATTGGTGTGAGGTTTTACCCATGGCAGAATTTGCGTTCAACTGTCGTATCAATCAGTCTACCGGAAAGTCTCCTTTTCAGGTCAATTATGGGTTTGTTCCGCAGTTTCCGGAATTTTCCAGTATGGATTCTGGTTGTCCTGGTGCCGAGGGGATGGTTCAACAGTTAAAAAACCTTTGGAGGGAGGTGCAGGGGAACATCTCCAAAGCCCAGAAGAAGTACAAACATTTTGCGGACAGGAGGAGGGGGTTGGGTCCTGCGTTGACAGTGGGGGAAAAGGTCTGGTTGTCCACCCGTAATATCAAACTTAAGATACCCTCTATGAAGCTGAGCCTCAAATTTATTGGCCCATACAAGATTGTAGAGGTGATCCAGTGGCGTACAGGCTTCAGTTGCCCACCTCCTTCAAAATATCTAACGTCTTCCACAGGTCCCTATTAAAACCTGTGGGGATGGTTAGAGAAGATCCCTCATCCGTGGTTCCACCAGTATTGGTAGAGGGTCAACTGGAATACGAGGTAGGGCGCATCATTGATTCACGGTGGGTGCGCCGGAGACTTCAGTACCTTATTCATTGGAAGGGATACTCCATTGAAGATAGGTCATGGGTTCCGGCCAGTTCGGTACATGCTGATCGACTGGTACAGGCTTTTCATGCCAGATATCCTGAGAGGCCTGGGGGTCCAGTGGCCCCCCATTAAGGAGGGGGTACTGTCATGGTATAGGACATGGTTAATGTCCTGTCCACTAAGGGTTAACTTTTGCTGGCCTCCCTTTGGATCTGGGAGGGTATTTATACCCAGTCCAGAGGGAGATTCTCTGTCAGCTATACTTTAGTTGTGACTGTGTATTTGACCCCCTGGTTTGCGTGTATACTGCTCTGCTTGTTTGACTCCTGTGTATGACCCGGTCTGTTTGCTCACTCTGCTCTCTGTCTCACGTTTTGCTTATATTGTCTTATCCGGTTCTGACCCCTTGGCTTGGCTATCGATACTCTGTTACCGTTTTGTCCCTATTGTACTGTCTATTGCCCGCTCTGGTTTACTGATCTATTGCTACGTCCTGACTATCCGTTCTGTCTAACCCTTTGGTACTGTCATGCTATCTTGTGCTCTGATCTCGGCCTGTCTTGGTTTTCGTCTCTGTCTTTGCCCTTGGTAACTTTATCTCGTCGTTACCCTGCTAGGAGTTTTCCTGCAGTTCCTAGATCTCTGGAGCTTAGGCCACACCCCCAGCAGTCATGTGCTGCAGGTCCTTTTACCCTGCAGTACACATCATTCATTACTGCTGCCTCTGAGAGACGTGTGACCAGCTCCGCCCCTTGGTTGTCACATGCTGCGGAAGGTCCTGTTACACAGAAACACACGTCTTCTCTGCTGCGGCTCTGCTTACAGGTATCTTGGGGCACAGTTGGTTTACTTAGGACACGTGCACTGGCTCAGTGAGCATGTGCAGTGCGGTGTCCTTGACACTGGACAGTCTGTGCTGCAACGTGACGTTGGTGGATGGAGCGATACATGATGTCTCATATCTGCTCAATCAGATTCAGGTCTGGGGAATGGGCAGGCCAGTCCATAGCTTCAATACCTTCAGTTTACAGGAACTGCTGACACACTCCAGCCACATGAGGTCTGGCATTGTCCTGCATAATAAATAATAATTAGGAGGAACCCAGGGCCAACCGCACCACCATATGGTCTCACAAGGGGTCTGAGAATCTCATCTCGGTACTTAATGGCAGTCAGGCTACCTCGGCCGAGCACATGGAGGGCTGTGCGGTCCTCCAAAGAAATGCCGCCCCACACCATTACTGACCCACTGCCAAACCGGTCATGCTGAAGGATGTTGCAGACAGATCGCTCTCCAGGGTGTGTCTAGACTCTGTCATGTGCTCAGTGTGAACCTGCTTTCACCTGTGAAGAGCACAGGGCGCCAGTGGCGAATTTTCCAATCCTGGTGTTCTGTGGCAAATGCCAAGCGTCCTGCATGGTGTTGGACTGTAAGCACAACCCCCATCTGTGGACGTCGGGCACTCAGACCATCCTCATGGAGTCTGTTTCTAACGTTTGTGCAGATACATGCACATTTGTGGCCTGCTGGAGGTTATTTTGCAGGGCTCTGGCAGTGCTCCTATTCCTCCTTGCACAAAGGTGGAGGTAGCGGTCCTGCTGCTTTGTTGTTGCCCTCCTACGGACCTCTCAACGTCTCCTCGTGTACTGGCCTGTCTCCTGGTAGCGCCTCCAGCCTCTGGACACTACGCAGACAGACACAGCAAACCTTCCCACAGCTAACATTGATGTGCCATCCTGCAGGCGCTGCGCTACCTGAGCCACTTGTGTGGGTTGTAGAGTCCGTCTCATGCTACCACGAGTGTGAAAGCACAACCAACATTCAAAAGTGACCAAAACATCAGCCAGAAAGCATTGGTACTGAGATGTGGTCCCCACCTGTGTGTCTTGATAATTGCCAATAATTTCCATCTGTTGTCTATTCTATATACCTAACAGGAGCCTGTACAGTCTACATCTACAGTAATTATATACCTGACAGGAGCCTGTACAGTCTATATCTACAGTAATATATACCTGACAGGAGCCTGTACAGTCTACATCTACAGTAATATATACCTGACAGGAGCCCGTACAGTCTATATCTACAGTAATATATACCTGACAGGAGCCCGTACAGTCTATATCTACAGTAATATATACCTGACAGGAGCTCGTACAGTCTATATCTACAGTAATATATACCTGACAGGAGCCCGTACAGTCTATATCTACAGTAATATATACCTGACAGGAGCCCGTACAGTCTATACAGTAATATATACCTGACAGGACCCATACAGTCTATATCTACAGTAATATATACCTGACAGGAGCCCGTACAGTCTATACAGTAATATATACCTGACAGGAGCCCATACAGTCTATATCTACAGTAATATATACCTGACAGGAGCCCGTACAGTCTATGTCTACAGTAATATATACCTGACAGGAGCCTGTACAGTCTATTCTACAATAATATATACCTGACAGGAGCCCGTACAGTCTATATCTACATAATATATACCTGACAGAAGCCCGTACAGTCTATATATACAGTAATATATACCTGACAGGAGCCCGTACAGTCTATATCTACAGTAATATATACCTGACAGGAGCCCGTACAGTCTATATCTACATAATATATACCTGACAGGAGCCCGTACAGTCTATATCTACAGTAATATATACCTGACAGGAGCCCGTACAGTCTATACATAATATATACCTGACAGGAGCCCGTACAGTCTATACAGTAATATATACCTGACAGGAGCCCGTACAGTCAATTCAATTCAAAGAAGTTTATTGCAGACTAATACACAGTTATTGCCAAGCAAGTGTACAAAAGGGTAATGTTGATAGGCAGATCCAGTGGGCTATGGAAGTCCATGACATAACAGGGTCCTACGTCTATACATAAGTATTCCTGACAGGAGGTACAGTCTATTCTACATAATATATACCTGACAGGAGCCCATACAGTCTATTCTACAATAATATATACCTGACAGGAGCCCGTACAGTCTATATCTACAGTAATATATACCTGACAGGAGCCTACAGTCAATCACAACTAATCTCACAATAATATATACCTGACAGGAGCCTACAGTCTATATCATACAGTAATATATACCTGACAGGAGCCCGTACAGTCTATACTATACAGTAATATATACCTTACAGGAGCCCGTACAGTCTTATCTACATATAATATACCTGACAGGAGCCCGTACAGTCTGTATCTACAATAATATATACCTGACAGAAGCCCGTACAGTCTATATCTACAGTAATATATACCTGACAGGAGCCCGTACAGTCTGTATCTACAATAATATATACCTGACAGGAGCCCATACAGTCTATACAGTAATATATACCTGACAGGAGCCCATACAGTCTGTATCTACAATAATATATACCTGACAGGAGCCCGTACAGTCTAATCACAGTAATATATACCTGACAGGAGCCCATACAGTCTATATCTACAATAATATATACCTAACAGGAGCCCATACAGTCTATATCTACAGTAATATATACCTGACAGGAGCCCATACAGTCTGTATCTACATATATACCTGACAGCCATCAGCTATACGTATATATACCTGACAGGAGCCCGTACAGTCTGTATCTACAATAATATATACCTGACAGAAGCCCATACAGTCTATACAGTAATATATACCTGACAGGAGCCCGTACAGTCTGTATCTACAATAATATATACCTGACAGGAGCCCGTACAGTCTATATCTACAGTAATATATACATGACAGGAGCCCATACAGTCTATACAGTAATATATACCTGACAGGAGCCCGTACAGTCTATTACAGTAATATATACCTGACAGGAGCCCATACAGTCTATACAGTAATATATACCTGACAGGAGCCCATACAGTCTATACAGTAATATATACCTGACAGGAGCCCATACAGTCTATACAGTAATATATACCTGACAGGAGCCCGTACAGTCTATATCTACAGTAATATTACCTGACAGGAGCCCATACAGTCTATATCTACAGTAATATATATCTGACAGGAGCCTGTACAGTCTATATCTACAATAATATATACCTGACAGAAGCCCATACAGTCTATACAGTAATATATACCTGACAGGAGCCCGTACAGTCTGTATCTACAATAATATATACCTGACAGGAGCCCGTACAGTCTATATCTACAGTAATATATACATGACAGGAGCCCATACAGTCTATACAGTAATATATACCTGACAGGAGCCCGTACAGTCTATATCTACAGTAATATATACCTGACAGGAGCCCATACAGTCTATACAGTAATATATACCTGACAGAAGCCCATACAGTCTATATCTACAGTAATATATACCTGACAGGAGCCCGTACAGTCTGTATCTACAATAATATATACCTGACAGGAGCCCGTACAGTCTATATCTACAGTAATATATACCTGACAGGAGCCCGTACAGTCTATATCTACAGTAATATATACCTGACAGGAGCCCGTACAGTCTATATCTACAGTAATATATACCTGACAGGAGCCCGTACAGTCTATATCTACAGTAATATATACCTGACAGGAGCCCGTACAGTCTATATCTACAGTAATATATACCTGACAGGAGCCCATACAGTCTATATCTACAGTAATATATACCTGACAGGAGCCCATACAGTCTATATCTACAGTAATATATACCTGACAGGAGCCCATACAGTCTATATCTACAGTAATATATACCTGACAGGAGCCCGTACAGTCTATATTACAGTAATATATACCTGACAGGAGCCCATACAGTCTATATCTACAGTAATATATACCTGACAGGAGCCCATACAGTCTATACAGTAATATATACCTGACAGGAGCCTGTACAGTCTATATCTACAGTAATATATACCTGACAGGAGCCCATACAGTCTATACAGTAATATATACCTGACAGGAGCCTGTACAGTCTATATCAATTCAATTCAAAGAAGCTTTATTGGCAGGACTAAATACACATTAGTTTTGCCAAAGCAAGTGTACAAAAGGGGAATAGGGATAGGGATGTTGAGTAGGGGCAGATCTAGGGTAGGGGCTATGAAAGTCCATGGCTTGGTGAGGGGTGATGGGGGCGCAGGTCCGGGGTGGGGGCTATAGAAGTCCATGGCATAGGGAGGGGTGATGGGGGCAGATCCGGGGTGGGGGCTATAGAAGTCCATGGCCTCCAATATATCTACAGTAATATATACCTGACAGGAGTCCATACAGTCTATATCTACAGTAATATATACCTGACAGGAGTCCGTACAGTCTATACAGTAATATATACCTGACAGGAGCCCGTACAGTCTACAGTAATATATACCTGACAGGAGCCCATACAGTCTATATCTACAGTAATATATACCTGACAGGAGTCCATACAGTCTATATCTACAGTAATATATACCTGACAGGAGTCCTTACAGTCCATACAGTAATATATACCTGACAGGAGCCCGTACAGTCTATATCTACAGTAATATATACCTGACAGGAGCCCGTACAGTCTATCTACAGTAATATATACCTGACAGGAGCCCATACAGTCTCTATCTACAGTAATATACACCTGACAGGAGCCCATACAGTCAAATTCAAAGAAGCTTTATTGGCAGGACTAAATACACATTAGTTTTGCCAAAGCAAGTGTACAAAAGGGGAATAGGGATGTTGAGTAGGGGCAGATCTAGGGTAGGGGCTATGGAAGTCCATGGCATAGGGAGGGGGATGGGGGCAGATCCGGGGTGGGGGCTATAGAAGTCCATGGCATAGGGAGGCTGGATGGGCGCTGGTCCGGGTTGGGGGCTATAGAAGTCCATGGCATAGGGAGGGGTGATGGGGGCAGATACGGGGTGGAAGCTATAGAAGTCCATGGCATAGGGAGGGGGGATGGGGGCAGATCCGGGGTGGGGTCTATAGAAGTCCATGGCATATCATAGTTCTCTTTCTCGCAGTCTATGAAATTCGCTCACATACCGCGCTGCTCTCTCTTCTTCCCCCAGCAAGATATATGTTTTCTCTTCCTCCTTCATGGTGATGAAATCCGGGAAGAGATGTGAGAGTCTCCTGAAGTGAGTGTCCCTCGCTGCTGAGTATTTGGAGCAGTGTAGCAGGAAGTGGGTTTCGTCCTCTATGGCCTCCTGGTCACAGTGTTGGCATAGTCTTTCCTCCCTGGGCCTGTAGCTCTGCCTGTGTCGGCCGGATTCGATGGCCAGACTGTGGGCACTGAGTCTATACCGGCTCAGGATCTTGCGGTCTCTGGGGTCCGGGAGTTTCTCCAGGTATGGGGCCAGACTGTAGTCTCTCTGTAGACTCCGGTGCATGGTCAGTTTCTGGGAGCTGATGATGTCGTTCTTCCAGTCACTGACATACCTCTCCTGGCCTTCGTCTACCATCTTCCTGATTTCAGCTTTTGTCAGGTTGTTGTGATTGGTGTTCTGGTCAGGTTGGGTTTGGGTGAGCTGTTCCGAGGGTCCTAGTTTTTCTGTTTCACCTACGTGTGTCAGGGCTATATGGTGATGGGAGCTTGGATTGCTCCTATGTAGGTGAGCCCGGAATGACAGTGCCCTCTTTAGAACCGTTAGGTGTAGAGGGAATCTGCCCAGCTCGGCCCGGTAGGCACTGTTGGAGGTGCTCGATGGACTTGGAGAAGGTGCTTGCAGAATTCCAGGTGGAATATTTCTGTTGGGCTGGAATCCCACCTTGACCAGTCTGGGTAGGTGTGAGGACCCCAGACTTCACTGCCATACAGGAGGTTGGGGCGATGACAGAGTCGAAGATTTTAACTAGACCCTCACTGATGGTTTCAGATGGTAGAGTTTCCTTCGGATGCCATAGAAGGTTTTACATGCCTTGTCTTTCAGGGTCTCTATGGCTTGTTTGAAGCTCCCTGACCGGTGAATCTCTAGGCCCAGGTAGGTATATTTGTCTGTTCCTGTAAGGGCGCAGTTGTTGAGGACAAATGAAGGGTGCTGGTCTATTTTTCTCTTTCTCCTCTGGAACACCATGATGTTGGTTTTCTTTAGGTTGACCGGTAGTGCCCAGGTGGAGCTGAATCTCTCTAAGATTTTCAGGTTGTCTTGGAGGCCTTTCTCGGTTGGTGACAGAAGCAGCAGGTCATCTACATACAGCAGGAATTTCACCTGGGTGTCGTGGAGGGTGGGACCTGGTGCTGTGGAAGATTCCAGAGCGGTAGCCAGCTCGTTGATGTAAATGTTGAAGAGCGTTGGACTTAGGCTGCAGCCTTGTCTGACTCCACGGCTCTGCTGGAAATAAGCCGTTCTTTTACCGTTCACACTCACACTGCAGAGGTTCTCGGTGTAGGAGCTTTTGATAACATCGTAGGTCTTTCCTCCTATTCCGCTCTCCAGCAGTTTCAGGAATAAGCCCGGGTGCCACACCGAATCAAAGGCCTTTTTAAAGTCCACGAAACAGGCGTATATCTTCCCGTTCTTTGTATTGTGGACGTGTCTCTGAATGAGGCTGTGCAGGGTATAGATGTGGTCAGTGGTGCGGTGGTTTGGCATGAACCCTGCTTGGCTCTTGCTGAGGACGTTATGTTCGGTGAGGAAACGGAGGATCCTCTTGTTCAGGATGCTGTTGAACAGTTTCCCCAGGTTGCTGCTGACACATATGCCTCTGTAGTTGGCTGGGTCATACCTGTCCCCATTCTTGTGGATGGGTGTGATGAGGCCTTGGTTCCAGGTACCAGGGAAGTAGCCGGCACTTAGCACAATATTGAAGAGTTTAACCATTGCAGCCTGTATTTCTGGTGGGCTGTACTTCAGCATTTCTGGTAGGATTCCATCCAGGCCACCGGCTTTTCTACATCTTATGGAAGAGATTCTCTCTGCTACTTCCTGTAATGTAATAGGTGTATCCACGGGATTTTGGAAATTTTTTACTTTTTCCTCCATTGCTTTTAGTTTTGCCATTATGTTTTCCAGTTCTTGGTTTAGTTCTTCCTTTGGGATGTCTTTATAGAGGTCTCTGAAGTACTGGAGCCAGATGTTGCCATTTTGGATATGGATGTTGTTTTTCTTGTCTTTTGTGCCCATGTGGTTCCATAGTTCCCAGAAGGAATTGTCTTGAAGAGCATCTTGGAGTTGGTTAAGCTTGGTAGAGATGTAACTCTGCTTCTTCCTCCTGAGGATGGTTTTGTACTGCCTTTGTATGGTTTCATAGGCTTCTCTCAGACCAGGGTGGTTGGGGTCTCTATGTTTCTTGTTTGAGGCTGTTCTCAGGGTCTTCCGTACGGCTTTTCATTCTCTGTCAAACCAACCATTGATCTGTTTTTCTTTTGGTCTCTTGTAGTCGACTTTTTTAAGGTCGGACAGTCTGGCCATTGCATAGAATATATTGTTGAGGTCTTTTGTAGCTTGACTCACTCCCTTTGGGTTAGGCTGGTACTCATGGTTGTAGAAGTGGTGGAGCATCCGCTGTATTTCAGGTCTGCTGAGAGCCTCTTTATACTTTAATGCCGACGTTTTGGACCATTTATAGGATGGAGGCCGGTTGAAGAGGCCGCTATGCTGTGGCTTTTGAGTGGGTGGTTTCTCTGTAGATTTCAAGTACAGAAGAAGTTGGCTGTGGTCTGACAGGTGCGTTTGTGGGGTGACTATGAAGGCGCTGATATTTGCCAGGTTCATATCTGTAATGGCATAATCTACTACACTCCTCCCTACATGGGAGTTTAGTGTACACCTCCCCAAAGAGTCTCCTTTGGTACGTCCATTAAGAATATGAAGTCCTAAACTTCTACATACGTTCAGGAGCTTTTTACCACTTTTGTTGACTGTACTGTCATAGCTGTTTCTCTCTGTGTGTACTGGGTCTTGGCCGTCATTCTCTGCTCCAAATATGTAGATGTTCCCATCCGTGGTCAGGAAGTCGTTTTCTCTCCCTGTTCTTGCATTGAGGTCCCCAAAGATGAGAACTTTGCCCAGGGCCTGATAGTGGGCGGCTTCTCTTTGTAAGATCTCGAAGCTCTCTGGATTGAAGTAGGGGGACTCTGGCGGTGGTATATAGGTGGCGCAGAGGTGGACATCAGACTGAGAGGTGAGGATGGAGCTGCTGATCCTGATCCATATGTGGCTACCTCCTCTCTTCACCGTTTTGATGTATTGGTGGAGCTCATCTTTATACCAGATCAGTATTCCTCCTGAGCTCTGGCCCTGTTTGATGTTTTTATTTTTCAGGGCAGGGACAGAGATTTCCCTGTATCCGATGGGCACCATGGATTTGTTTTCAGCTCTGGTCCATGTTTCCAGGAGGATCTGGATGTCTATATTTTTCAGTCTTTGTATAAAGTCAGGGTCATTTGTTTTACATCCAAAGGTTGAGGTGTTGAGACCCTGAATATTCCAACTGCTGATTGTAAGTGAAGTAATTTTTTCTATATATCTTGTGTGTTTATACCTTGTAATGAGTATGACTGTGTAGGACAAACTGGATTTCTGACTGTTTTGTAGGTGTGCTTGGTTCCATCCAGTCACATTAGTTTCCTGCATAGTGCGCTGAGCACGGTCTTTACCTCATCCATATCTCTGCTCTGCGTGTATCTGTGTGGGGTCGGTGGACCCCTCCATGGAGGTCTCCTCCTCTGATGGTCTGATTTTGGGTGAAGAGCTTTGTTTCCAGCTTCTGGAGATAGGATTGGGGTTTTCTGTTTTTTTTATTGTTAGGGGTCTTTCGGTGTGATGTTGGTTACTGTTGAATCCAGGCCTGGGTCCTCTGTTTAGTACGATATCTTTCAACTCTTTGGCCAGGAGGCTGATCCCTTGTTTGTTGAGGTGCTTATTATCATATAGGTGATGGTGGTTTATGGAAAGGTGTTGTGCCAGGGTCACGTTTGGGACAGTCTTGACCCTTTCTGTCAGTTCCATATTGATGCTTTGGGTGGTTTGCCTGGATATGTCCTTTGTTGGGAGCAGAGATGACAGAATGATTTTGCTGTCTGGGAATTTTAGTTTTGCCGTCTTTGCTAGTTGGGCTAATTGTCCTGCGATCTGCTGGTGCTGGTCTGGCAGATTGTTTGTACCTGTGTGTATAATAATATGGTTTGGGTTGGTAAAACGTGGATTATTGTTAACCTCTGTCACCTGTTCAATAGTTGCACAGTGGATTTTTCTGACCCGTTTTCCTGGGAATAGCCGTTGTGCATTTAGGTACTTCCCATTTGAGTCCATTATTAGGACGATATCAGGACTTTGTGGTGTCTGGGATGGGTTAAGTGGCTGATGATGGGGGTCTGTGATGCTGGCTTTGCTGGTGGTTGGTTCTCTTCTCGCTGGTTCACTTTTCTTGGTTTCAGGATTATTCATATTGTTGGTTATTGCTGTGTTGTTGTTTGGCGTCTCCACATTCTGGTCAGTGGAGGCCATGTTGTCTGCTCTCTGGCTTGTTCCCATTGCCCCCTGATGGGTCAGACATTGAGGAGTCTGTGTTTTTAGCTCTGCTATCTCCTTTCTGAGCCTTTCATTGTCATTTTGTAATTCGCTCATTTCCTCTCTTATTTTCTGGAGAGTTGACTTGAACTCACATTTCAGCTTATTGATCTCATTTGTTGCTTGGTCATTTGCATTTCTATGTGAGTTTCTTTGAAGTTCTTCCTTAATTTGAACCAAGTCTCGTTCTAATTGAGATAGACAGTCTCTGATGGTCTCAGGGGAGAGGTGTGAAGTGTTGGGGGTAGAGGAGCTGTCCCTGGGGGTCTGTGTAGTGATGTGAGCATTACAAATGGCCTCTGAAGGTTGATATTTTTTAAGGATTTGTGCCTGTTCTTTGATATCAGTAAAATGGTCTTCAAACTGCAGCAGATTTTCCTCAGTCCCTTGCACCATGATGGTGCCATTGTTGTACAGGCTTATGGTGAGTGAGTGAGTGTGTGTCATCTTCTGCTTTGCTTTTAATTTTAATCTGCCGGCCATTATTAGTGTTGCACTTAGATATATGTTTATACTGCTTGCACAGGGTGGTGTGCCAGGCTGAGAGATGGTCTGTGTAGAATAACAGGTTGGTTCTCCTTTTTTCTTCATCTTTAGTGTAATCAGAAATAAGGGTTTCTGGATTCTCCCTCATTGAGTTTCCTTTCCTGCTTTTACTGCTCTTCTGCCCCTGTTGTGTCTCCATATCTGACCCCTGGTGTGCTGTGTCTCCAGCCATGTGCTTTGCCCATTTACTTCTAAATTTGTGTTTTCCATTTTTGTGGTTATATAGTAATTATAATCCTTATTTCTAAGAAGATAGATTTGTAGGAAGTCTATAGATTGCTTTGGGGTTGCAGGATGGTCCTACCTTTGGATGCTCAGGTCTCTGGATGTCAGATGAATGCTGCCTGTTTGCAGTCTGTCCTCCAAGAGTTTCTTGCTTTGCCCTTTAAATCCTCTATTTCTTCCTCTTTCATAAAAATCCAAAAGTCCAGCTCAGTCCAGGTCCCTTTTCTGTCCCACAGAGTTGATTTTTTTTTCCAGGTTTTGTCTTACAGTTGGCTCATTACAAGGTATAAAGTGATGGAAATTCAGGAGCTCATCTTCAGTGCTTCTTACTTCTAGGAATGGTGCAAAGTCTATATCTACAGTAATATATACCTGACAGGAGTCCGTACAGTCTATACAGTAATATATACCTGACAGGAGCCCATACAGTCTATATCTACAGTAATATATATCTCACAGGAGCCCATACAGTCTACATCTACAGTAATATATACCTGACAGGAGTCCGTACAGTCTATACAGTAATATATACCTGACAGGAGCCCACACAGTCTATACAGTAATATATACCTGACAGGAGCCCGTACAGTCTATATCTACAGTAATATATACCTGACAGGAGCCCATACAGTCTATACAGTAATATATACCTGACAGGAGCCTGTACAGTCTATATCTATAGTAATATATACCTGACAGAAGCCCATACAGTCTATATCTACAATAATATATACCTGACAGGAGCCCGTACAGTCTATATCTACAGTAATATATACCTGACAGGAGCCGTACAGTCTATACATAAATATATACCTGACGGAGCGTACAGCCCATACAGTAATATATACCTGACAGGAGCCGTCAGTCTTATCTACAGTAATATATACCTGACAGGAGCCCTACAGTCTTATCTACAATAATATATACCTGACAGAGCCTACAGTCTATATCTACATAATATATACCTGACAGGAGCCTACAGTCTATATCTACAGTAATATATACCTGACAGGAGCCCTACAGTCATTACAGTAATATATACCTGACAGGAGCAGTACAGTCTATATCTACAGTAATATATACCTGACAGGAGCCCGTACAGTCTATATCTACAGTAATATATCTGACAGGAGCCCGTACAGTCTATACAGTAATATATACCTGACAGGAGCCCGTACAGTCTATACAGTAATATATACCTGACAGAGCCGTACAGTCTATATCTACAGTAATATATACCTGACAGAGCCATACAGTCTATCTACATAATATATACCTGACAGAGCCCATACAGTCTATATCTACATAATATATACCTGACAGGAGCCCATACAGTCTTATCTACAGTAATATATACCTGACAGGAGCCGTACAGTCTATATCTACAGTAATATATACCTGACAGGAGCCCTACAGTCTATATCTACAGTAATTATACCTGACAGGAGCCCGTACAGTCTATACAGTAATATATACCTGACAGGAGCCCGTACAGTCTATTACAGTAATATATACCTGACAGGAGCCATACAGTCTGTATCTACAGTAATATATACCTGACAGGAGCCCGTACAGTTATATCTACAGTAATATATACCTGACAGGAGCCCTACAGTCTAATCTACAGTAATATATACCTGACAGGAGCCCGTACAGTCTATATCTCAGTAATATATACCTGACAGGAGCCCGTACAGTCTATATCTACAGTAATATATACCTGACAGGAGCCCGTACAGTCTATATCTACAGTAATATATACCTGACAGGAGCCCGTACGTCTGTATCTACAGTAATATAACTGACAGGAGCCGTACGTTATACAGTAATATATACCTGACAGGAGCCGTACAGTATATATCTACAGTAATATATACTGACAGGAGCCCATACAGTCTACATCTACAGTAATATATACCTGACAGGAGCCCGTACAGTCAAATCTGCAGTAATATACCTGACAGGAGCCCGTACAGTCTATATCTACAGTAATATATACCTGACAGAGCCCATACAGTCTATATCTACAGTAATATAAACCTGACAGGAGCCCGTACAGTCTATATCTACAGTAATATATACCTGACAGGAGCCTACTAATATACAGTTATATCTACAGCTATTATATTAATAAATCCTGACAGGAGCCCATACAGTCTGTATCTACAGTAATATAATACCTGACAGGAGCCTGTACAGTCTATATCTACAGTAATATATACCTGACAGGAGCCCATACAGTCTGTATCTACAGTAATATAACCTGACAGGAGCCCATACAGTCTATATCTACAGTAATATAAACCTGACAGGAGCCCTACAGTCTATATCTACAGTAATATATACCTGACAGGAGCCCATACAGTCTGTATCTACAGTAATATATACCTGACAGGAGCCCAGTACAGTCTATATCTACAGTAATATAACCTGACAGGAGCCACTACAGTCTATATCATAATATATACCTGACAGGAGCCCATACAGTCTTATCTACAATAATATATACCTGACAGGAGCCCGTACAGTCTGTATCTACAGTAATATATACCTGACAGGAGACCGTACAGTCTATACAGTAATATATACCTGACAGAGCCCTACATCTATATCTACAATAATATACCTGACAGGAGCCCGTACAGTCTGTATCTACAGTAATATATACCTGACAGAGCCCGTATAGTCTATATCTACAGTAATATATACCTGACAGGAGCCCGTACAGTCTATTATACAGTATATACTGACAGAGCCATATAGTCTATATCTACAGTATATATACCTGACAGGAGCCCGTACAGTCTATTACAGTAATAATACGACAGAGCCCATACAGTCTATATCTACAGTATATATACCTGACAGGAGCCCATACAGTCTATATCTACAGTAATATATACCTGACAGGAGACCGTACAGTCTATATCTACAATAATATATACCTGACAGGAGCCCGTACAGTCTATATATACAGTAATATATACCTGACAGAAGCCCGTACAGTCTATATCTACAGTAATATATACCTGACAGGAGCCCGTACAGTCTATATCTACAGTAATATATACCTGATAGGAGCCCGTACAGTCTATATCTACAGTAATATATACTTGACAGGAGCCCATACAGTCTATATCTACAGTAATATATACCTGACAGGAGCCCGTACAGTCTATATCTACAATAATATATACCTGACAGGAGCCCGTACAGTCTATATATACAGTAATATATACCTGACAAGCCCATACAGTCTATATCTACAGTAATATATACCTGACAGGAGCCCGTACAGTCTATATCTACAGTAATATATACCTGACAGGAGCCCGTACAGTCTATATCTACAGTAATATATACCTGACAGGAGCCCGTACAGTCTATACAGTAATATATACCTGACAGGAGCCCGTACAGTCTATATCTACAGTAATATATACCTGACAGGAGCCCGTACAATCTATATCTACAGTAATATATACCTGACAGGAGCCCATACAGTCTATATCTACAGTAAAAATACAGATATAAAGATATGCTAAATAGGCACTTCCAAATTAATTATAGATCCAAAAGAACAAAGGAAGCATAACATGCCATAAAAAGTTCAATTTTATTATAGAAAAAGTCAAAAGCAACAATGCATAAAGATTAAAAAAGTAGGGACAATAATACAAATACAGCCACATGCAAATCAGGATATAGTTAATATTAGTGGTATATTGCACATATAGGTTCAAGGGGAGGAAGCTATAGTGCGAAACGCGCGTCGGGGTGTCCAGCCGCTCTCAGGTATATACTCTCTCCATAATTAGCACATTATACTTATTTTGGTGAATTATCATCTATTTTTGTATGCTTATGATTGTATTTCTTTGCACTTGTACTTTATTGATATATTCATTTGAGGCACTTGCTGGTATATTTGTTTGATCATTTACTTTTAAGCACTTGCTTATTTTGGGAGATATTTATTTATATATCTCTTACTTTGAAAATATATATTTTTTCTTTAATCTCCAAAACCTATATGTGCAATATACCACTAATATTAACTATATCCTGATTTGCATGTGGCTGTATTTGTATTATTGTCCCTACTTTTTTAATCTTTATGCATTGTTGCTTTTGACTTTTTCTATAATAAAATTGAACTTTTTATGGCATGTTATGCTTCCTTTGTTCTTTTGGATCTATATCTACAGTAATATATACCTGACAGGAGCCCGTACAGTCTATATCTACAATATATATAACCTGACAGGAGCCCGTACAGTCTATGTCTACAGTAATATAAACCTGACAGGAGCCCATACAGTCTATATCTACAGTAATATATACCTGACAGGAGCCTGTACAGTCTATATCTACAGTAATATATACCTGACAGGAGTCCATACAGTCTATATCTATAGTAATATAAACCTGACAGGAGCCCATACAGTCTATATCTACAGTAATATATACCTGACAGGAGCCTGTACAGTCTATATCTACAGTAATATATACCTGACAGGAGCCCGTACAGTCTATGTCTACAGTAATATAAACCTGACAGGAGCCCATACAGTCTATATCTACAGTAATATATACCTGACAGGAGCCTGTACAGTCTATATCTACAGTAATATATACCTGACAGGAGCCCGTACAGTCTATATCTACAGTAATATATACCTGACAGGAGCCCATACAGTCTATATCTACAGTAATATATACCTGACAGGAGCCCGTACAGTCTATATCTACAGTAATATATACCTGACAGGAGCCCATACAGTCTATATCTACAGTAATATATACCTGACAGGAGCCCATACAGTCTGTATCTACAGTAATATATACCTGACAGGAGCCCGTACAGTCTATGTCTACAGTAATATAAACCTGACAGGAGCCCATACAGTCTATATCTACAGTAATATATACCTGACAGGAGCCCGTACAGTCTATATCTACAGTAATATATACCTGACAGGAGCCCGTACAGTCTATGTCTACAGTAATATAAACCTGACAGGAGCCCATACAGTCTATATCTACAGTAATATATACCTGACAGGAGCCTGTACAGTCTATATCTACAGTAATATATACCTGACAGGAGCCCGTACAGTCTATATCTACAGTAATATATACCTGACAGGAGCCCATACAGTCTATATCTACAGTAATATATACCTGACAGGAGCCCGTACAGTCTATATCTACAGTAATATATACCTGACAGGAGCCCATACAGTCTATATCTACAGTAATATATACCTGACAGGAGCCCATACAGTCTGTATCTACAGTAATATATACCTGACAGGAGCCCATACAGTCTATATCAAGATTCAAAGAAGCTTTATTGGCAGGACTAAATACACATTAGTTTTGCCAAAGCAAGTGTACACAAGGGAATAGGAATAGGGATGTTGGGTAGGGCAGATCTAGGGTAGGGGCTATGGAAGTCCATGGCATAGGGAGGGGATGGGGGCAGATCCGGGGTGGGGGCTATGGAAATCCATGGCATAGGGAGAGGGGATGGGGGCAGATCCAGGGTGGGGCTATGGAAGTCCATGGCCTAGGGAGGGGGATGGAGCAGATCCAGGGTGGGGGCTATAGAAGTTCATGGCATAGGGAGGGTGGGGGCTATAGAAGTCCATGGCATGTCATAGTTCTCTTTCTCGCAGTCTATGACATTCGCTCACATATTTCCGCTGCTCTCTCTTCTTCCCCAGCAAGATATATGTTTTCTCTTCCTCCTTCATGGTGATGAAATCCGGGAAGAGATGTGAGAGTCTCCTGAAGTGAGTGTCCCTTACTGCTGAGTATTTGGAGCAGTGTAGCAGGAAGTGGGTTTCGTCCTCTATGGCCTCCTGGTCACAGTGTTGGCATAGTCTTTCCTCCCTGGGCTTGTAGCTCTGCCTGTGTCGGCCGGATTCGATGGCCAGACTGTGGGCACTGAGTCTATACCGGCTCAGGATCTTGCGGTCTCTGGGGTCCGGGAGTTTCTCCAGGTATGGGGCCAGTCTGTAGTCTCTCTGTAGACTCCGGTGCATGGTCAGTTTCTGGGAGCTGATGATGTCGTTCTTCCAGTCACTGACATACCTCTCCTGGCCTTCGTCTACCATCTTCCTGATTTCGGCTTTTGTCAGGTTTTTGTGATTGGTGTTCTGGTCAGGTTGGGTTTGGGTGAGCTGTTCCGAGGGTCCTAGTTTTTCTGTTTCACCTACGTGTGTCAGGGCTTTATGGTGATGGGAGCTTGGATTGCTCCTATGTAGGTGAGCCTGGAATGACAGTGCCCTCTTTAGAACCGTTAGGTGTAGAGGGAATCTGCCCAGCTCGGCCCGGCAGGCACTGTTGGAGGTGCTCCGATGGACTTGGAGAAGGTGCTTGCAGAATTCCAGGTGGAATATTTCTGTTGGGCTGGAATCCCACCTGACCAGTCTGGGTAGGTGTGAGGACCCCAGACTTCACTGCCATACAGGAGGATTGGGGCGATGACAGAGTTGAAGATTTTTAACCAGACCCTCACTGGTGGCTTCAGTGCATACATGCAGTGTGGGGGCGCATGCATCCCAGAAGCAAAGCATCACAGAAGACAAGCATCTTGAAAACGGCAGTTATTCATGGCAAGGAATTAAAATTCATCTTCTCTCTTCACACAGGTAACCAAATCATTCAACCTCTGAATTGATCCTCTCTGCATGTATGCACTCCATTCATTGTTAGCAAGCAGCCTGAATGGTCCAATCCCTTCATTGGAATCAAACAGCTGAATGACACAATCCCTTTCTGTCTTGCATGTGGAAATATAGTAATGGTAACCAAATCATTCAATCTCTGAATTGTTCCTCTCTGCATGTATGCACTCCATTCATTGTTAGCAAGCAGCCTGAATGCTCCAATCCCTTCATTGGAATCAAACAGCTGAATGACACAATCCCTTTCTGTCTTGCATGTGGAAATATATAGTAATGGTATGCACTCCATACTTCTGATTGCTGCCAACCACTGCTGTACCATCTTGCAACATAGTTTAATGTGCCTGGTAAAGCTTTTGTATATTTCATTTTTTGCACTGTGCTTAATACTTACTGCTGTGTATTCCTGTGACTGGGGCCTCTGTAGATGTTATCAGGTGGAAGGTGCTATAGCATATAGATGTAGGCATCTCTAGTTTCTTTGATGATCTAACCACCCCCTGGTGTGCTGGCCCCAGCTGCCAAATTATCTCAAAGCAGCTCCCACAATCCCACTTTCCTGACCCTGTAGTGTGGGTTATATATTTAGGAGTAGTCTAAGGGGCGCATGCAGTGTGGGGGCGCATGCATCCCAGAAGCAAAGCATCACAGAAGACAAGCATCTTGAAAACGGCAGTTATTCATGGCAGTTAATCAGGGCTGGAATCAGGTACCCCACACTTTGCCTTCTTTTTCATTATGTACTCTATCTCTTTCCTCCTGTGTTCCCTTGCCATCCACATTCACCACCCCATTCCCCCCTCCATCACGACTCATACACATCAGCCCCTCTATCCTTCCCTCTCCCATGTACAGCTCCCATGCACTCCTCACCTTCCTGAAAAACCTCAGCCCATCTTGCCCAAACACATCACAGAAAAAACCTACTTACAATTCCAACAACTACTTGCTCTTTATCTTCCTACTCCTTCTGATTTCAGGGGACATCTCCCCCAACCCTGGTCCACCATCCCCCAACCTCAATCCCTACCCTACCTCATACCGAAACCATAATAATCTTATTAATATTACTTGCACTCCCTCATCTCCTTCTTTCAATTGTGCCCTCTGGAATCCACGCTCTGCATGCAACAAGCTATCCTTCCTGCACAACTACTTTCTGAACCACTCTCTTAATCTGTTGGCCCTCACTGAAACCTGGATTCAGGATTCTGACACTGTCTCCCCTGCTGCCATTTCCTATGGTGGTTTACAGTTCTCCCATTCCCCGAGACCCACAAACAGATATGGTGGTGGAGTTGGCATACTCCTGTCCCCACAATGCACTTTCCAGATCATCCCCCCAATTCCATCACTCTCATTCCCTTCTTTTGAGGTTCACACCATCAGGCTCTTCCATCCCCTCTCCCTCAGAGTAGCGGTCATATATCGGCCCCCAGGCTCGCCCACCCAGTTCCTCGACCACTTCTCAGCCTGGCTGCCGCACTTCATGTCCTCAGAACTACCAACCCTTATCCTTGGAGACTTCAACATCCCCATTAACAGCCCTACTTCCACATCTGCATCTCAGCTTCTATCACTAACCACTTCTCTAGGCCTCTCACAGCTTTCAACCTCTGAGACACACAAGGATGGCAACACCCTTGACCTGGTCTTTGTCCGCCTCTGTTCAATCTCCCACCTAAATAACTCACCGCTTCCACTCTCTGACCACAACATTCTCTCCTTCACGCTCACAAATCCTCGACCACGCCAGCGCACTCCTACCTACCACACATTCAGAAATCTACAAGCCATTAACCCTCAGACACTTTCTGACTCCCTACACTCATCGCTGTCCCCAATCTCCTCTTTTTCCTGTCCTGATCTGGCTGTTCATCACTACAATGACATTCTTAGAAGCACCCTTGACCAAGTAGCACCGCTCACCCTCAGAACCTCCAAACACACAGTAAAACAGCCCTGGTTCACATTGCAAACTCGACTTCTTCAGCGATGCTCTAGGAGTGCTGAACGCCTCTGGAGAAAAACCCGCACACTAGAAGACTTCATCCACTTTAAATTCATGTTAAGAACTTATAATGCTGCCCTTCACCTCGCCAAGCAGACCTACTTCACCACCCTGATCTCCTCACTACTCAGCCAACAACCCCAAGAAACTTTTTGACACTTTTCACTCCCTCCTCAGGCCAAAAGCACAAGCCCCTATGACAGACATTTGTGCTGACGACCTGGCCTCCCACTTTATAGAAAAAACAGATACTATCCGTCAGGAAATCTTCTCTCAACCACCAAGTGCTGTGACTCCCATCCCACCCTGCATTTCCCCTGGCTCACTTTCCACATTTGATCCCATCACAGAAGAAGAAGTCTCCAGACTCCTCTCATCCGACTACATGCACTACCGACCCCATCCCCTCACATCTCCTCCAGTCTCTCTCTCCAGTTGTCACAACTCACCTAACTACAATCTTTAATCTCTCACTCTCCTCTGGCATTTTCCCATCCTCCTTCAAACACTCCATCATTACTTCGCTACTAAAGAAACCCGCTCTCGACCCTTCCTGCACAAACAACTACAGACCGGTCTCCAATCTCCCCTTCATCTGTAAACTTTTGGAGCGCCTAGTCTACTCCCGCCTTACCCGTTACGTCTCCACTCACTCCCTCCTAGACCCTTCACAGTCCGGCTTCTGCCCCCTACATTCGACTGAAACTGCACTCATCAAAGTGACCAATGACCTTCTGACAGCAAAACGTAACGGCGACCACTCTCTGCTCATTCTTCTCGACCTTTCTGCAGCCTTTGACACAGTTGACCACTGTCTCCTACTGTCTAGGCTCCAGTCACTAGGTATTAAAGACACTGCTCTCTCCTGGTTCTCCTCCTATCTTTCTGACCGCTCCTTCAGTGTTTCGTTCTCTGGCTCCACGTCATCTCCTCTTCCTCTCACTGTCGGTGTACCCCAGGGCTCAGTCCTTGGCCCCCTTCTCTTCTCTCTCTACACGGCCCCAATTGGACAGACCATCAGCAGATTTGGCTTTCAGTACCATCTTTATGCTGATGACACACAACTATACACGTCATCCCCCGACCTTACCCCCGCTGTTCTACAGAACGCCACCGACTGTCCGCAGTCTCCAACATCATGTCCGCTCTCTATCTGAAACTTAACCTCTCCAAAACTGAACTCCTTCTGCTCCCGCCGTCTACTAACCTCCCTAAATCTGACATTTCCCTCTCTGTGGGCAGCACCATAATAACACCCCGGCAGCAGGCTCGCTGTCTGGGTGTTATGTTTGACACCAATCTCTCCTTCACCTCCCATATACAATCTCTTGCCCGCTCTTGCCGTCTACACCTAAAGAACATCTCTAGAATCCGCCCTTTTCTCACCATGGAAACAACAAAAACCCTCACTGTAGCATTGATCCACTCCCGCCTGGACTACTGCAACGCTCTATTACTTGGCCTCCCCATTACTCGACTATCCCCTCTCCAGTCCATCCTTAATGCAGCAGCCAGGGTCATCCATCTGGCTAATCGGTACTCGGACGCGTCCGCTCTTCACCAGTCCTTACACTGGCTGCCCATTCATTATAGGATCCAATTCAAAGTACTGGTTCTCACCCACAAAGCTCTCCACAGTGCAGCACCCCCCTACATCTCCTCCCTCATTTCTATCTATCGGCCTAACCGACTGCTGCGCTCTGCAAACGACTTTCGACTAACCTCTGCACTAATCCGTACCTCCCACTCCTGACTCCAAGACTTCTCCCGCGCTGCGCCAATCCTCTGGAATGCTCTACCCCAAGAAATTAAAACTATCCACAATTTGCATGGTTTCAGGCGCTCCCTCAAAACACATTTGTTCAGAGTGGCCTATCACATTCACTAATCAAAGTCGTTCTATGTTTACGTGTGTATGTGTAGCCCATTCACTATCTCCATCCATCCCTCAGTCCCTCAAGATGGCTGGACCATCATTGTAAATGCACCATTATATATACACACCTGTATTTTGTATCTCCCCCACCTCATTGTAGATTGTAAGCTCTCATGAGCAGGGTCGGCTCATTTTGCTTTAATTATTGTATTGTTAACGTTGTTACTTATGACTTATGTTTTGAAACTGTTAAACTGTAAAGCGCTGCGGAATATGTTGGCGCTATATAAATAAAGATTATTATTATTATTATTATTTCATTCTGCCCCCAGTATCTCCAATCCTGCCCCGTCTCCATTCTGCCCCCAGTGTCTCCATTCTGCCCCCAGTGTCTCCAATCCTGCCCCCAGTGTCTCCAATCCTACCCCCAGTGTCTCCAATCCTACTCCCAGTGTCTCCAATCATGCCCCCAGTGTCTTCAGTCATGCCCCAGTGTTTCCAATCATGCCCCCAGTGTCTTCAGTCATGCCCCCAGTGTTTCTAATCATGCCCCCAGTATTTCCAATCATGCCCCCAGTGTCTCCAATCCTGCCCCCAGTGTCTCCAATCCAGCCGCCTTGTCTCCATTCTGCCCCCAGTGCCTCCAATCATGCACCTATGTCTTTCATTCTGCCCCCCAGTATCTCCAATCTTGCCCCATCTCCAATCCTGCCCCGTCTCCATCCTGCCCGGTCTCCATTCTGCCCCGTGTCCAATCAAGCCCCCAGTGTCTCCAATCATGCCCCCCAGTGTCTCCAATCATGCCCCCATGTCTTTCATTCTGCCCCCAATATCTCCAATCTAGCCCCGTCTCCATTCTGCCCCCAGTGTCTCCATTCTGCCCCCAGTGTCTCCAATCCTGCCCCCAGTGTTTCCAATCCTGCCCCATTGTCTCCATTCTGCCCCAGTGCCTCCATTCATGCCCCCATGTCTTTCATTCGGCCCCCAGTATCTCCAATCATGCCCCCAGTGTCTCCAATCCTGCCCCATCTCCATCCTGCCACATCTCCATCCTGCCCCCCAGTGTCTCCAATCATGCCCCTAGTGTCTCCATTCTGCCCCAGTGTCTGCAATCCAGCCACCTTGTCTCCATTCTGCCCCAGTGCCTCCAATCATGCCCCCATGTCTTTCTTTCTGCCCCAGTATCTCCAATCCTGCCCTGTCTCCATCCTGCCACAGTGTCTTCAATCCTGCCCCCAGTGTCTCCAATTCTGCCCCCAGTGCCTCCATTCATGCCCCTATGTCTTTCATTCTGCCCCCAGAATCTCCATTCATGCCCCCAGTGTCTCCAATCATGCCCCCAGTGTCTCCAATCATGCCCCCAGTGTCTCCAATCCAGCCACCTTGTCTCAATTCTGCCCCCAGTATCTCCAATCATGCCCCGTCTCCTTCCTGCCCTGTCTCCATCCTGCCCCCAGTGTCTCCATTCTGCCCCCAGTGTCTGCAATCCAGCCACCTTGTCTCCATTCTGCCCAGTGCCTCCAATCATGCCCCCATGTCTTTCATTCTGCCCCCAGTATCTCCAATCCTGCCCCGTCTCCATCCTGCCCCCAGTGTCTCCAACCCTGCCCCATTTCCATCCTGCCCCCAGTGTCTCCAATCCTGCCCCGTCTCCATCCTGCCCCCAGTGTCTCCAATCCTGCCCCGTCTCCATCCTGCCCCAGTGTCTCCAATCATGCCCCATCTCCTTCTTGCCCCATGTCTTTCATTCTGCCCCCAGTGTCTTTCATTCTGCCCCCAGTGTCTCTAATCCTTCCCCCAATGTTTCCAATCATGCCCCCAGTGTCTCCAATCCTGCCCCCATGTCTTTCATTCTGCCCCCCAGTATCTCCAATTCTGCTCTGTCTCCAATCATGCCCCCAGTGTCTCCATCCTGCCCCCAGTGTCTCCATCCTGCCCCCAGTGTCTCCAATCCTGCCCCCAGTGTCTCCAATCCTGCCCCATCTCCATCCTGCCCCAGTGTCTCCAATCCTGCCCCGTCTCCATCCTGCCCCCAGCTTCTCCAATCCTGCCCAGTCTCCATCCTGCCCCGTCTCCATCCTGTCCTCAGCGTCTCCAATTCTGCCCCGTCTCCATCCTGCCCCAGTGTCTCCAATCCTGCCCTGTCTCCATCCTGCCCCCTGTATCTCCAATCCTGCCCTGTCTCAATCCTGCCCCCAGTGTCTCCAATCCTGCCCCATCTCCATCCTGCCCCCAGTGTCTCCAATCCTGCCCCCATGTCTTTCATTCTGCCCCAGTGTCTTTCATTCTGCCCCCAGTGTCTCCAATCCTGCCCCCAGTGTCTCCAATCCTGCCCCCAGCGTCTCCAATCCTGCCCCATGTCTTTCATTCTGCCCCCAGTATCTCCAATTCTGCCCCGTCTCCAATCATGCCCCCAGTGTCTCCAATCATGCCCTGTCTCCATCCTGCCCCCATTGTCTCCAATCCTGCCCCCAGCGTCTCCAATCCTGCCCTGTCTCCATCCTGCCCCGTCTCCATCCTGCCCCCAGTGTCTCCAATCCTGCCCTGTCTCCATCCTGCCCCCTGTATCTCCAATCCTGCCCCGTCTCCATCCTGCCCCCCTGTATCTCCAATCCTGCCCCGTTTCCATCCTGCCCCGTCTCCATTCTGCCGGACCCGGCTTGCCCCTTTCAATATTTAAAAAAAAAAATCCTTTCCTCTCACCTTGCGGCGCTCCAGCGGCGAGCAATGTGTACCCCAATGAGAAAGCACGCACTCACTGCGACTGACAATGATGTCAGACGCCGGCGCCGTGCACGCTGACGTCAGCGACCAGCCTCCGATTGGCTGGCAGCTTTAACTATTGCCGTGCTGGCCCACACGGTAATAGAATAGCTGAACCTGCGTCCTGGACGCAGGTTCAGTTACTTGATCGACAGAATCCTGCCGCTGGGGGTAGGGCAGTGGGGTCCGATGGGTAGAGGTGACGGGGCCCGATGCGGGCCCCTCTGCTGATCGGGCCCCATACGCCAGTCAGGGCAGTAATGCCCTGATGGCGGCCCTGATTTTGTTAAAATAAATTTTTATTGAAACATGAGTTAAAAATATAAAAAACTGAAATATCACATGGTCATTTCCTTGTGATCCTCCTTGAGATGGTTCTACTCCTTCACTGGAGTCCAGCTGTGTTTAATTAAACTGATTGTACTTGACGCCCCCTGAGGAAGGCATTTGGCCGAAATGCGCATTGGGGTGGTGGGGGTTGGAGCTGTGTCCTGATTATACTTACCTGGTATGTCCACTACTGTCTATAAACCTTCTATGTATCATTTCTATGGGACATTGCTGTTGTGGGCATTTGCAGGCAATATATTATGTTCCATATGCTATCTCTCTCCCTTGTACTATAATAGTGATTGATTTATTCCTATGATAGACTACTATGTCAGTGTTACATGGGATTGAGGGAGTAATATTGATTTGAATTTTGTCATATGCATCATATAATGGCATTTCTTTTTCTTCATATGATATATTCTATGTATGTGGCCATACCTATAACATTCATGCAGGCACTTATCCATACCCTCGCTATGTGTGTTTTTTTGCCATGCGGTGTTTTTCACATGTCACTGTTTTAGTCTCCTCTATTTCTACCTCTGACTTTTTGGTAATATTTTTAATCAATAAAATTTATTCTTTGCAATTATGTGGACATTTTTTGCACTGCTTTGTTTCGTGGTTTTCATATGTATTTATATATGCAGTGTGTCCTACATTGTCCATTTCTATTAGGCTATTCCACATATATACAGTATTTTGAATGATTATGTTACGTTTAGCTTGTTGTGTTTTCCTTATGGATTACTAATTAAAAAAAAAATCCTTTCCTCTCACCTTGCCGCGCTCCAGCGGCAAGCAATGTGTACCCCAATGAGAAAGCACGCACTTAATGCGACTGACAATGATGTCAGACGCCGGCGCCGTGCACGCTGACATCAGCGGCCAGCCTCCGATTGGCTGTCAGCTTTAACTATTGCCGTGCTGGCCCACACGGTAATAGAGTAGCTGAACCTGCGTCCTGGACGCAGGTTCAGTTACTTGATCAACAGAATCCTGCCGCTGGGGGCAGGGCAGTGGGGTCCGATGGGTAGAGGTGACGGGGCCCGATGCGGGCCCCCTCTGCTGATCGGGCCCCATACGCCAATCAGGGCAGTAATGCCCTGATGGTGGCCCTGATTTTGTTAAAATAAATTTTTATTGAAACATGAGTTAAAAATATAAAAAACTGAAATATCACATGGTCATTTCCTTGTGATCCTCCTTGAGATGGTTCTACTCCTTCACTGGAGTCCAGCTGTGTTTAATTAAACTGATTGTACTTGATCTGTAAAAGGCACACACCTGTCTATATAAGACCTCACAGCTCACAGTGCATGTCAACCCAAATGAGAATTATGAGGTCAAAGGAACTGGCCAAAGAGCTCAGAGACAGAATTGTGGCAAGGCACACATCTGGCCAAGGTTACCAAAGAATTTCTGCAGTACTCAAGATTTCTAAGACCACAGTGGCCTTCATAATCCTTAAATTGAAGAAGTTTGGGAACACCAGATGTCTTCCTAGACCTGGCTATCCAGCCAAACAGAACAATCATGAGAGAAGAGCTTTGGTGAGAGAGGTAAAGAAGAACCCCAAGATCACTGTGGCTGAGCTCCACAGATGCAGTAGGGAGATGGGAGAAAGTTCCACAAACTCAACTATCACTGCAGCCAGCCCTCCATCAGTCGGGCCGTTATGGCAGAGTGGCCCGACGGAAGCCTCTCCTCAGTGCCAGACATATGAAAGCCCGCATAGAGTTTGCTAAAAAAACGCATGAAGGACTCCCAGACTATGAGAAATAAGATTCTCTGGTCTGATGAGGCGAAGATAGAACGTTTTGGTGATTATTCTAAGCGGTATGTGTGCAGAAACCAGGCACTGCTCATCACCTGCTCAATACGATCCCAACAGTGAAACATGGTGGTGGCAGCATCATGCTATGGGGGTGTTTTTCAGCTGCAGGGACAGGACTACTGGTTGCAATTGAAGGAATATCCTGGATGAAAACTTCTTCCAGAGTGCTCTGGACCTCAGACTTGGCCGAAGGTTCACCTTTCAACAAGACAATGACCCTAAACACACAGCTAAAATAACAAAGGAGTGGCTTCAGAACTACTCTGTGACCATTCTTGACTGACCCAACCAGAGCCCTGACCTAAACCTAATTGAGCATCTCTGGAGAGACCTGAAAATGGCTGTCCACCAACATTCACCATCCAACAGTTCATCCATCGGAACTGGAGAGGATCTGCAAGGAAGAATGGCAGAGGATCCCCAAATCCAGGTTAGAAAAACTTGTTGCATCTTTCCCAAGAAGACTCATGGCTGTACTAGTTCAAAAGGGTGCTTCTACTCAAAACTGAGCAAAGGGTCTGAATACTTATGACCATGTGATATTTCAGTTTTTCTTTTTTAATAAATTTGGAAAAAATTCTACATTTCTGTTTTTTTCAGTAAAGATGGGGTGTAGAGTGTACATTAATGAGAAAAAAATGAACAAGAGAGAAAATGTGGAAGCCAGGTGGCAAAGTAATCCAGGAACTGATGGGAGGGCCCGGAGGACGATACACCACCGCCACTCACATGGAGACGGGGACATAGAGTCTGAGAGCATGGACCTCAAAAGAAGGGAAGACAAGTGAGGGTACTTGAGAGATAGGAGCAGACCGACGCCTCCACCTACTCTGTTGTCCGATCTTGGGGTATGAGAGAAGTGTGGTCCACCATATGAGAGAGCAGCAGCAGCGGTGGGTGTCTGACTGCTGGATCCAGGTTTCAATAAGAGCCAGAAGGTTAAGAGAATCAGAAAGGAAGAAGTCATGGATGAAAGAGAGTTTATTACTAGTGTTGAGCGATACGATAATGCAAATATCGGCTATCGGCCGATATTAGCTCTATCGGCCTTTCGATAATTCGTTTCGATATTTTCGTCTTTATCGAATACCGGAATCGGATTTGTCACTGTCACTGTGAGTGTCCGTCAGTCGGGTCTGTCAGGAGTCAGCGGCACTTACCTGGCAGAAGATCTCCGGCGGTCACGTCCTGGACTGCTTGATGGCCGCCATTATCTTCTCCCTGGCGGTCACATGCAGTTTTTCGCGATAACTGCAGTGACTGCAGGGTAATCCCGGCCGTAAAGCAGTCAGTCCGATGACGTCACCGCCGGGGAAGCAGGTAATCAGCTGTGCTGCGCCGGGATGACAGGCTCTGCCTGTCATTCTGATGTAGCAGAGCTGGATCGTCGTGGGACACTCGTTACTATGGACTGCGTCGGTCAGGTGGTATACTTTTTTTTTTCATTTTTTTACAGGAGATCGATGGCGTCGCAGCAGGATGAGACAGTAATAAAAGAAATGAAAACTGTGTTTTTTTTTTTTTTATTAAATTAAAAAAATTTTTTTGGAACATTCACCCGTCCGGGTACATAAACAATTTAACTATTTATTTACATACAGGGACCCTGTCCGGGTTATTTAGACTTCTTTGGCTGGCCTCTTCCAGGTACCACCTGGTACTCTTCTGGTGCTTGCCAAACATCCGAGGCACCAAGGACCACCAGGACCTGATGACGTTGTGTGGCCTGTACAGTCAAGTCGTGACCCGCTATCTGGGTCTGTGTGGCCACCTCTTTCATCTCTCTCCGGGTCTGGAGCCCTATGTCACGGACTGTACGAACCCCAGGGGGCCTAACAGGCGCCGGGTACGGGCCACGTATCGATATCATGTCGATGGGTGGGTCTGCTGAGGACACCACTGAGGGAGGCTGGGGAGATTTACAGCGTGGGGTGGGCACTTTTGCAGAGGCCTGGATGTGGGAGGCTGAAGGCTCCGAGGGTCTCACAGGTTCCTGACACACTGGGGAGTAGGGGTCGCACCTGGTAACATTTAGGGCGTACCATCCATTGTAACCCCAGTGTCGGGTGTAAGTCACCAAGTCTCCTGGCAACGGTCCCTCCCCGGGTGTCCTTCTGGGAGGTGAGCCTCCACGTCCCGCCGGGTCACAAAGACTTCTAAATAAAGTCCAGGCTCCTTGATGAAGCCCCACCCACCTTTCAATTTAAAGTTCCGTACTGCACCCTTACGCCGCGGCTCCATCAGGGTTCCTTTATCCTTTCTCATCCGGTCCTTATCTGCCCGGTCCTTCTCCAGGTGACGTTGGCGAAGTTTTAGGGTTTCTCGCTGCTCCCTTTGTCGCTCTGCTTCCTTCTCCCAACGCCTCCACTCTTCCTCCTGACGCTGATTGTAATTCTCCTCCACCAGTTGCTCCATGTCTCCACCACTCCACTGCAGCTTACAGTGTCCGGTTTGCGGCAGCTCTCCTGTCGCCCCCCAGTCCTGGTGGCGCTCCCCTGCGGAGGAAGCAGACGGCTCTAAATCAGATGACAGTCGGGGCTCCGGTACAGGCAGGTAGTGCTCTGGTGCCTGCGCGGCCTCCTCCATGAGGACGGGTGTCGCTTCTTCTGTCTCAGCGACCGGGGCAGACAGCGGGATTTGGGGTGCCGCTGACGGTGCTGCGGTTTTTGCAGGAACTGGTGCCTCCACTGCGACAACGTCAACCGGATCACATTGCAAGGGCTCCTCTACTATAACGGGTGCCTCACCTTCCGGTACAGACACTTCAGGTAAGAGGGATTGGCGCCGCTCCAAGTTTATTTTTAGGGCACGCCAGCTGGCTTCCATCCTGGCGACCTCCTCCCGGTGCCGGGCCAGGCTTCTCAGGGTATCCTCCGCTTCTTGCAGCGTAGGAGGGTTTACAGGCCGGGTGCCCAACGGTGATTCCGTGGCGATCGGGTCGCTTCCGTGGGGGGAGAGCTCTGACTGCTCCATCCCTTCCCACTTCTGCTCGTCGTGTCCATTAGCCATCTCTGCCAAGTCACATGTGTCATATCTGGAGAGGGCCCCTCTTTTGTAGGGAGGCGGGACCTTATCACACTGAGGAGGATGAGGAGGCGGAACTCCAGAGCTGTGGGGCACGATGTTACATTGCAGTACCATTTACAGTGGGCGGCCATCGTTTTCACGCCACTGAGTGAGTGACACCCACGAAGAGCACGCCCTTCTTCTTCACCAGTGCCTCGTCGTGACGCAGATATGGCGGAAAAATGGCAAATACATTCTCTGATGATTTTAGCAATTCTCAAGCACAAAACCAGTGCAATTCAGGCACACAGGACTCGCTTATAGCGAGCTACAGAATCCTGTTCGTGACGCCCAAGTTGAGTCGCACAGAGCCAGAGGTTTTCGGGGTACTCGGCACCGAGCCCGTCGACTTCTATGGGGTATGTCACGTCTTTACCCGGCAATTGAATTAGAGTCGATTTTACTATGTAGAAGTGTATAAACTATAAATATATGTATATATATATGTCACAATGACATGTATATATATATATATGTATTCTATGTGTGTATATTTTGTGTTTACAACGAAAGAAAGGGTTTTTTTTGTTGCGATATTTTGTTCCCATAGACTTACATGGGACTTCCGGTATCGAAATCGGATATCGACGATATTTAGTGCTATCGGCGATACAATTTCGATACGATATTTTTAGATATCGAGCAATATCGCTCAACACTATTTATTACACACTGAGCAAGAATTCCAAAGGGCACAATTAAAAGAGACAGAAGGCACTAAGGGAATTTTAATGAGATTTGAGGGGTTTCTGAGTCTAGCAGTTGAGGGGTTTGACTTACTATAACATGGGGGGCCGGGGTTTGGAGTGATATCTCCTGCGACTAGGAGAAGGAGGATAGAAAGAGTAAACAGATGGTTAAGTGATTTGTGAGAGCGTCTATTGTATTGGATGGTGTGACTGGAACTGTGCAGTTTAGCAATGTGAAAATAGCATGAGTGCTATACATAGGAGAGGACTGAGGGGCCGATATGGACGGAGTGTAAAGAGTTAATGCAAGGGCGGTGGATGTGAGTGAATGCAGCAGCCAGGATATAAATTATGCAAATGCATATGGCAAATATTTGTTATAGTCCAAATGTACTGGGAATAGGATTTTTAATTGTCTTACCTGTCTCCTGCCCTGTCTAACTGCCATGGTATAACTGCCAGGTACTTTGATACATGTAATTCGCTTAAATGTACATAAATGCTAACCCCTGCATAAATGCTTCCCCAGGCTATGTCTCAATATATACAGTAGGAGGCTAGCTCTAAGATCTCTCTTTATTTTACCTCGTTAGCAATCAATCAAGCTAAGTTAAGATAGCAGGACACAATAAATGTAGTGAACAGATAAACAAGTGTGCAGGTCTACATGGATCATAAACCTCTTTGAAAAAGTTACTTGACCTCACAGCATAAGGGGAAAAGCAGAGTAAGTTGAATTAGCTATATACCATTACATATGCTTGCAAAGATGAATATGAATGATTGAAAACATTCAGGATCAGGAGATTGAATGAGCTAAAATACCATTAGAATCTGCTTGCTGACATAGAATAGAGTGATTGAAGACATGCAGGCTCAATGCAGGAATTGAATGGGGTAAATACCATTAGAATCTGCTTGCTGACATAGAATAGAGTGATTGAAGACATGCAGGCTCAATGCAGGAATTGAATGGGGTAAATACCATTAGAATCTGCTTGCTGACATTGAATAAAGTGATTGAAGACATGCAGGCTCAATGCAGGAATTGAATGGGGTAAATACCTGTATGAAGAGAGTAGGGATGATTGTTAGATTATGCCATGGTATAACTGCCAGGTACTTTGATACATGTACTTTGACTAAATGTACATGTGACGAACGTGCACATGGTCCGCCACACGGTAGCTCGGGGTATCACGGCTTGTGATCCCTCCGTTGCCACAAATGTGACGAAACCGCAGCACACACACGACGGCTGCTGCCGTCCGACCCAATAATCTGCAGGGATTTATAATTATCCCACTTCCACTTAGGAACTTGCAGCTCTCTGGCGCCCCCTTACCCTCAGGTCAGTCAGGGAACTGCACCTAGGATAATTAGTCGCCAGACGGGCCGCTTGGATGTGTGCTGGCTATTGGGCACGCTGCAGTGAGGGAATTATAATTACTCCGGGCCGCAGCCAGGCAGTACACTTATAAAACCCACTCCGTCACTGCCAACGCCACCCAATAGGTCAACACTTTACACCCCTTCCTTTTAGCTGCCACCAGCTACGATTTACTTAATGAACAATTTATCAAGAGGGTTCGTAGCAACCCCAAATCAGTAGCATAGTACTTCAGGCACGTGCAAAATCGTTTATAGAGCAGGAGAAGCAAACTAATAATTTTATAGGTTTATTCCTGAGAGGCAGGCAGTGTTTATACCATATAAAAAGATGTAACAAGCTGAGACAATACAGTTATGTACAATACAGTTAAAAATAAAACAGGATTAAAGGTGAAAAACTTACATGGCACTTAGGTAGTTACAGGCAAGACAGGCTGGGGGAGGAGCCACAGGTCATAGTTCATTTGCAGATCTGTTAGTCACGTCATCACAGCCTGGAATGACCAGGGGGGGCTACGTGCAAGACTTATACCTGTGGGCTGGTGACCTCACAAAAGGGGATGGTTTTCTGGCCACCTCCCAGACTACAAGTTATAGTTTGAAGCTCTGGAAGATCATAAGGACCATAACTCATCCTGGGAACCTAGCAGAATAATGGCAGATCTATCAGTGATCTTATTTTGAAATGACTGTTCAAATGAGCCCAAACTCGGACGAGATAGTCCCCTGTGCAACAGAGTATTCCATATCTCGGGTTCTGTTGGAGTTACGGGTTCACCAGTACCACGGGAGCGACGCCTGATGGACGCACGATTCAAAACCGTAGCTTTCGTGTTTCTAGCGAAAGCTCACACCGTGTTATGACCAAAAAATGAATTCTAATAATGGCTATGGGATCATCCTGCGGGGTTTGGGAGACAAAGGAAATTCCTGAAGAATTCCTGAGGTGGGGGTTAAAGGGATAGAGTGAGCTGTTCGTTCAAACAGTGAATTGCAGAGAACTGCAGTCAAAACGATGGGAGTCGTAGTTCTATGTGGAAAGTTCTCGAACAGCACAAGTAATGGAGCTTGCAGTATCATCACAGTACATAAATGCTAACCCCTGCATAAATGCTTCCCCACGCTATTTACTTTAAACACATTTACTTTTGAGGTGTTTACTCTTTGCATTAATATTATAAACCCTCTGTGCGCCTCATTTGTGACAGGCAGGAACTCAACCCTAATAGTATTTAGTATCTACAGTGGGGAAAAAAATATTTAGTCAGCCACCAATTGTTCAAGTTCTCCCATTTAAAAAGATGAGAGAGGCCTGTAATTGACATAATAGGTAGACCACAACTATGAGGGTCACAATTAGAAAACAAATCCAGAAAATCATCTTGTCTGATTTGGCAAGATTTATTTTGCAAATTATGGTGGAAAATAAGTATTTGGTCATTAACAAAAGTTCATCTCAGTATTTTGTTATATATCCTTTGTTGGCAATGACAGAGGTCAAACGTTTTCTGCAAGTCTTCACAAGGTTGCCACACACTGTTGGTGGTATGTTGGCCCATTCCTCCATGCAGATCTCCTCTAGAGCAGTGATGTTTTGGGCAACATGGACTTTCAAATCCCTCCAAAGGTTTTCTATGGGGTTGAGGTCTGGTGACTGGCTATACCTCTGCAGGACCTTCATATGCTTCTTACAAAGCCACTCCTTCATTACCCTGGCAGTGTGCTTGGGATCATTATCATGCTGAAAGAGCCATCCACATTTAATCTTCAATGCCCTTGTTGATGGAAGTAGATTTGCACTCAAAATCTCACGATACATAGCCCCATTCATTCTTTCATGTACACGGATCAGTCGTTCTTGTCTCTTTGCAGAGAAACAGCCCCAAAGCATGATGTTGACCCCAACAGGCTTCTCAGTAAGTATGGTGTACTTTGGATGCATCTCAGCATTCTGTCTCTTCCAAACACGACAAGTTTTGTTTTTGCCAAACAGCTCTAGTTTGGTTTCATCAGACTATATGACATTCTCCCAATACTCTTCTAGGTAATCCAAATGCTCTCTAGCAAACTTCAGATGGGCCCGGGTACTGGCTTAAGCAGGGGGACACGTCTGGCACTGCAGGATCTGAGTCCTTGGCGGCGTAGTGTGTTACTGATGGTAGCCTTTGTTACGGTGGTCCCAGCTCTATGCAGGTCATTCACTAGGTCCACCCATGTGGATCTGGAATTTGTGATCACCGTTCTTGTGATCTACACTAAAATGGTGTCATGAAAACATCAGCTTGGCACGCAAAAAATAAGACCTTACCCATCCCAAGCTACGGGTCTCAGAATTTTTTTTTTTTAACAAGCTTTAGATTTTTTTCACCACTTAAATAAAAAAGAACCTAGACATGTCTGGTGTCTTTGAACTCGTAATGACCTGGAAAATCATAACATTATTTGGAAGATCAGTTTTAGCATTTAGTAAACATGGTAAAAAAAAATCCAAAAAACTGCTGTGGGTTTGCCCTTTTTTTTAAATTTCACCGTACTTGGAATTTTTTTCCCGTTTTTGAGTAAACGATATGGTAAAACCAATGGTGTTGTTCAAAAGTACAACTCATCCCGCAAAAAAAAAAAGTCCTCACATGGCCATATTGATGGAAAAATAAGAAAGTTATGCCTGTGGGAAGAAGTGAGCAAAAAACAGAAACGCGAAAACGAAAATGGGCTGCGGCGCGAAGGGGTTAACTTTTAATTCACTACTTAAGAAATAAATCAATTAAAAACCTACAAAGGTCAGTGTGTATAAGGATCAGACCAGATATATTACTTACTGATCATAGTGCCAGTACTTGTCTCCTTACTAGTGTTGAGCATTCCGATACTGCAAATATCGGGTATCGGCCGATATTAGCTGTATCGGAATTCCGATTCCGAGTTCCGATATTTTCGTCTTATCGGATACCGGAATCGGGATGTCACTGTCACTGTCAGTGTCCGTCGGTCGGGTCTGTCAGGAGTCAGCGGCACTTACCTGGCAGAAGATCTCCGGCGGTCACGTCCTGCACTGCTTCATGGCCGCAATCTTCTTTCCCCGGCGGTCACATGCAGTTTCTCGCGATAACTGCAGTGACTGCTGGGTAATCGCGGCCGTAAAGCAGTCAGTCCGATGACGTCACCACCGGGGAAGCAGGTAATCAGCTGTGCTGCGTCGCGATGACAGGCTCTGCCTGTCATTGCGATGTAGCAGAGCTGGATCGCGTGGGACTTCGTTATGGACTGCGTCGGACAGGTGGTATACTGTTGGTTTGTTTTTTTTCTTTTTTTACAGGAGATCGATGGCGTCACAGGAATGAGAGAGTAATAAAATTAATGAAAACTGTGTTGTCTCTTTTATTTCATTAAAAGACTTTTTTCTTGCTGTGTCTTTTTTTTAAACATTTAAAAACTTTGGGATTAATAATGGATCGGTGTCTTATTGACACCTCTCCATTATTAACCGGGCTTATTGTCACCGTGCAATCAACGGTGACATTAACCCCTTATTACCCCGCTTGCCACCGCTACAGGGCAAGTGGGAAGAGCCGGGTAAAGTGCCACAATTGGCACATCTTTTGATGCGCCAAATGTGGGGCTGCTGTAGCCTGGTATTATCAGGCTGTTGAGGGCCAAAATCCATGGGCCTTGACAGTCTTTTAATACCAGGCCGCAGCAGTCTGCATTTTACTTGGCTGGTTAACAAAAATAGGGGGACCCCTACGCCGTTTTTTTTTCGAGGGGATCCCTATTTTTGTTAACCAGCCAAGCTAAGCAGACTGCTGTGGCCTGGTATTATCAGGCTGGCAAGGTCCATGGATATTGGATCCTTACCAGCCTGAAAAACCAGGCCTCAGCGGTCTGCTTCATCTGGCTGGTTAACAAAAATAGGGGGGACCCCACGCCAATTTTTTTCGAGGGGATCCCCTATTTTTGTTAATCAGCCAAGATATGCAGACTGCTGTGGCCTGGTATTATCAGGCTGGCAAGGTCCATGGATCTTGGCTCCTTAACAGCCTGAAAATCCAGGCCTCAGCGGTCTGCTTCATCTGGCTGGTTAACAAAAATAGGGGGGACCCCACGCCAATTTTTTTCGAGGGGATCCCCTATTTTTGTTAATCAGCCAAGATATGCAGACTGCTGTGGCCTGGTATTATCAGGCTGGCAAGGTCCATGGATCTTGGCTCCTTAACAGCCTGAAAATCCAGGCCTCAGCGGTCTGCTTCATCTGGCTGGTTAACAAAAATAGGGGGGACCCCACGCCAATTTTTTTCGAGGGGATCCCCTATTTTTGTTAATCAGCCAAGATATGCAGACTGCTGTGGCCTGGTATTATCAGGCTGGCAAGGTCCATGGATCTTGGCTCCTTAACAGCCTGAAAATCCAGGCCTCAGCGGTCTGCTTCATCTGGCTGGTTAACAAAAATAGGGGGGACCCCACGCCAATTTTTTTCGAGGGGATCCCTTATTTTTGTTAATCAGCCAAGATATGCAGACTGCTGTGGCCTGGTATTATCAGGCTGGCAAGGTCCATGGATCTTGGCTCCTTAACAGCCTGAAAATCCAGGCCTCAGCGGTCTGCTTCATCTGGCTGGTTACAAAAATAGGGGGGACCCCACGCCATTTTTTTTTCGAAGGGAACCCCTATTTTTGTTAATCAGTTCCCTCTGACGTCACTGATTGTGTCCCTGGCTGACCTGAAGTGAAAGTGGAAAGCAATCAATTAAGCTTTCCACTTAAGGGCCCGTCTCACATAGCGATATCGCTACCGAGATCGCTGCTGAGTCACTAGTTTTGTGACGCAGCAGCGAGCTCACCAGCGATATCGCTGTGTGTGACATTCAGCGACGATCAGCCCCCCTGCCGGGTATCGCTGATCGTCGCTGAAATGTCAGGACCTTTTTTTGATCGCTGGTTTCCCGCTGACAGGCACACATCGCTGCGTGTGACAGGCGGGAGACCAGCGATCCGCTGGTAACCAAGGTACACAGCGGGTTTCCAGGCGCGGGGCTGTGCCTAGAAACCCGCTGTGTACCTTGGATACCAGCGCCCTGATGCAGGGAGCTGGTATCCAAGGTACACAGCGGGTTTCCAAGCGCTGCGCGGTGCCTGGAAACCCGCTGTGTACCTTGGTTACCAGCGGATCGCTGGTCTCCCGCCTGTCACACGCAGCGATGCGTGCCTGTCAGAGGGAAACCAGCGATCAAAAAAAGGTCCTGACATTTCTGCGACGATCAGCGATACCCGGCAGGGGGCTGATCGTCGCTGAATGTCACACACAGCGATATCGCTGGTGAGCTCGCTGCTGCGTCACAAAACTAGTGACTCAGCAGCGATCTCGGTAGCGATATCGCTATGTGAGACGGGCCCTTAAGCGATGTTACCCGCAGTGTCGCTGTCCCAGATCGCTGCCTGAGCTGCCTGTTTGGCAGCTCAGCAGCGATCATGTAGCGATACACCAGCGATCCTGACAAGTGCATATCGTTGTCGGGATCGCTGGTGTATCGTTATGTGACACCCAGCCTTTACTCTCCTGTCAGGCAGGAGAGGAACTCATTCATTTGGGGTTTACTGTGAGGCTGCAGCATTAGCTGCGGTCCCTGCAGTAAACATTAACCCTTTCTGAAGGATTACACCGTGGGACCTGACTGTGCATGGGATAGGTAAGAATAATTTTGCTTTTTTATTTTATTTTTATTACAGGAAATGGTTTTTGCAGTAAAATAAAAGATGGTCAAAAACATGTCTTTATTTCATTAAAATGATTTTTAATTAAAGTGTGTGTGTTTTATTTTTATTTCATGCAATAGGATTAATAATTGATAGTTGTCTAATTGACAGCTCTCAATTATTAACCTGGCTTAAGGTCACCTTTCAATAGCAAGGTGGCTTTAACCCCACATTAACCCATTCGCCACCGCTACAGGGCAATGGGAATAGACGGGCAAAGTGCCAGAAAGGGCGAATCTAATTATAGATTTGTCTTTCCTGGGGTGTCTGGGGGCAGATGTTAGTAGCCGGGGGGGGGCAAAAATAATGGTCCCTCTCTGGGCTATTATTATCTGCCCCCACTCACTGGCTTTGTCTGTCTGGTTGCGAAAATAGGGCGGGAGCCAACGCATTTTTTTTCAGCAATTTTACACCTCATATATATATATATATACATGTCATTGAATTTGTGACACATATATATATATATTTATATTTGTAGTTCATACACTTCTACATAGTATAATAGCCGCTAATTCAATTGCCGGCTTTTGTGAAAATGCAGAACCCGACATGAAATGACACTTGGTGTACATAGGGTTAACCATGTCTTTTCATGTCCTTTGCTATCTAATTTGCACAAACAATTAAATCAGACTATGTGTGCAAAATTTCACACCTGTAGGGGTTAATTAAAGGTGTAAATTCGTAGCAAAAAAGTCCGTTTTTTTTACAACGAATTTACACCTTTAATTAACCCCTACAGGTGTGAAATTTTGCACACATAGTCTGATTTAATTGTTTGTGCAAATTAGATAGCAAAGGACATGAAAAGACATGGTTAACCCTATGTACAACAAGTGTCATTTCATGTCGGGTGACCCGACATGAAATGACACTTGGTGTACATAGGGTTAACCATGTCTTTTCATGTCCTTTGCTATCTAATTTGCACAAACAATTAAATCAGACTATGTGTGCAAAATTTCACACCTGTAGGGGTTAATTAAAGGTGTAAATTCGTAGCAAAAAAGTCCGTTTTTTTTACAACGAATTTACACCTTTAATTAACCCCTACAGGTGTGAAATTTTGCACACATAGTCTGATTTAATTGTTTGTGCAAATTAGATAGCAAAGGACATGAAAAGACATGGTTAACCCTATGTACACCAAGTGTCATTTCATGTCGGGTGCTTCTGTCTTTTCACTGAAGCCGGCTTTACCCGGCAATTGAATCAAAGGATATTTTACTATGTAGAAGTGTATAAACTATACATATATGTATATATATATGTCACAATGACATGTATATATATATATATATGTATTCTATGTGTGTATATTTAGTGTTTACAAGGAAAGAATGAGGTTTTTTTAGTTGCGATATTTTGTTCCCATAGACTTACATGGGACTTCCGGTATCTGTATCGGGTATCGCCGATATTTTAGTGATATCGGCGATACCATTCCGATTCCGATACTTTAGGATATCGGAAAGTATCGCTCAACTCTACTCCTTACTCATATGCATTGCCCTGTATCACGGTTTATAGGGATTTCTTGGTGCAGCCGCTTCCTTATTCCCTTCATAAACAAAGGAAAAGACCGAATTTAAGACCCAATAAGGTGTAAGAAAAGATATATTTTATTTATTTTGTACAATAAAACAAAGGTAAGAGTGGAGACAAATGTTCAGGGGACAAGAAAGGGGACGCAATACACCAGGAACAGATTAAATGGATGATGCTAATATTACTACTGACAGCAGGACACAATAAGATGTAAAAATATAAAAATGTGTGATATGCAATAAATAAAGTGCTGCTGGTGTATCAAAAATTCAATCATACATAAAAGAGATGGATCCACATGAAAAGCAAATATAATACGTGGCAAGGAAATAAGATGTAGTAGATAAAGTGCATGTGCATATACTGTCACATTAATTCATTACTCCCTCGACTTGGTCTTCTCCCGGCTTTGCTCAGTGGATGATTTCACAAACTCCCCTCTCCCACTCTCTGACCACAACCTTCTTTCATTCTTTATCATCTCGCTCAGGTCACCCCGACATTCCACACATATAGAAACATACAAGCCATTACCACCCAGAAACTTATGAAGAACTTGCAGTCATCATTGGCCCGTATCTCCTCTCTCTCTCATGTCCAGATTCTGCACTGAAGTGTCTCGACCACGCACCACAATTGTGGGTTTCCAGGGATATGGGGTACTCGGAGCCGAGCCCATGAAAGTCTATGGGATTTGTGTCACTGGCAGCGGTGGCTCGTTCCGTGTCCCTGGCGGTCAGGCGTATGATGGGGGGGATTATTTACAGGGGATTGGTAGATAACAGTTTGTGACGCCACCTGTAGTTTTCTAGTCACTAAGACCAGCACTGCTGTAGATCTCTGAGGGGATGTTATGGCAGCTAGATGACGGGTCCCCCACAGGTGGGACTGGTCCCTCAAAGTCTATGGTTATAATGATGTAGGGTGCAGATAAATGAATCAGTCTCACACCATCCAGCGTCTTTCCATACCTTTTACTTGTCAGATGTTTAGGCAGGTCCCGGGAAGCTGGTCAGGGTGGAGAATGTGCTTCGAGATAACAGCTGAACAGGTTAGAGGCCTCCTTTACTTCCAATATGATGAGTCCAACTTGCATGAAGCTAAGCTAACTCCGAATACTCCAGCTAACTCCATAGCTGTACTGCCCGGCCAGCATTGTGGTGGAGCCTTCCAGTGGTGAGACCCAAGTCTATATTTGCTGATCAGGCTAGACTGTTCTCCCTGACTCCGGTTACGTACCGACACTAAGGGCTGCTTTCTGCGACCTAAGGTCCAGTAAGACTCTGGTTTTCTCGTTACTATGCGTGAAGCGATAGCAACACTTCGGTCCCCAGTGACCGGCTGATAGTGCAGATAATCCAATATCTAAGGCACTGCTCTAACTTCTTCCACTGCGCCCTTCGCCCTGCTCGCGCTCTTAACATAAGCACTCCACACTTCCTAGGATAGTACAAGGCAATCCTTTCTTACTTCTTCCTTGGAGCTCGCTGACAGATTCTCAGTATTCTCCTAGTTCAGGAACACATCAACTGAACTTCACTGTCCTTGGGACAGGCGACTGAAGTTTCTGCTGCAAACTTCCCTTTCTCCAAAGCTGTCTCCGTCTGTCTGACTTTAGCTCACACAGAGCTCTGACAGGAAATGCAATCTGATCTCCTCTCCTCCTGCACAGACTGCACACTGGTGGGATGACTCACTCATGAGCCACCCGAGGCTTGAATGAGCTCTGCTACATGTCACTACCTTATATACCCTATGGGTGTGTCCAAGTGTGTGATGGAGTGAATGGATATCAAGCATTAAACTGTTACCTCTCCGCACATCCTCCAGGATTTTATGTGTGCCTTACACACCAGGGCTACACATCCCCCCTTGGTAAAACACAGCACTCCCGGGCTGTAAAATATAAAAAGAAAGACATTTTGTTTTGCATTAACAATAAACATTACAACTCTTCCCATCCGGGAGGTGAGGATTCTTAAACGTTTCATTTTGTACAGTAGGAAAATACAAAAGTATCAAAACATCAAGACACTCAATAAATATTCACATTAATACTTGACTTTATTCTTTTGGAGGACCCGCACCAAAAACCTCCCACGTAGGTCCTGGGTGGGCTGCAGGACTTTATTGCAGACCTCTTTCTGGTCCCACCACACAGGTTTTTCTTCTGAGGTAGTTGTGTAATAGTGGCTTCGTGTAAAACCAATATAATGCACCGAAGCGCAACTATTTACAGGATAAGTTCTGGGCTGGCACAGTCCTCAGCCTCTCAGTCCATGACATGGTTAAAAACACATACTGGTAACTTCTGAAACTCACATTATACTTCTCACGGTATTTACCCAACCAGGGTATTCTATATGTAAAACTATGCAAAATTGGTAAACATCATTTTTCTTAACTTTTCAAATTTTTATTCTTGTACCCAGCCGAGTATTCTACTCCATATATCAAACATCAGTAGACAATAATAAAGTGCAATTTGCAAGTTATATAAACATTACATACACTTCAAGTGCAATTATGTGAACTTTCTTTTTCAACTTTATACACTATTGTATGCGGTAAACCCCTGTCTGGGTCCTACCGGTCTTCACATTTTCTTGCAGACTTCCACCCCGGGGGCTGGAACAATGCGATGCTCCTTAGAGTGCATGACAAACAGGTCGTGACCTGCTATCAGGGTTTGGGTCGCTACAGTCCTTGTGCGAACCGCTTGGGGCACGCCGGGTGCTTCCTCTTTGTGAGACGCCGATTGCGTCGCTGTTTGCGTAGCAGGGGGCGATTCAGCTGTAACCGCAGTTTGCGATGTAGATTGGGTCGCCGATTGCGATGCAGAGTAGGTCGCCGATTGCGATACGGAGGTGTACGCAGGGGGCGATGCCGATGCACAATGCTGGTGTGATGCAGAGCAGGAAGCAGGTGTGCACAATGGCTCAGTTGGGGACGCACTAACCTGCTGCTGTCGCTGCTCCATCACAGACGGCTGGGTTTCCTCCGGTGTCCCTACCGGGGATCTGTAATCTGCTGCGGCCTCCTGGCCTAGCTGGTACTCCGGAACAGGCAGGACCTCCTCAGCCTCCTTCGCTTCCACCTCCGCATCGGTGGGATCAGGTACAGCACTTTTGGGGGCAGCCTCCGGTTTTCCTTCAGCTTTCTTCAGCAGGGAACGTGGGAAATCAGGAGACGGCATTATGCTTGTGGGAGAGAGCACTGCGTCCCACAGCAGCCGCTGTATCTGGGCACGCCAGCGTCTCTCTGTCTCCTGCAAGTCTGCATGACGCTGGATTAATCTTCTGAGCACCGCATTCTCCTTCTGCAGCTCCAGCATGGTTTGCTGAAGTTCCTGTATTAGAGATGGCTCCGGTTCAAGCAACAGCTTTTCTGGGGAGCAGGGCCTGCCCACCACTGCTCCACTGCATAGCTGCTCCTGTCCTTCTGCCACCTCGGTCCAGGTCTCACTCTCATGTCCAACAGGAACATTCTGGTCCTTTCCGTGGAGGCCGGATTTGCGTCTCCTCCTCTTCGCATGGAGGATGAAGAGGAGGCGTATTTCTTTAGCAGTGGGGCTGGATCTCACATTGTAATAGGCCTTGGAGAGGGCGGCCATAACTTTTCGCGCTTCAGGGGGGTACACGCCCACGAATGCACGCCCACCTTCTTCACCAGCGCCTCAGGGCGCCAACTTGGCGGCAAAATGGCGGTATTTGGCGCCAAAAGTAACATACAGCAAACAGTTCAATCTAGGCACACAGGGCTTACAATCTTGTAAGTTTCGGATCCTGTTCGTGACGCCAAGTTTTTGTCTCGTCCAGCACCACAATTGTGGGTTTCCAGGGATATGGGGTACTCGGAACCGAGCCCATGAAAGTCTATGGGATTTGTGTCACTGGCAGCGGTGGCTCGTTCCGTGTCCCTGGCGGTCAGGCGTATGATGGGGGGGATTATTTACAGGGGATTGGTAGATAACAGTTCGTGACGCCACCTGTAGTTTTCTAGTCACTAAGACCAGCGCTGCTGTAGATCTCTGAGGGGATGTTATGGCAGCTAGATGACGGGTCCCCCACAGGTGGGACTGGTCCCTCAAAGTCTATGGTTATAATGATGTAGGGTGCAGATAAATGAATCAGTCTCACACCATCCAGCGTCTTTCCATACCTTTTACTTGTCAGATGTTTAGGCAGGTCCCGGGAAGCTGGTCAGGGTGGAGAATGTGCTTCGAGATAACAGCTGAACAGGTTAGAGGCCTCCTTTACTTCCAATATGATGAGTCCAACTTGCATGAAGCTAAGCTAACTCCGAATACTCCAGCTAACTCCATAGCTGTACTGCCCGGCCAGCATTGTGGTGGAGCCTTCCAGTGGTGAGACCCAAGTCTATATTTGCTGATCAGGCTAGACTGTTCTCCCTGACTCCGGTTACGTACCGACACTAAGGGCTGCTTTCTGCGACCTAAGGTCCAGTAAGACTCTGGTTGTTCCGTTACTATGCGTGAAGCGATAGCAACACTTCGGTCCCCAGTGACCGGCTGATAGTGCAGATAATCCAATATCTAAGGCACTGCTCTAACTTCTTCCACTGCGCCCTTCGCCCTGCTCACGCTCTTAACATAAGCACTCCACACTTCCTAGGATAGTACAAGGCAATCCTTTCTTACTTCTTCCTTGGAGCTCGCTGACAGATTCTCAGTATTCTCCTAGTTCAGGAACACATCAACTGAACTTCACTGTCCTTGGGACAGGCGACTGAAGTTTCTGCTGCAAACTTCCCTTTCTCCAAAGCTGTCTCCGTCTGTCTGACTTTAGCTCACACAGAGCTCTGACAGGAAATGCAATCTGATCTCCTCTCCTCCTGCACAGACTGCACACTGGTGGGATGACTCACTCATGAGCCACCCAAGGCTTGAATGAGCTCTGCTACATGTCACTACCTTATATACCCTATGGGTGTGTCCAAGTGTGTGATGGAGTGAATGGATATCAAGCATTAAACTGTTACCTCTCCGCACATCCTCCAGGATTTTATGTGTGCCTTACACACCAGGGCTACACAGAAGCATTACAACGAAACCCTGCAAAGTGCCCTGGATGAAATTGCACCTCCTATACATAGCACAACTCGGCACAGACGGCGACAACCGTGGCACATGCTGTAAACACGTTTCCTGCAGCGGTGCTCCAGGTGCGCCGAACATCTGTGGAGAAAATCTAATCTACCCGAAGATTTCATCCATTATAAGTTTATGCTTAAAACATACAACTCTGCCCTTCCCTCTCCAAACAAACCTATTTCAAGACCCTCATCACCTCACTATCCAATAACCTGAAACATCTCTTTGACACTTTTCATTCCCTACTTAACCCTAGAGTGCAGGCCCCAACCACGGATCTCCGCGCTGACGATCTGGCCAATTATTTCAAAGAAAAAATTGACCATATCCGACAGGAAATTATCTCCCAATCCCCTCATACCAGGCACTGTCCTCCCTCCCCCACTGCATCTAGCTCACTCTCTGATTTTGAACCAGTCACAGAAGAAGAAGTAATCAGGCTCCTTGCATCTTCTAGCCCTACCACTTGCACCAGTGATCCTATTCCCTCACAACTCCTCCAGTGCTTTCCGCTGCTGTCACCACTCACCTAACAAAAATATTCAACCTCTCTCTCTTCAGGTATCTTTCCCTCCTCCTTTAAGCATGCCATCATACATCCATTACTTAAAAAACCGTCCCTCAACCAAAACTGTGCCGCTAACTATAGACCTGTCTCTAATTTTCCCTTCATCTCTAAACTCCTGGAACGCCTGGTCCACACCCGTCTTACCCGCTATCTCTCAGATAATTCTCTTCTCAACCCTCTTCAATATGGTTTCCGCTCTTTACACTCTACTGAAACTGTCCTCACTAAAGTCTCTAATGATCTACTAACTGTTAAATCTAATGGTCACTACTCCATGCTAATTGTCTTGGATCTCTCCGCAGCATTCGACACTGTGGACCATCAGCTCCTCCTCACTATGCTACACTCCATCGGCCTCAAGGACACCGTTCTCTCCTGGTTCTCCTCCTGTCTCTCTGACCGTTCCTTCACTGTATCTTTTGCTGGTTCCTCCTCCTCTCATCTTCCCCTAACTGTTGGGGTTCCTCAAGGATCAGTCCTAGGCCCCCTCCTCTTCTCTTTGAATACCGCCCATATTGGACAAACAATCAATAGATTTGGCTTCCAGTACTTTAATAGTCCTCTGTGTCTGTACTGTTACATACTTTGGCTGTAAACTGGTTCATGCAGAATTACAGGAACACCCAATTCTTACACTATGGCTGGTCCGAACAATGAAAGCAATTGTTACCATCTACCTTTCGTGTCTCCCCTTTTTCCTCATAGATTGTAAGCTTGCGAGCAGGGCCCTCATTCCTCTTGGTATCTACTTTGATCTGTGTTTATTGTTATGCTGTAATGTCTATTGTCTGTACAAGTCCCCTCTGATGTAAAGTGCTGTGGAATCTGTTGGCGCTATAGAAATAAAATTATTATTATTATTATTAGTGACCATATAGACAGTGCAAAATAAGAGTGTGGCCATAAAGTGAACAATGCTGCCATAATATCACATGGTATCTACCTGTTAGAGGATGAAAAATAAGGGGTGGCTTGGGGTCCGGATCATTCCCAGGGATGCGTCCACCCAGGGGTGCGGCCACTACCTTATTCCCTTCAGAATCACCATACACATCTGACCAACGTTAATTAAAAATTGCCCTAAAGCCTCTCTGACACGTTTCACCAGAGACCTGGCGTCATCAGGGGATAGAGGCTAAAGGAACTGAGCACATGTGGGACCCAGGCTTTTAAAAGCTTTGTTCTGATGTCATCACATTGTATCCAATCATCACGGACAACATATAAAGCCAATCGGTGGTAGGCAGCGCTTAAGGTCATCCCTTTAACCAATCCCTTTGTGTATTAGATCCACCTCTTCCCTTAATGGTCAATCATAAATGGAATAGACCTATAGTGGTGTAATTCTAATAGTGGGAAGCCAGCCATGTCATACTTCCTTGCAGGAAGCGACGCCATATCTCGATGTCTCCTGCATCATTTCTTCCAATACAGTCAGATCGGATCTCAGTTGCCGGAAGCCGTTTGGGCAATTGCTTCCGGGTCCACGCGTTGACGTATTGGCGCGTGCGCACTAGCAGCCAGTCTCCCTGGAAACAAAAAGAGACGCATACCATAGTCAAGGGATAAGCGCGCATGCTCAGATTTACACTTCACCGAAGTCTACCACTGACTAAAGGTATTATTGTGCATGCCCAGTGATGAATGGTAACAGCCAACATTCATATGTCAAGATATCTATCACTCTCCCATCAGGGAGTACAATCGAGTCCCAAACTATCCTTTTAGTTGGTAATTATCAGAGTATTATAATATAGAAGCATCTGATTCCCATAGTCTTCATATCAGTCAAAATTATTAATACATTATATGTTCACTTAATGGTATCGCATCTATCATATTTCTTTTCACTATCTGATTATTCCAATGGGTTCAATATATTCTCACACATTAAGGGTATGTTTCCACGTTCAGGAAACAGTCCGGATTAGCTGCGTGTTTGACGCTGTGCGTTGGCGCAGCGTCAAACACGCAGCGTCCAGATGTTACAGCATAGTGGAGGGGATTTCAAGAAATCCCGTCTCCACTATGCTTATGTGTAGCCCTGGTACACAATACCAGGAGGATGAGTGGAGAGGTAACAGTTAAGGTCTCTTCATGACATCACGTACACTTCTGACACACCCAGCAGGGGTGTGGAAGGGAGTGATTTTAGTCAGTCAGTTTCCTGTCCTTGGACAGAGTAGACGTGTCCAGTTTTGAGCCTGTCAGCAGTTCAGAAAGTGGAGGCTGGTACAGGTGGTCTAATTCACCTTAGCCTAGTCAGAGCTGTGCCCCACTGGAAGAAAGACTGAACTATCTATTAAGAGTCGAGCAAATCGAAGGGCAAAGTGGAAGGAAGATTATTGGAAAAGTGCTTTTGGCTTGGAAAAGTCCTGCACATTGCTACCGGTCACTGGGGACCGAAGGATCACTATTAGCTTCAAGCATAGTGAAGAGAAAACCAGGAATTTACCGGACTTTAAGTCGCGGCAAACAGCCCCATATAGTCAGTACGTAACTGGAGTCAGGTGGAATAGGGACTTTGAGTCAAGCGCAGACAAAAGCAGGAACCTAGTTTCATCAATTGGAAGACTTCACCACAAATCTGACTGGGCAGAACAGCTCTGGAATAGCTGAAATTAAAGAGGGAACTACGCTGCAAGCTGGTTGTACTCATCATTATTGGACGGTAAAGGAGGCCCTAACTTGCTTAGCTGTTGCCTCAAAGCTCATCCTCCATCAACCCCATCAGCCTCCCTGGGACCTGCCTTACCATCTTGCAAGTAAAGGTATGGAAAGACGCTGACCGTGTGAGACTGAGTTATTTATTGCATGCCTGCACAATCCCTACCTAACTACCGACCTGAGGGAAGAGTCCCACCTGTAGGGGACCCGACATCTAGCTGCATCACCATCCCCTCAGAGATCTATAGCAGCGCTGGTACAAATTACCAGAATACTACAGGTGGCGTCACGAACTGTATATAAATCTATCCCCTGTAAATATTCCCCCAACATACGCCAGACCGCCAGGGCCACAGACCGAGCCACCGCTACCTGTGACAACCCCATAGACTTCCATGGGCTCGGCTCTGAGTACCCCATTGCCCTGGTAACCCACAATTGTGGTGGCGGGTCGACACAAAACTTTGGCGTCACGAACAGGATACGAAACTTGCAGCATTGCGAGCCCTGTGTGCCTGTGGATTGTTTTTGTGAAAAAGGACTGTTTGCACTTTTGGCGCCAAAAATCGCCATCTTTGTCGCCATATTCACGCCCTCAGGCGCTGGAGAAGAAGGTGGGCGTACCTGAAAGAGCGCGCAAAGTCTTGGACACGCCCCCGGCTCTGACTCAGCGGCAGGTCCTGCAACAGGAAGTGAACGCTCTGACATCAGAGCGCCTGCGACGAAGGTCCTGTTCCCACTGCGGTGCCTGTGAAGTAGCAGCATCTGAAACCGGTAGGCTCCGTTTAACCAAGGGGGCGCTAAGATGTCACAACAACCGGCTGACAGTGCGGCCCCGGCCGGAGGTCCCAATCCCGCACC
>JARQOD010000005.1:40682126-40713118 GCA_033576555.1 Oophaga sylvatica
CCAAGGGGCAATCCAGCACAAGCTCGAACAACCCGGTCACAGGTATGTGCCCGTTGGTTGTAAATATCTCTTCACGAACTTTGGGATTGCGGAACTGAATGTCCTTCAGAAGGGCTTATCTTTTTGCCTGTCCTGCAGGTACAGAACATTTGACTTAGAAATGGATCTACAACGATTCTACCGGTCTCTGAGACTAAGGGTACATTTCGCTAACCAATTATCACCACCCCCCTCACTATTGATACCACTATTGACCATACTGTGCTGGCCCACTCTCCATTTCCAAACTTGGCCTTAGGTCAAAAAGTCATTATAGGCCACCTTTGGGGTCCAATGCCCTGGAGACCTTTATAGGCTTCGTACAAACCTCCTTTCAGGACCTTAAGAGCAACATAGAACAGGGCAGACTCTTTACCCCCCCAACCTTAGTGTGGTGGAACATCAAGCTTACGGTCCCTTAAAGAGGACAACAACTTGATTATAAAGCCCGCCGACAAAGGTGGAGCGATAGTGGTTATGAACCGATCTGATTATATCTCTGAAGCCCTTAGACAGCTTGAGGATACCACCGTATATACTAGATTACCTCATGATCCTACAAGTCAAATTAGATCAATTATTTTGGATACCCTACAGAGACACTTGGACAGGGGGACATTGGACAAAAAAACATGTGATTTTTTAATCAAGACTAACCTGGTTATTCCGGTGTTTTATACACTTCCGAAGATCCACAAGGATCTCCAACATCCCCCAGGCAGACCCATAGTTGCCTCCACGGAGTCCATCCTCTCCCCCCTCTCCATCCATCATGGTTTGGGCCCCTACTCTAGCACCTTCTTGAGGCTGTGCATTCATTAAACCCTCCTTGACTACTGGTTGGCCAGCATCCTCGATCCACGCTATAAAGGCAAATTACAGAACATCATGCCACAGGAGAACCTAGAGCTAATATTAGTGAACAAACAAGCAACTCTGGTAAACCGTTTGTTAGAGGCATTCCCAGCACACAGCAGCGGTGCAGGTTCTACCACGAGCCATACTGGGCAATATGGAAGAGGTGTTCGTCGTTCACACAGCCGAAGTGGCGATGGAGACAGGGGTTTCATGACTATGTTGTGGACTGATTTCTCGAATACCGCTCACACAACTGTTAATACTGAATCGATTGCAACAGACAGGAGACAGCAGTTGTCAACTATGGTTCAAAATTACCTCTCCTCCCCTATCGATGTTCTCCCTCACAGTTCATTCCCCTTTAACTACTGGGCCTATAAACTGGACACCTGGCCTGAATTGGCACAATATGCCTTACAGGAGCTCGCTTGCCCTGCTGGTAGTGTGCTATCAGAAAGAGTCTTCAGTGCTGCTGGATCAATCCTGACAGAAAGAAGGACCCGGCTGTCGACCCAAAATGTAGGTGATCTCACCTTCATTAAAATGAACCATGCCTGGGTTTCAAAGGATTTTGTACCACCTTCCCTGATGACAAATAGGTTGCCAGCTAAATGGCTTGCTTTGTCCTCCTCTTCCTCGACTTCTCCAATTCCTCCATTTGCAGCTGCTGAACTTCCAGCCTACACCTCAACATATGCCAGTTTTTCCACCTCTCTAACTGGGCTGTACCCCCCCCCAGGGCCGGCGTCAGCACCTGGGGCACTCGGGCAAGTGTCTGGCCCTGAGCAGGTGGAGGGGCCCACTCCCCATCAGAGACACCGGGGTACTATGAGGGGCCCTGTGCCAGTGCCGGCGCCCACGAGTGGGCCCCCCCTGCTTGCTCAGGGCCCCAGCACCTGCAATACTTACCTCTCCCTGCTCCACCGCTGTGACGTCTTACGCGTTTCCTGACAGTGACATTCAGGTCAGAGAGCGCGTTGATGTCACGTCTGTGCGTCCTCTGCCTGAACAGTCACAGTGCAGAGAGCTGGAAGATGGCGATGCTGAGGAGTCCAGAGTAGAGCAGTGCCCAGCGAGAATTATTTCATTTTTTTAATGTTTGGAGCAATATATGGGGAGCATTATATACTCAAGAATTATATATGGGGCCCATCATACACTTGAGCATCATAGATAGGGCACATTATACACTGGAGCATTATATATGGGGCCCATCATACACTGGAGCATTATAAATGGGGCCCATCATACACTGGAGCATCATATACGGGGCCCATTATACACTGGAGCATCATATAGGGCCCATTATACATGGAGCATTATATAGGCCCATCATACACTGGAGCATCATCCATGGGGCCCATCATATACTGGAGCAACATATGGGGCCCATCATATACTAGAGCATCATATGGGGTTCATTATTTATGGGGAATCACATGGAGACCATTATATTTGGAGCATTATATGGGGCTCATCATACACTGGAGCATTATAAATGGAGCCCATCATACACTGGAGCATCATATATGGGGCCCATTATACACTGGAGCATCATATAGGGCCCATTATATATGGAGCATTATATAGGTCCATCATACACTGGAGCATCATCCATGGGGCCCATCATATACTGGAGCATCATATGGGACCCATTATATATGGAGCATTATATAGGCTCATTATACACTTGAGTATCATATACGGGGCCCATTATACACTGGAGCATCATATGGGGCCCATTATATATGGAGCATTATATAGGTCCATCATACACTGGAGCATCATCCATGGAGCCCATCATATACTGGAGCATCATATGGGGCCCATTATTTTTTATGGAGCATTATATAGGCCCATCATACACTGGAGCATCATCCATGGGGCCCATCATATACTGGAGCATCATATAGGGCCCATCATATACTGGAGCATCATTTGGGGCCCATCATATACTAGAGCATCATATGGGGTTCATTATTTATGGGGCATCACATGGAGCCCATTATATATGGAGCATTATATATGGGGACCATTATATTTGGAGCATTTTATGGGGCTCATCATACACTGGAGCATCATATATGAGGCCCATCATATACTAGAGCATTATATGGGGTTCATTATTTATGGTGCATCACATGGAGCCCATTATATATGGAGCATCATATGGAGCACATATGGGGCCTATTCTGTATGGAGCATTATATGGAGCCCATTCTGTATGGCGCACTATGTGGTGCCCATAATACTGTATGGAGGACTATACTGTCCGGTTTTTGAGCAATTGTAAAATTTACAATAGATATCAGTCATGTAATGTAAGAAGTGAAGTATTTGGCATTGTACTATACCTATATTTCTCTGCCGTATCGGAGCATCATGAATTGTGGTATGTGTTAAAGGGGCCCACTGAGACTCTTTCGCCCGGGGCCCACGAAAACCTGGAGCCAGCCCTGCCCCCCCACAACTTTAGCCAAATAACCCGCAGTTTTCAATGTGTTACTATTATTATAAAGTAAATTAAGGTTGACAAGCTTAAGTAATAAGAATTGATGTCGTTGGCATTGAAATGGGCACTGTAGGTGTGTTTACTGTCCTCCACTCCCTGCCGACTTTTCTTCCCCATTGACTTGCATTGGGGTCGGTTTTGAGTTTCAGTCGGACCTTCGACTTTTTCCGATAGTCGGCCAATTTCGTTCGACTCGACTTTTGCGAAAGTCGGGTGGTCCAAAACCCGACTTGACCCTCCCGGAGGCAAAGTCGCTCATCTCTAATAATTAGCATTTAGAAAAATGTTTTATATAAATAGGCTGCAATGTGCAGCTGATCTGCGGAGGTCCAGGTGATGATCCTTAGATCCCCATCAATTGCTTAGAATACTTCTCTGAAGTGTACAACACAGGTCCAAGAAATCTACAGGTCCATTCACAACATCTGTGAGTTTATTCTTCTTATTCTATTTTTTGTGGGGTGCAATGTAACAAAAAATGCCAATTTTGCAATTTATTTCCCCATGGCATTCACCTTATTGGATGAAATTTTTTATATTTTATTAGTTTGGACAATTACACAGCAACATAAAAAAACTACAATTCTTTTATTTTTTTTAGATTTTGCATATGTGTTTGGGGAAAAGAGGAAGTGATGTAAACTTTTATATTTTGGATCTCAGATATATTTTTGTTAAATCATTTTATAATATTTTTTAATTAGTCTTCTTTTGGGACTAGAACCTGCAATATTTTAATCCTCTATACAATGCTTTGCAATACTGCAGTTTTGTAGTCTGTTGTATAATTACTATTTGCCAAGAGCTGGGCTCTTAGGAGTAATACCATTGCAGGTACAGAGGCTTTCAGAAGGTTTCTGGCCGCCATGTCAACTCCTAGGCACCTAGCGATTGTGTCACACCAGGAAGAAGATGGGCTCTTGAGTGATGGCCACCATGTTGGAGGAATTCTATTGTATATGGCTTGTTCATGCTTTAGAGCGGCATTTAAAGTGTTAAATTATTACAGTCGAAGCTAGCTCTAATTTATTCTTAGGTGCCGGCTCTATAACACATCTGACTCCCGTGCTATATGGAGCTGGCTTCTGAACCCCCTCCATGGAGCACTTTTGCTGCTCATGTATGGTAGTAGTCACCCAGGGGTTAATAATAATAATAATCTCAGACTTATCTCACACACAATAAATCAGAATGGTATATTTGTCTGTAGATTAGATTACCAAAACCCATGAACAAGGGTAAGAGGACCATACATCTGAATACTAGTGATAAATAGGGGCAACAATCCACTTGACACATATGGGAAAAGCTAGTGGCATCAGGAATTACAAATCAAAACGGCTGAGCACGGACCCTGTTAGTTGGGATGTTCACATTTCCATCCTCTGTAATGAAGAATTTTGTGTCACAGGACTTCAGAATGAAGGAATAGTAAGAAAAATGTATTGTATTATTCTCAATGAAATCATGTTACTGAAGCATAAGGTGTGTAATTTCATTATCGCCTGATCAAAATATCTGCACATGTAAAGCCATTGACACAGCAATCTGAAATGTAATATAGAGATGATGCCTTCTACAAATCCTGCAGCTTTCAGGCAGAGGTCCTCTGTGTGCTTTTATATAGTGTCTAATTAATGTGTGAAATTACAGTATGTGATATTCCAGCCTCTAAGTAAATTATGGAATGGTACCTCCACGCACACAGCATGATCTCTTTTCTATTGGATTTCATATCAAAATCCTCTTTATGCCTCTAAGATACTTAGTGCATAAATTGGCCAATTTGTGTAAGTCCACCAGCCACAACAAAGCATACCTTGTAGATGGGAAACTAATTACTACAGGTGATTCTTACAAAATTAGAATATCATCAAAAACTTAATTTATTTATCAATGCAAAAAGTGAAACTCATATATTATATAGAGTCATTCAACAGAGTGATCTATTTCACGTTTATTTCTGTTAATGTTGATGATTATGGCTTACAGCCAATGAAAACCCAAAAGTCATTATCTCAGTAAATTAGAATAATTAACAAACAACACCTGTAAAGGCTTCCTAAGCATTTATAAAGGTCCCTTAGTCTGTTTCAGTAGGCTCCACAATCATGGGGAAGACTGCTGACTTGATAAATGTCCAGTCATTGAAACACTCCACAAGGAGGGTAAGCCACAAAAGGTCATTGCTAAAGATGCTGGCTGTTCAGAGTGCTGTATCCAAGCATATTAATGGAAAAGTTGAGTGGAAGGAAAAAGTGTGGTAGAAAAAGGGACACAACAACCGGGATAACCGTAGCCTTGAAACAATTGTCAACAAAAGGCCATTCAATAATTTGGGGGAGATTCACAAGGAGTGGACTGCTGCTGGAGTCATTGCTTCAAGAGCCCCCACACACAGACGTATCCAGGACATGGGCTACAAGTGTCACATTCCTTGTGTCACGCCACTCATGACCAATAGACAATACCAGAAGCGTCTTACGTGGGCCAATGAGAAAACAAACTGGACTGTTCAGTGGTCCAAGGTGTTGTTTTCAGATAAAAGTCAATTTTGCATTTAAATTGGGAAATGAAGGTCCCAGAGTCTGGAGGAAGAGTGGAGAGACAGACAATCCAAGCTGCTTGAGGTCTAGTGTGAAATTTCCACAATCAGTGATGGTTTCAGGAGCCATGTCATCTGCTGGTGTAGGTCCACTGTGTTTTATCAAGACCAAAGTCAGCGCAGCCGTCTATCAGGAAATTTTAGAGCACTTCATTCTTCACTCTGCATTCAAGCTTTTTGGAGATGGAAATTTCATTCTTCAGCAGGACTTGGCACCTGTACACACTGCCAAAAGTACCAATACCTGGTTTAAAAACAACAGTATCACTGTGCTTGATTGGCCAGCAAACTTGCCTACCCTTAGCCTCTTAGATCTATGGGGTATTGTCAAGAGGAAGATGAGAGACACCAGACCCAACAATGCAGACGATCTGAATGCTGCTATCAAAGCAACCTGGGCTTCCATAACCCCTCAGCAGAGCCACAAGCTGATCGCCTCCATGCCACGCCGCATTGATGCAGTAATTGATGCAAAAGGAGCCCTGACCAAGTACTGAGTGCATTTACTGATCATACATTTCAGTAGGACAACATTTCGGATTTTAAAATCATTTTTCAAGCTGATGTTGTAAAGTATTCTAATTTACAGAGATAATGACTTTTGGGTTTTCATTGGCTGTAAGCCATAATCATCAACATTAACAGAAATAAACACTTGAAACAGATCACTCTGTTTGTAATGACTCTATATAATATATGAATTTCATTTTTTGTATTGAAGAACTGAAATAAATTAACTTTTTGATGATATTCTAATTTTGTGAGAAGCACCTGAATATTCCCCCATGTAAAATAATAAAAGCCTGTACTCACCTCCAGTGCCGGCTTCATTCCAGTGAAGTCATTGCCAGATCTCCCGGGGAATGCATGACATTATGTTATATGAGCCCTACAGCCAATCAGTGGCCACAAATGGGCCACTTCACTCTCACTACTTTTGGGCAAAACTGACATCCAGAGAAAATGAGAACTGTTGCTCGTCTCTCACTTCCTAAAGATGTCTGTTTTGTCAAAAAAAAAGAAAGCATGAAGGAGCACATTGGCAGCCACTGTTTGACTGCACGGCTCACATAAAATAACAATGTCACGCGAGCCCTGGGATACCTAGGGAGACTCTGTCCCCTCTTATTACTTCATTACTTGCACTTTTATTTTTCCCACAAAATAAATGGTTGGAGTTGGAGTGTAACCATGCAAATAGCGTCTTATGAGTAAATTTGATAGGTTTTATATAGGAATCAATATTAAACTTAGCAAATCTCCCTTGCATTGCCTGAACATTCCGCATACATTCTAGAAGCTGCATTTCTGAAAATGTGAAAACATAAAGAACAATTGGGAGCTTAAATCCCTGAAATAATTCTGAATAACTGGTGAGGATATAGGATAAATATTCAAAGAGTCCAAAAATAAAGTAGAAAAATACACTTTATTTCAATATATATTTAGAGACACGTTATTCAAACCACACACATGAGATAAATAGTTAAAAGAACCAGTGAAACAATGAAATGACCATGGTCTGTCGGCTGCAGACCATAGATATAATGTAAAACATCGAAGTGGTCAAAAATGGCCCCCGAAGAAGCGGAAACGCGAAACGGCGTTGGGGCCTTGGCGTGACGTGCAGACTTGTGATCATGGGTGAGCATGGATGTGTGCCCTGTTTAATATTGATAATGACTGCCCTTTTTCATTGTATTGTGGTCAGTCAATGACCTATAGGGATCTATGAGTGGAGGCATTCCTCTGTGGATATTTAGGATCCTTTGATCCCCTGGGACTATTTGTTTACCTGGGTTTTATCTACCTGCTACTTACCCGTTATTTATCGGATACCCAGGTGATACTATTTGTACATTTGTGCTATCCAGGGTGGAATGCCTCCTTGTCATATATACACACATCTTTGTATATTGTTTGTTAAAATGGTCATTGGTGATTTGCACACATCTTGACCCATTTTGATCACTTGGATGTTTTACATTATATCTATGGTCTGCAGCCATCAGACCATGGTCATGTCATTGTTTCACTGGTTTTTTTAACTATTTATCACATGTGTGTGGTTTGAATAACGTGTCTCTAAATATATATTGAAATAAAGTGTATTTTTCTACTTTATTTTTGGACTCTTTGAATATTTATCCTATATCCACACCAGTTATTCAGAATTATTTCAGGGATTTAAGCTCCCAATTGTTCTTTATGTTTTCATATATCGTTTAGGAGAGCATCTCGCCTTCTTAAGAATGTTGTTTGCATTTATTTCTGGTCCATGGTATGTTTTCATTTCTGAAAATGTGCTTGGTGCCAAGAGTCATTACATGGAGTTAAAAGTTGAATTGCAAATTCAGAGTGTAAGGAACAAAAATAGGCATAGAGGTGGTATGGCTTTCCCAAAGGGAGTATTGCACACTGCAGTTGTTCCATATCCTGGAGACCATCCTATCAAAGGTGGCAAGTATGGCATATATGTAGATATTTTTTACCCCAATTTGAAATTCTGATTTTTTTTTTATAAAATATTTTTTGTTTTAGATAAGGTAATGCACAGTCACACTGCTCATGAGGAAGACGGGTGGCGAAACCTGAAGTGCGTTCTCTTTTCTCAGTGGTTGATACCTTTTGATGGCTAACTCAAAAGATGGTATCAAATTGCAAGATTTCAAACTACTGATGAAAAGACTTGAGTAGTCTTGAAATCTTGCTATTTTTACCATCCTTTCAGTTAGCCATTACAGGTATCAACCACTGAGGACTCTTAAGTTTTTGTATCTTTTTATATACTGGCTAACAACGTACAAAGATATATTTTTGCTGTGATTTTAACAATGGAATTATTGCTATAATTACTATCATTTTAAATTTGTGTACATTTTGAAACAAATTATTTAATCCCCTTCATGACCGGGCGACTGTGCTCTGTTTTTTTTCCGCTTCTCACAAAAGGGTGCACTAAGGACCCTAATTACCATGTTTGATTAAACTTCAGCTTCGCCAGGACAGAGGCAGCCTTTAGAATACTAGGTACAATATTTACAGGGGCTTTATCCACTATAAGGTAATGCTCTTAATTTACGCCAACAAACTCCCTTTAAGGTAGATTTGTAATTAGAATTTACAATACAAACATCATTAAATGGATCTCCTAGACCTGATGAGACTTTTGTACTTATATTGAAAATACATGTCAAAATGGCTGTAGTCTCCCAATTTTTAAAAATAGCATTTTATAAGTCCAACCAGATTGGGAACATATGTCACTCCAGCAACACTTCCTGTCAGTGCTGCTCATCTATATATATATATATATATATATATATATATATATATATATATACAGCTCTGGCAAAAATTAAGAGACCACTGCACAGTTTTATAATAATCAGCTTCTCTACATGTCTGACAGCTGTTCCATTCCAGTGTCAGTTGAATTCCAACCAGAGTACACCTCATTCTACTTAATATGCTTCTGATTAGGTGATCACCTGAACCAAATCTTATCTAACGAAGGAAAGTATAATAATCATTGCTGTGGTCTTCACAATCTTCTTGGAATAGGACAAGCTGGATGGCAAAACAAGTGCTAGTAATATCCCAAAAGTAATAGGAATGAAAAAATAACTTTTATTCATGCCAAAGGAGTTGAAAAGAAATGTCTTGAGTGAGAAAAAGAAGGGCTCAATTCTGGCTATACTAGCAGAGGGATACAGTGAGCGTCATGATGCCTCCATCCTTAAAATTTCTAAGACGGCAGTCCATTACAACAAGGTCAAGCAGCAGACATTTGGGACAACAAAGCTACAAGACCAGCAGAGGGCGAAAATGACTCTCCACTGACTGGGATGACAGTCATCTTATTGAAATGTCACTCAGCAAGTGCAGGATGACATCAATTGACCTACAAAAGGAATTGGCAAATAGCAGCTGGGGTGAAGTGCCCGGCAAGAACAGCAGGGCTTAAGTCATGTAAAGCTAGAAAAAAACCTTTCATCAATGAGAAGCAAAGGAGAGCCAGGCTGAAGCTTGCCAAAGACCATAAGGATTGGATCATAGAGGACTGGAATAAGGTAATTTTCTCTGATGAGTCTAATTTTCAGCTTTGCCCAACACCTGGTGGTCTATTGGTTAGACAGAGACCTGGAGAGGCGTACAAGCCACAGTGTCTTGCACCCACTGTGAAATTTGGTGGAGGATCCGTGATGATCTGGGGATGCTTCAGCAAGGCTGGAATTGGGCAGTTTAATCTTTGCAAAGGACGTATGAATCAAGCCGCATACAAGGTTATCCTGGAAAAACAGTTGATTCCTTCTGCTCAGGCAATGTTCCCCAACTCTGAGGACTGGTTTTTCCAGCAGGACAATGCACCATGCCACACAGCTAGGTCAATCAATGTGTAGATGAAGGACCACCACATCAAATCCCTGTCATAGCCAGCCCAATCTTCAGACCTGAACCACATTGAAAACCTCTGGAATGTAATCAAGAGGAAGATGGATAGTTAAAAGCCATCAAACAAAGAAGAACTGCTTACATTTTTGTACCAGGACTGCCATAAGGTTACCCAAAAGCAGTGTGAAAGACTGGTGGAAAACATGCCAAGACGCATGAAAGCTGTGATTAAAAATCATGGTTATTCCACAAAATATTGATTTTTGAACTCTTCCTGAGTTAAAACATTAGTATTGTTGTTTCTAAACGATTATGAACTTGTTTTCTTAGCATTATTTGAGGTCTGCAAGCACTGCATTTTTTGTTATTTTTTTTGGCCATTTCTCATTTTCTGAAAATAAATACAAAATTTAATGCGTGGAAATTCGGAGACATGTTGTCAGTAGTTTATAGGATAAAAGAGCAATTTACATTTTACTCAAAAATATACCTACAAAGAGAAAAATCAGACAAACTGAAAATTTTGCAGTGGTCTCTTAATTTTTGCCAGAGCTATATATAAATATATATATATATAGATGTGTGTATATATTTATATACACATCTATATATATATTGTGGTGTAGTGACCCATGCTGTAGCTAGGGGGCACTGTGTATGCTCCTCAAGGTATGCATGGAGGTGTGACTTGGATGGTAAAACAGTCCCCGGGATTGTTGTGAGTGGCAGGTATGTGTCGCAGAGCTCCTCTGCGCGGTAAGCCAAAGCAATATTGTTCTGGGACTTGTAGTACTGCAAAAGTTGTGTGTATTTTCTAGGGTGGCTTACAGGGTTGGCTGGTGAGCTGGGTGGGACTGGCTAACCACACATACACCGCCCACTGGTGGTTGTGAGTTTTTTGAGGACCTGTGATGAGGTAATGTGCATGTGACCAGACCATGTGCTCCATACCTCAGCTGTGGGAGTGGCTACAGGTATGTAAGTGTTTGGCACATGGAGTGTGTAGTCTGAGACTGTGAAGAGTCTGTGAGTGTGCTGGGAGTCTGTCAACCTGGACAGAGCTTCCTGACATCCAGGCTGGATGTAGCACAGACTGGTGAAGCAATGCTGGAGAGCTTGAGCCAGCAGAATGGACGGTCTTGAAAACCGTGGTGACACTGACAGGGGTCAGAGTGAAGTAAGAAGTGTGGATTGGATACCTCTGAGGTTGAGGGATCCGGGAACCTGTGTGGCCAACAGGTGACAGACGAGTCAGTGGTGAGATGACCAGGTTCATGAAGAATGTGTTCAAGTCGTGAGAAGTATTGTAAGTAGGGTTGAGCATTCCGATACTGCAAATATCGGGTATCGGCCGATATTGGCTGTATCGGAATTCCGATTCCGAGAACCGATATTTTCGTCATATCGGATACCGGAATCGGAATTGTCACTGTCACTGTCAGTGTCCGTCGGTCGGGTCTGTCAGGAGTCAGCGGCACTTACCCGGCAGAAGATCTCCGGCGGTCACATCCCGGACTGCTTAATGGCCGCCATCCTCTTCTCCCCGGCGGTCACATGCAGTTTCTCGCGATAACTGCAGTGACTGCTGGGTAATCGCGGCCGTAAAGCAGTCCGATGACGTCACCGCCGGGGAAGCTGGTAAGCAGCTGTGCTGCGCCGGGATGTCAGGCTCTGCCTGTCATTCCGATGTAGCAGAGCTGGATCGTCGTGGGACTATCGTTACTATGGACTGCGTCGGACAGGTGGTATACTGTTGGTTTGTTTTTTTTATTTTTTTACAGGAGATCGATGGCGTCGCAGGAATGAGAGAGTAATAAAAAAAATGAAAACTGTGTTGTCTCTTTTATTTCATTAAAAGACTTTTTTTTTGCTGTGTCTTTTTTTTACACATTTAAAAACTTTGGGATTAATAATGGATCGGTGTCTTATTGACGCCTCTCCATTATTAACCGGGCTTATTGTCACCGTGCAATCAGCGGTGACATTAACCCCTTATTACCCCGCTTGCCACCGCTACAGGGCAAGTGGGAAGAGCCGGGTAAAGTGCCACAATTGGCACATGTTTTGATGCGCCAAATGTGGGGCTGCTGTAGCCTGGTATTATCAGGCTGTTGAGGGCCAAAATCCATGGGCCTTGACAGTCTTTTAATACCAGGCCGCAGCAGTCTGCATTTTACTTGGCTGGTTAACAAAAATAGGGGGACCCCTATGCCGTTTTTTTTTCGAGGGGATCCCCTATTTTTGTCAACCAGCCAAGCTAAGCAGACTGCTGTGGCCTGGTATTATCAGGCTTGCAAGGTCCATGGATATTGGATCCTTACCAGCCTGAAAAACCAGGCCTCAGCGGTCTGCTTCATCTGGCTGGTTAACAAAAATAGGGGGACCCCACGCCAATTTTTTTCGAGGGGATCCCCTATTTTTGTTAATCAGCCAAGATATGCAGACTGCTGTGGCCTGGTATTATCAGGCTTGCAAGGTCCATGGATCTTGGCTCCTTAACAGCCTGAAAATCCAGGCCTCAGCGGTCTGCTTCATCTGGCTGGTTAACAAAAATAGGGGGGACCTCACGCCAATTTTTTTCGAGGGGATCCCCTATTTTTGTTAATCAGCCAAGATATGCAGACTGCTGTGGCCTGGTATTATCAGGCTGGCAAGGTCCATGGATCTTGGCTCCTTAACAGCCTGAAAATCCAGGCCTCAGCGGTCTGCTTCATCTGTCTGGTTAACAAAAATAGGGGGACCCCACGCCATTTTTTTTTCGAAGGGAACCCCTATTTTTGTTAATCAGTTCCCTCTGACGTCACTGATGGTGTCCCTGGCTGACCTGAAGTGAAAGTGGAAAGCAATCAATTAAGCTTTCCACTTCCTCTCCTGTCAGCCAGGAGAGGAGCTCATTCATTTGGGGGTTTACTGTGAGGCTGCAGCATTAGCTGCGGTCCCTGCAGTAAACATTAACCCTTTCTGAAGGATTACACCATGGGACCTGACTGTGCATCGGATTGGTAAGAATAATTTTGCTTTATTATTTTATTTTTATTACAGGAAATGGTTTTAGCAGGTAAATAAAATATGGTCAAAAACTGTGTGATTATTTCATTAAACTTCTTTTTTATTAAAGTGTGTGTGTTTGATTTTTCTTTCATACAATAGGATTAATAATTGATAGTTGTCTAATTGACAGCTCTCAATTATTAACCTGGCTTAAAGTGACCTTTCAATTGCAAGGTCATTTTAACCCCTTATTAACCCATTCGCCACCTCTACAGGGCAATGGGAATAGACGGGCAAAGTGCCAGAAAGGGCAAATCTAATTAGAGATTTGCCCTTTCTGGGGTGTCTGGGGGCAGATGTTAAGTAGCCGGGGGGGGCCAACAAAAAATGGTCCCTCTCTGGGCTATTATTATCTGCCCCCACTCACTGGCTTTGTCTGTCTGGTTGCGAAAATAGGGCGGGAGCCCACGCATTTTTTTTCAGCAATTTTACACCTCATATATATATATACATGTCATTGAATTTGTGACACATATATATATATTTATATTTATAGTTCATACACTTCTACATAGTATAATAGCCGCTAATTCAATTGCCGGCTTTTGTGAAAATGCAGAACCCGACATGAAATGACACTTGGTGTACATAGGGTTAACCATGTCTTTTCATGTAGTTTGATATCTGATTTGCACAAACAATTACATGAGTGTAAGTGTGCAAAATTTCACACCTGTAGGGGTTAATTAAAGGTGTAAATTCGTAGCAAAAAAGTCTGTTTTTTTTACAACGAATTTACACCTTTAATTAACCCCTACAGGTGTGAAATTTTGCACACATAGACTGATGTAATTGTTTGTGCAAATCAGATAGCAAAGGACATGAAAAGACATGGTTAACCATATGTACACCAAGTGTCATTTCATGTCGGGTGCTTCTGTCTTTTCACAGAAGCCGGCTTTACCCGGCAATTGAATCAGAGGATATTTTACTATGTAGAAGTGTATAAACTATACATATATGTATATATATATGTCACAATGACATGTATATATATATATATATATATATGTATTCTATGTGTGTATATTTAGTGTTTACAAGGAAAGAAAGAGGTTTTTTTAGTTGCGATATTTTGTTCCCATAGACTTACATGGGACTTCCGGTATCGGTATCGGGTATCGCCGATATTTTAATGGTATCGGCGATACCATTCCGATTCCGATACTTTTGGATATCGGAAAGTATCGCTCAACTCTAATTGTAAGAAAGAGACTGTGTTTGATATTGGGATAGCTCTGAGGACGAGAGGTGTCCAGGAACCTGTGTGGCCGATGCCAACAGGTAACGGTCTTGAAAACTGTGTTATGCTGATCGGGATCAGTGAGAAGTATTCGTGAGAGAAAGACTGTATTTTTGTGTCAAGTTTGCTGTAATAAATGAAATAGACTATTGTTTTAACCCTGAGCGTGCCAGTGTTTACCTCTAAGACCAGCTAAGCGAGTGATCCCGGTCCACACACAGTGTGGAATGTCACAATATACATACAGTACAGACCAAAAGTTTGGACACCCTTCTCATTCAATGATTTTTCTGAATTTTCATGGCTATGAAAATTGTAGAATCACACTGAAGGCATCAAAACTATGAATTAACACATGTGGAATTATACATTACACTTTACAAAAAAGTGTGAAACAACTGAAAATATGTCTTATATTCTAGGTTCTTCAAAGTAGCCACCTTTTGCTTTGATTACTGCTTTGCACGCAGAAAAGGTGAATGGATGGACTCTACATGCCTGGTTCCCACCGTGAAGCATGGAGGAGGTGGTGTGATGGTGTGGGGGTGCTTTGCTGGTGACACTGTTGGGGATTTATTCAAAATTGAAGGCATACTGAACCAGCATGGCTACCACAGCATCTTGCAGCAGCATGCCATTTCATCCGGTTTGCGTTTAGTTGGACCATCATTTATTTTTCAACAGGACAATGACCCCAAACACACCTCCAGACTGTGTAAGGGCTATTTGACCAAGAAGGAGAGTGTTGGGGTGCTACGCCAGATGACCTGGCCTCCACAGTCACCAGACCTGAACCCAATCGAGATGGTTTGGGGTGAGCTGGACCGCTCACCGCTTCAATTTTGAATAAATCCCCAACAGTGTCACCAGCAAAGCACCCCCACACCATCACACCTCCTCCTCCATGCTTCACGGTAGGAACCAGGCATGTAGAGTCCAGCCGTTCACCTTTTCTGCGTGCAAAGTAGTAATCAAAGCAAAAGGTGGCTACTTTGAAGAACCTAGAATATAACACATAATTTCAGCTGTTTCACATTTTTTTGTAAAGTGTAATGTATAATTCCACATGTGTTAATTCATAGTTTTGATGCCTTCAGTGTGATTCTACAATTTTCACATTCATGAAAATACAGAAAAATCTTTGAATGAGAAGGTGTGTCCAAACTTTTGGTCTGTACTGTATATATATATATATATATATATATTAATATATATATATATATAGATGTATGTATATATATATATATATACACAGCATATACAATGTGTTCCTGACTTTGATGCAGTCTCTGACGTTGAGCCCGGATCTTTCCATGCATGTGACAGCTGATTTAATCAGCCATCATTTACCTTTAAACTGTTATGCTGAAGCATTGCTATGTATAGCACTAGTGATCGCAGCTTCAAGTCCCTAAGGGGACTATTAAATAACGTAAAAAGAGAAAAAAGTTTAAAAAAAATATGAAAAATTAAAAATTAAAATAAACGCAAGTTCAAATTTCCCACCTTTTTGACACAAACAAGTAAAAAAATACAGATATTTGATATTGCTGTGTTCCAAAATGTAAGATTTATCAAAATATAAAATTAATCCGAAAAATAAACGGTGTAATGCGGAAAAAAATTCTAAACGCCAGAATTACTTTTTTTTGCTGCTGCAACATAGCAGTAAAAGGCAATAAGAGGCAACCAGAACATTGTATCTACCCCAAAATTGTATAAATTAAAATGATAGGTTGAAAAAGCAAAAAAATTTCAGAATTTTTTTTCACAACTTAAATAGAAAAATAGACTTTATATGTTTGATATCAGTGTAGGGGGAGCCAGGTAGTCGTGACTGACAATGGTTCTCAATCACTCCATGGTCTCCTGCCACATACACACAATCTCCCTTTGATCTGTACCTTGCGTCCCTCTCTCGATTCCATCCAGATTCCTTCTGAGCTGCCGGGGACTGCTTTCTGGCAGTTTCAAATAAAGGGAGACCATTTCCAACTTAACAAAAATGAGTTTACCTGGTTCCATCCTCAGCACGTCCAACTCAGACACAGTTGCATCACAGGGATCATCACAGAGTACATTCCTTTCTTGCCCTGTGCTTTCCCTCACTTCTTCCAGAATGTCCCAGGGTCGTACTGGATCGTCCGATACCACAGCGTTCCTTTTGGCCAGCCTAACTATCTTCAGGAGTTCCCCTGTCCGTTTTGCCCCAGACAAAAGGGCATCAGCCCATGAAGTTAGATGCCACATACTGATGGAGTGATGCAGGCAGGGTATATGACATTTCCCATCTGGTAATTATGATTGTTTTTTTTGACTCTTCATTATTATAATGGTTATGCATGGATAGGATCATGTGGATATAGGGCTTAAGATATATGTTTATACACTGTGACTGAACATAGGATAATTTTTGGTAGTGCAAATGCATTATATTTAGCACACCTTGTTCTTCATTTAGGTATAGATACTTTTACTAGTGTCATTTTTACAACTGTCATAGTAAATATCTAATGTTTGGTATCTAGCCAATCCATGTGCTCTTATTCATGAATGTTCCATTAAGTCATAGGATTTTATATGTTATCTACCAGGTAGTGGCCTTAAATGATATACTGAGCTATATTTATGTTATAGTCTCGTTTATTCCTGCTGCACATAGTCTTTGTATGTTACTTTATGTTTTTTAATGGTGTTTTAATCTATGTATTTTGTCTACTTGGCATTTTTTTTCTAATAAAGCCTATTTTTTATTGAGCATTGGGCTGTGTGTGCATCACTATTGCGCTCCTTTTTTCTTTTTGTTGTTATTATTCACTCTTTTGGCGCATGCTTGCACCCAGCTACTATTTATATTGTGGTGCCCACTTCTAATTCCATAAGCTGCCACATACTGGCACTGCCATGCATTCCTTAGTGTGTGACCTTCAGGCCCTCAGGCCCTGGGCAACTGGGCTCCATGCTTAAAATTTACCTGCCCTGAATGGGCTCCCAGGCCCTACTGACTAACTATAGGAAATCTTCCTCGCTTACCCACAGCTGGCCCCTCCTTCGTGAACTATTTCCTATCCTATGTTCTTATCCTGCACTACCCCCTCTAGTGTCTAACCCTATAACTTCAATTTCCCTATCTTTACTATATATTTATACATGTCAACATTACGTACATTACAACATATTTATAAATATATATACAGATTAAGCCATACTTTAACTGGGACATGTGTGTGGCTTAATACAGTCTTTGTCACCCTTACATCCCTTACATCTGCGTACTCCTACTGACCCGCTGAATCATATTGCCAGGTCAATTTTACCAAATAGTGATAATGCAACATAATAAACTCCCCAAAAATTTGTGAAATTTCACTTTTTGGCAATTTCAATGCATGTAAATTTTTTCCCATTTTTAGTACACTATATGGTAAAATTAATGATGTCATTCCAAAGTACAAGTCGTCCTGCAAAATACAAGTCCTCATACTGCTATATTGATGGAAGTATAAAAAAGTTATGGCTCTTGGAAGAAGGGGATGAAAAAACGAATAAGGAAAAACAGAAAATGGAATGGGGTGAAGGAGTTAAAAATGCATTAAAGTGGTTTTAATATGGATCTATTAATTCTCCCTTGCAAACATTAAAACTAAATTAGAAATGTCATTTACTTTTATTGACTCAGCATTCAGCATTATGTATAAAACTTGTATACAGGTGCTTTATAGAAGCAAAAGTTAAAGATTTTGGAGTTGAAATTGATTTTAAGAAATACTTAAGGGAAACATTGTACCCTTAGTCTATTAAAGCAGAAAGCTATTTAAATAATAGCAATTGAATCAGATTTTTTTTCATTTAGCAGTACGTGAGCTGAGAAAGCTGAGTACAGACATCTTTAATAAGATCTTATAATCAAATACCTAAAACACCTCTGATATTACAACTATAAATGAGCAAATGCATTTCCATAGCATAAGCCGTACAATTAATCCAGCCATTAAGTACTGTAGCTTAGCTTGCTGTATTTACAAGCTTAGATTGTTGTAATTGGATACATTATAGCAAACAATCCTGCAACATTTTCAACTACGAATTTGTTCACCACAAAAGGCCCTAAAGGAACACTAAACACGGAAAATGTACAAAATATGAAGGCAAAAACAGCACTTGCTCCCTTAATCTCTGTTTTTTTTTATTAGTTTTTAGTCTCATATTCCAATAAAAATGTAGACACACAGATTTTTGCAAAATATGTGTGTAAGGAGCTTAACTCAGGTCTGCCTCCTCCTCTCTCTCTCTCTTACTTGCCTGTGTGTTTGTTAGATAATTGGCTGCAGCAGGAGCCTCTCCCCACTGCTCTGCCTGTAGTAATACAAATGATTGATATGATCAAATAATTTCAAATGGAATTAAGTTGTATAAAAATTTTAACAATAATTTGCAATCGTCAAAATATAGATTATTTGTAAATTGTTTCCTCCTGTAATCAGCAAAATGGGGACCTCTGGCCACCCTTTTTGTGAATCGTAAAAGACCATAAAAAGATTAAAATAAAATATTTAAAAAATCCTTACCTCTCACCTCTTCGGCAGTTTCTTTCAGCTCTGACAAAATGGGTGCAGCTTGGGCGCACTGAGGTGCACGCCACTCGTCAGATGCTCCAGATTCATAAAGAGGCATGCACCACATCATGAATGAAAAGAGAGTGACTCCAGCACCCCTCCCCCCGATCAAGACCGGCGTGAACAGTACCATACTTGATGAATCAGGCTCAAAGTTTTGGTCAAGTCATAGTCCTGACCTTAAAGAAGCTGTCCAATATTTAGATAACTCCCTGTCATACCCCATGCTTGGCCCTGATAAAATAAAAAAGCTTAAACTCACCTCTAAAGATGAGCGAATGTTTCAAGTCTCGGTTCGGCAAATGTCCTGATGTTTGCCGAACATATTTGCGTAACAGTTCGCCAAACATACCCTAACCCCATTGAATTCAAAGGGAGGCAAAACTAAATGCATAGACAACACTTTTAGGGGAGCCAACAAGCTACCAAACAGCTTAAATTAAGGACAGACAACAGGAAAAGTGGCAACCATTTATCCAGCGTACAAATAGTATAATTGAGAAGCATGGATGTATGGGACAGGGCCTGGAACAGGGCTTGGACCAGCATTTCTATCTGAAACATTGATCAGTAAAAGGTGAATGAGTGACTGGTGTAGACCTGGTGCTCTGAGAGCCCTGCCAAATTCAGGCAACACACATGAAAGAGACCCAACATGGAGTAACATTTCCACAAATTAGGGGCAGAAACCAGGAAAAGCAGGATCAATTGACCTACAGTAGAAATTTGATAATGGCACAGCAGGAGTCAGCCATTGGCCATTCATGATGTATCAGGGTCTGGGCCAGCATTGAGGTCTTTGAATTTAAGTTTAAATTAACATGAGGTAATTGAGGGACTGATGTAAGCCTGCCTTGCTGGGAACCCTGATACCTCATACAACAGCTCAAACTGCTTTTCTGCTCAGTCACACTCAGGTGCCACAAACATCAGTTTTGTATACTATCATTGGTAGAAAAATTTATGAATACTAACAAAGGTAGTTGACTGATGATCAATTCACCCACAGTAGAAATTTGATAATGCCACAGCAGCAGTCAGTCATGGGCCATGCATAAGGTATCAGGGTCTGGGCCAGCATTTAGATCTTTGAATTTAAGTTTAAATTAAGACGAGGTGGGTGATGGACCAGTGTATGCCTGCTGTGCTGGGAGCCCTGATACATCATGCAACAGCTCAAACTGCTTTACTGCTCAGCCACACTCAGGTGGCACAAATAGCAGCTTCGCAGACTACTATTGTTAGTAACATTTAAGGATAGTAACAGGTAGTTGACTGAAAGTAAGTGCAGGTCTGCCGTTCTGGGAGCCCTGCTTCTACAAGCAACACACATAAAGGAGACCCAACTTGGAGTCCAAACATTTAAAAAAATATTGCCACACACCACTAAAGTGGCATCAATTTCCCCAGAGTAGAAATAGTGTAATGGGGCTCTGACACCCCTTCCACAACAGACAACCTAAAAGATGGAGACACAACTTGGAGTCTCCAAATTTCCAAAAATTATTGTCACACACCACTAAAGTGGCATCAATTTGCCAGAGTAGAAATAGTATAATGGCTCTCTGACACGACATCCACTAAAGGCAACCCACCAGATGGAGACCCAACTTGGAGTCAGCACATTTCAAAAGACTATTTGTAACATAAGCAGCAGTAGCAACAGCAGGCACAAAAGCCATGACAAAGGTGTTACAGACTGTAATAATGCGAGATCAATGCATGACACTAAAACCTAGTCCGTCGCCTAGTCTACCCAGTCTTCGACTGTGGTGCTAAAGTCATTGGAGATCCATGACTTGTGCATCCTGATGAAAGTTCAGCGGTCTACACTTCCAGGGTACAGCCACATGTGCTTACCTGTGAGGACACCACCAGTAGCTCTGAAGACACATTCTCAGAGAACACAGGCTGACGGGCATGACAAAATCTCCAAGGTGTGACAGGCGAGCTCAGGCCATTCTTCCATTTTTGAAAACCAAAATATAAAAGGGTCCAAACCCCCCTGATGGCATTGATATTGAGCTCACATGTCTTACTTGTACCCTGTTCTGCTGGTGCATGGGCTGGTCTAAAATATATGTGAAACAACTCACAGAAATTGCTTATGCCACTTATACTGCTGCAACTAATGTTTTTGACTTGTTGACTCAACGCTCCGGGGTTGGAAGTCTAAAACTGTGATGCATACTGTCTGCCTCACTGTTGCATTGGTGAAAACCACCCTTAAGATTATCTACTAGCTTGTTTCGATACTCCAGCATGCTTGCATCCTTTCCAGGGAAAGAAGCATCTGGCAAAATGTGCTCTTTTACCATGGATCTAACAGAGCTGCAACCCCTCTATGCCCATGGAAGAGAATGTGTAAACAGCTCTGCAGAGTGGTCCATCTGTGGTTCCCCACAGTCAGATGGGTGATTGGAGAGTTGTGACACGGCGAGAAACAAGGGTAATTGGGGTGCTACCTCTGAGGATTATTTTGGGTGTGATGTTATGGTGGAGGAAGAGGAGGAGAGGCCACTTGATGCAGCGCTTGCCATGCACTGGAGCACATGCTCTTTCTGGCTCTCATCTACAAGGCGTACTGCTGTGTGGCTACCAAAGAAAGTGAGTGGAGTAGCCCATCCAGTAACACATGTTGTTATTGGTCTTTGGATAGGATGAGACAGTGTTTGTTCAGTAGAGCTTTCAGTAATATTACCACTTAACACACATACACGTCAAACACCAAACCTATGCCCCCTTCCATCATGACCTTGCTTTTTCCCACTATTGTTGAATGTAACCTTCCCCTCTTTTAACTAGCTGTTTCACAACCTTAGACCCAGACCTGTCAGTCAAAAGTCACTAAATTAACAATCAGTATTTATTTGCTGAGATAGTGTGCCCGCACACAATATTGGCCCATGACAAAATCTCCACACATTAAGTTAAAAAAAATAAAAAAAAATAAAAGTCCGCCGCTCCTCTGACCTCTCTCCACTCTCTACCCTCATAAAACACTTCCTTCCCGCTCATCATAAAGCACCCCTATCCTAGCCAAAATCTTAACAAAAGCATTAGTGGAGACGCTATCATTTACCGAACTGCGCCTGAAGTTTTCCGACTTTGAGGGAAAATGCTCATGAATCCAAACACGCATCCAAATGAGCCACGTTCATGTCAAATTTGAGATTGTCAACCGTTTTCCATTTTCCAAGTTCGCTCATCTCTACTCACTGTTCCCGCGGTGTCAGCAGTCATTCTTCCCGAGGCTCACATGCGGTTGTTGTGATATGTGACCCCGGCAACCAATCAGTGTCACTGTTCCCACCTTCAAGCAAATTGAACATGAAAAGAAAGTCCGGGCTGCAGCTAATCTCTGACTTCCTCTACATGTTCAATTTGTCTGAAGGCAGGGACCGTTATGCCAGTGCTGTCAGACACTGGGTCCCACGTGTCTTGCAACCACACGAGAGCCTATGAACCGCGAGTGCCAACACCACGGGAACGGCGCCGGCATGGGATGTGAGTATAAGCTTTTTAATTTTATCGAGGCCAAGCATGGGTTATGAGAAGGAGATGTCCTAGTGGTGGACAGCCGCTTTAATCCTATAAAAATATTGCATAAGGACCTTACGCAAGCAGTTCATGGAAGAAAACTCATTGACATAACAGAGTTAAAGCTGTTTTGTAAGGAGGAACGGTCTAAAATATCTCCAAGACTTTGTACAGGAGTAATCACTAACTAACAGAAACATTTAGATGCAATTATTGCTGCACAAGGAGGTCACACCAGATCCTGAAAGGAAAGATTCACATACATTTGCGGCTCACACATTGGATCATTTTCCTCATTCAAAAAATTACAAAGTGTAATATTTTTTACTTCTTTGCTTTATTTGATTCTCTATATCTACTTTTAGAATGTGTGTGAAAATCTAATGAGGTTTTAGGTCAAACTCATGCAGAATATTACAAATTCTGAAGCGTTCACAAACTTTCAAGCACCCTGTACAACTATTGGTAAATATTATAATTAAAGTATATTAGTATGTTTAATTATATTGCATCTTAATCATGTATAAAGGGGTATTTAGGTTAAAACAAGCTATCTTGTATCCAAGGGATAGGTAATGACTACGAGATTAATGAACTTTCGACCACTGAGTGTCACAGCGATTACTAGGATGAGAGATTCAGCCACTCCACTTATTCTCTATAGCACTAAAGGAGAAAGTTGAGTTTAACAAATTATCTGCCTGGGCAAATCCTTCGAGTAGGTTCTGAGAATCAACTGGTCAAAAAGTATAGAGTAGAGCTACAATTTTAGTGTTCCGATCACATTTTGGCTTTCCGTAAGCTCCACAATTAGAGGTGGGCAAAGTGATTTGTTGTTAATCAAATTTGATGCTAATTTGACAAAAACAAAATCGGATTCAGCAGAATCTGAATTTTATGTAATTGGCAGATTGTTCTGCAGTATGAAAAGAAGTGATGGGTATGCCTAGGACAGGTGAATATGGAGTGCCCCCAATGGCCGTGGAGTACACGGTACCAGGCCGGACTGTTCTTTCAAGGGGAAGTGTCACCGCAGCAGTGACCCAGTCCGTGGCCCTGGGCATCCAATAAAAAGAAAAGAAAAAGGGGATAGTTTATAGGGGATTAGTTTGTGATGCCACCCGTGGTGTTTGGTAATAAGATGGCCGACGCTGCGATTCAGGTCCACTGGGGCAGTTGGTGACGCAGCAGGGTGGTTACAGCTCTCCACGGGAAGAGCTATGCCCAGAGCAGTTAAAGTGTTAAAGATGGTGATGGTGGTTATGGTGCAGGGCAGATGACGCAGTAAATAATTCTGAGGCCACAGCAGGGTGCAGTCTTTTCAGTTTCAGTTTTCAGTCTTTTGCTGTGTCCTCCGAGTAGGTGGTCCAGACAGCTCTCTGGAGATACACTTTGCCAGGACCCCCTTCTTGTGTTCCTTTCTCGGGCCGTCTCCCTGTGCTGGCTCCCGCCTCTCCTGCCCTGCACCTCACACACAGTGTCCCAAGCCAGCAGCCTCGGATCTTGTTGGGCGATGTACTCTAGGTCCCCTTGGTCCTATCTGGTTGCCTTTTCAGCAAATCTGTGCGGATGTGGCTGTAGTACATGCAGTTACCAAAGCCTCCGGTTTGCTAGCTGAGTCTTTAGTTTCTCCAATAGGCTGGGGCCAGTCCCCTACTGCGACCTGGTCCCTCCACCCAACTATGGTCAGCGTAGATTCGGGTGCCACGGGTGGAATCCTCACTTCCCATGCCCCTAGGACCCCTTCATCCTCTCTCTCACTGAAGCTTCTTTCGCTATGTCTTTCTTCTCTCTCTCCTACTGTCCTCCTGTCTAAGGATGAGCTCCTCACTTCTCCAATCCCCAGCACCAACTGCCTTCCTCCAACTGTCACTAACTCCCTGTGGTCTCTCAGGCCACTCACTAAGCTCTGCCCCTTCTCTACTTTTCTCCACCCACACCTTTTACCTAATCCCTCCCTGGCCTGGAGAGGTCTGGTGTTGAGGGCTTGTGTGTGGGTACCTGGCAGTGCCCCCTTTTTACCCGAGAGTGAAGTACCACACCTCTGGCTGAGGTGCAGTACCTCTGTGGCGACTGGACCCTCAGGGACGCTACAAATATAATCCTTAATTATTTTTTAAAGGAATCATCAAGGACTAAATAATTTTTTTCTTTGAACTAAATACTAACAGGCAGATAGTTGCTAAGAATTTAGCAAATATATGCCTCTTGTATCCAACACCAGACCAGACCATTCACTGACCGATCCTGGCAGCGATTCAGCTGCTTCATGACAACAGAGCAGCTCTTCTTCAAGCCTCCTTTGACGGTGTGTGACTGCCAACATCATGATGATTGATAGCCAGCATCCTGCAGTTATATGCAGAAGGGAGCCAGCTTTTAATCAGCATAAAATCAGCAATCATGCCCCATGGACAGAAAATAGGAAAGGATAAGCCATTGCTTTGTTGACATGAAGCCGCAGAGTCGCCAGCAGGAGTGGGTTGTGCCGACAGAGATCGGCACAACCCTGGGCACAACAGGCTGGTAGTTGCTGACTATCTGCCTATTAATTTCTAGGTCCACAGTAAAACATTAACATAGTCCTGGATGACCCATTTAACCTTTGCCCTCCCCTCTATTTATCATGTTTTGGGATGGGGAGGGACTTCAGAGCATAATAAACGACTTTTTGGGGGAATAATTGATTGACACTAAATCTAACCCAAAATCATTTTTTATTTGAGTTCACACATCCACAACATATTTTATACTACAGGGCCTATATTGTAATGGTTACATTTGTACCCTAGTCCTTCAGAGAAGCAGGTTAACCCCTTAATGACCGCCGATACGCCTTTTAACGGCGGTCATTAAGGGTACTTAAACCACAGCGCCGTTAATTAACGGCGCTGTGGAAAAAGTGAATAGCGCCCCCCAGAGGCGCATTTTCTCCGGGGTCTCGGCTGCCGGGGGTAGCCGAGACCCCAGAGAACATGAATCGGGTCGGTTTTTACCGACACCGATGTTGCGATCGCCGTTATTAACCCTATAACGGCGACCGCAAAAAAAAAAAAATGTGCTATTTAATTTCTCTGTCCTCTGATGTCATCGGACATCAGAGGACAGAGAAAAAGGGTCCCCGGGACCCCCACTGTGGCCCCCGAACCCTCCTCATGGCCCCAGGGCCCTCCGGTGTCCCCCGGTGCCGGCGCCATGCTTTAAAATGGCGGGCGCACGAGTGCTGCGCCCGCCGCGAGGTGACGGGGGGGATGGGCGATTTTCTCTGGGGTCTCGGCTGCCTGGGGTAGCCGAGACCCCAGAGAACATAATAGGGGCCCCCCCAATCACCACTCTTTTGCGATCGCCATATACTGGCGATCGCAAAAGAGAAATCAATGCTGCGATCCCTGCCTGTAAATTTCTCTCCCCTCTGATGTGATCGCACATCAGAGGGGAGAGAAATAGTGTCCCGGGACCCCCGATCTCACCCCCCCCGTACCTGGAGGGGTCCCTTGTCCTCCGATCCCCCCGGTGCGGTCCGATCCTCCCCCTCGCCTCCGGTCCTCCCCCTGGCCTCCGTTCAGCCGGCGTCTTCTTCCAGTAAAAAAAAAATGGCGGGCGCATGCGCAGTGCGCCCGCCGAATCTGCCTGGTGGCAAATTCAAAAAAATATTCATTCATTCTCTAAAAGTACATTTTGATCACTGTGATAAACTATCACAGTGATCAAAATAAAAAAAAACAGTACATAAACCCCCCCTATATCACCCCCTTGGTTAGGTACATATAATAAAATAAAGAAATTTTATTTATTTTCATTTTTCCATTAGGGTTAGGGTTAGGGGTATAATTAGGGTTATAATTAGGGTTAGGGTTATAATTAGGGTTGGGATTAGCGTTAGGGTTAGGCTGGGTTCATATTGCGTTATGGCAGTCCGTTAGACGGACTGCGTTACACCGCGGTATAACGCGGTGTAACGCAGTCCGTTAACGCTGCCATTCACCCGCATTTGAGGGCGCATCGCGACGCATGCCGCTTTACGTAAAGCGGCATGCGTTCGCGACGTGCCGTCATTCAGTGACGGAGCCTCGGACACGGCCTGCAGTGTCTGGGCTCCGTCACCGCTAGCGCAAATGAATCATCGCTGATTCCTCTGCGCTAGTGAGTATAGCATAACGCGATCGCGTTATGCTATACCGTTACCAGCCCGTCAACGCTATGTGTTGAATGGGCTGGTAAAACGCAATATGAACCCAGCCTTAGGGTTAGGGTTATAATTAGGGTTAGGGTTATAATTAGGGTTAGGGTTGGAATTAGGGTTAGGGTTACAATTAGGGTTAGGGTTACAATTAGGGTTAGAGTTAGAATTAGGGTTGGTATTAGGGTTAGGGTTGAGATTAGGGTTAGGGGTGTGTTGGGGTTAGGGTTGGAGCTAGAATTGAGGGGTTTCCACTATTTAGGCACATGAGGGGGTCTCCAAAAACGCACTGGCGTTCAAAAAGTCAAATGGCGCTCCCTCCCTTCCGAGTCCTGCCGTGCGCCCAAACAGTGGTTTACCCCCACATATGGGATGTCAGCGTACTCAGGACAAATTGGACAACAACTTTTGTGGTCTAATTTCTCCTGTTACCCTTGGGAAAATAAAAAATTAGGGACTAAACGATCAGGTTTGTGGAAAAAATATGATTTTTTATTTTCACGCCCGGGCGTTATAAACTTCTGTGAAGCACTTGGAGGTTCAAAGTGCTCACCACACATCTAGATAAGTTCCTTAGGGGGTCTAGTTTCCAAAATGGGGTCACTTTTGGGGGGTTTCCACTGTTTAGACACATCAGGGCCACTATAAACGCGACATGGCGTCCAGCCAATTCTGCGTTGAAAAAAGTCAAACGGTGCTCCTTCCCTTCCAAGCTCTGCCATGCACCCAAACAGTGGTTTACCCCCACATATGGGGTATCAGCGTACTCAGGACAAATTTTACAAAAACTTTTGGGGTCTTGTTACCCTTGGGAAAATAAAAATTGGGGTGAAAAGATTGTTTTTGTAGAAAAAATATGATTTTTTATTTTCACGGCTCTACGTTACAAACTTCTGTGAAGCACTTGGAGATTCAAAGTGCTCACTACACATCTAGATAAGTTCCTTAAGGGGTCTAGTTTCCAAAATGGGGTCACTTGTGGGGGGTTTCCACTGTTTAGGCACATCAGGGGCTCTCTAAACGCGACATGGCGTCCAGCCAATTCTGCATTGAAAAAGTCAAACGGCGCTCGTTCCCTTGCGACCTCTGCCGTGCGCCCAAAAAGTGGTTTACCCCCACATATGGGGTATCGGCGTATTCAGGAGAAATTGCACAACAAATTTTGTGGTTCATTTTTTCTTTGAACAGTTGTGAAAATAGAAAAAATTGGTTCCGAAGTTAAAGCTTTTGCAAAAAAAGTTAAATGTTAATTCTTTCCTTCCACATTGCTTCAGTTCCTGTGAAGCACGTAAAGGGTTAATAAACTTCTTGAATGTGGTTTTGAGCACCATGAGGGGTGCAGTTTTTAGAATGGTGTCCATTTTGGGTATTTTCTATCATATAGACCCCTCAAAGTGACTTCAAATGTGAGGTGGTCCCTAAAAAAAAATGGTGTTGTAAAAATGAGAAATTGCTGGTCAACTTTTAACCCTTATAACTTTGTAACAAAAAAAAATTTTGTTCCCAAAATTGTGCTGATGTAAAGTAGACATGTGGGAAATGTTATTTATTAAGAAATTTGTGTGACATATCTCTCTGATTTTAGGGCATAAAAGTTGAAAAGTTGAAAATTGCTAAATTTTCAAAATTTTCGCCATGTTTCCGTTTTTTTCATATATAAGCGCAAGTCAGATAAAAAATTTTTTACCACTAACGTGAAGTACAATATGTCACGAAAAAACAATCTCAGAATCAGCGGGATTCGTTAAAGCGTTCCAGAGTTATAACCTCATAAAGTGACAGTGGTCAGAATTGTAAAAATTGGCCCGGTCATTAAGCTGCAAAATGGCTCTGTCACTAAGGGGTTAAACAAGAACTGACATTACATTTTCCAAGTTACCAACAGAAACAGTAAACTGTTTCCCCGACTGCTTCATTTCTTGTTTATCAGCTTAGCATGCTGTCTCTGAGCCTTATCCAGCCCTTTACATCTTATCTTACTCTTTAAGTAAAAAGCTTCTTGATACAAATCTTCAGCCTTGCACTTTTATTTTCTAAGCTTCTTTAAACACTTTCCTATTTGCGCCCAAAACATTTTCTTTCTAATCAACTTTCAAAGATAGCGAAAGATTCACATAGACTGTTCTCAGTTCAATTAGATTATATTAAATATTTAGAAGGCATCTACATATACAAATCAGGCAAAATGCTGGCAAAGAAGATAACCAGCATTTGTAATTAAAGAGTACAGTACTTCTAATTTCAGAAAACTTTTGATATGTTGTAAGGTGCCCCAGCGGGGTAGTCGTGGACATGCTGCTGATCCTGCACGCTCCAGCACCCTACAGAAAAATTTTGTCTCAATTCCAGTGTGCTTGTAGCTGTGGGGCGCATCAGACTCACTTGTAGGGCCATAGGTTCTGCTGGCACTGGGCTTCCATCTTCGGGAGCTTTCGCACACAATCCAGGGCACACGAAAAGCTTTTCAACAGTCAAACATTTACTGAAAAGTTCATGGTTATTACAGTAGATCATATGGGATAGGGCACAACAGGTTACAGTCTTTCTCTCAGGTAGCCAACATAACTTCAGTCCTATCATTTGTTCTGCATACAGCATCCCTTTTCCTTCTGTCTCCACTAACACTAGGGATTCATCTCCACCAATTGCAGTGCACCCGTATTCCATTACATTCCACTTTAGATAGTCTATGTCAATCTTCCCCTGCAGTCCGGTAGGTCTATTGTGCCCGATGGCCCCGACGCCAGCATTGAGGTGCTTGGCCTGACCGACGGTTCCACATGGGAGGGTTATATAGCAATACACTGCCCCAAATAAAAGTCCCATGTTGGTCCTAGCAGCCCACTGCACTTGACCTCAGCAGTGAACTTTTTTATCTTTTCATCTACTACCTACTCCCTTCAATCAGGAAGTGCTTCCCCTTTTATTAACACTATTACCCTCCCATGTATGGGCTTGTACCTAACATTAACTATTCCTTATCAACACTGTTCACATTACACTTATGTACACGGTGATTGTCTTCAGGGCAGAAACGGCGCAAAACAGTCCACATCTTCAAAATATCATAGTGGCATGTTAGAAGTTTTGATCAGTGATGGTTTATATGCTGAGACCCCACTGATCTGTAAAATGCAGGGTAAGAGCATTTTGGATGAGAGCTGCGATCTTTACTTAAAGCCTCTATAAAAATTACATAAAAGTTGGCTAAACCCATTGATTTTGCCTTGATCAGTTGACCATCTAATGTGTATACTGGTTTAAAGTAGAGCCAAACAAAGCCAAAAGAGCACAGCACTCATCTAAAAGCGTCTGTCTCTCCATTTTAGAGATCAATGGAGATCTAAAACACAAATCCTCACCTATTAAAACTTTTAATACTTCACTATGTCAGATTGTGCATTAGGACATAAATATCAGGCTATTGAAATTCAATCGACTGATCCTTTTGTTTTGTGAGCACATAAGCCACTGCCAGAGATTTCTGGCAGCATGGCAGCAGCTTACTCCGTTGTCCTTATGGAGAACAAAAGAACTTTTGGCTGAATAGTCATTCTGCCATCAGTTATTTAATGTGTTTTGCCAGCTTTAGCGCTCCTCAGATAGATGATCAGTGTAGCCTATTGATTTCTTTCACTTTCTAAGTATCAGCCAAACGAACACACTGCTCAGCTAAGTATTAATTCCATCTATTTCTCTGAGGTTCTCAGCACCTGGACCCTCACCGATCACAAATAATAGGATATGAAACCCATGAAATAATAATTCTGGGACATATTTTCTTAGAATCTAGAGTTGCATACATCTTATGCTATTTGTCTTGGAAACTAATCAATAAATGGACAACTGGACATAATTTACAGCTGCATAATATACATTTTCAAGAAATGATGCTCCAGGATTGTTAATTTTCTGAGTAATGGATGAAAGAAAAACTAACAAGAATACCTAAA
>JARQOD010000005.1:40713218-40767767 GCA_033576555.1 Oophaga sylvatica
ACTATAATATCCCACATCATCCTGTCAGAGCCACCAGACTACTACCCCTAATATCCCACATCATCCCATCAGCCAGAGCCACCGGACTACTAATATCCCACATCATCCCATCAGCCAGAGCCACCGACTACTACCCCTAATATCCCACATCATCCCGTCAGCCAGAGCCACCGACTACTAATATCCCACATCATCCTGTCAGAGCCACCGGACTACTACCCCTAATATCCCACATCATGCCGTCAGCCAGAGCCACCGGACTACTAATATCCCACATCATCCTGTCAAAGCCACCGGACTACTACCCCTAATATCCCACATCATCCCGTCAGCCAGAGCCACCGACTACTAATATCCCACATCATCCTGTCAGAGCCACCGGACTACTACCCCTAATATCCCACATCACCTGTCACAGCCGCCATAACTTCCATACCGGGGATCTCTTTAAGAGAGGCCTGGCATCAGAACCAAAGCGCTGGATGGATTTGCCCTGACTTCCGTACAAATGATCCCTTTAATAGAAGCCTGGGGTGAGAATCAAAGCGCAGAGTGGATTAGCCCTCACTTCCGTACCGGAGATCCCTTTAAGAGGGAAGATGTGCCTATGGATGGAGGATGTGTGATGGGGATATGGGCACGGGAGCGGGTGATTCATTTCTGTCATGTGCTCTCTGCTTCTGTCTGGGGAGCAGACAATAGCTGGAGCTTATGTTCCCAGGATGCGATTTCTCCCACCTGGTCAGTGTCAGCTGAGGTGTTCTCGTGGAGTGAGAAAACTGTTGCTCATAGCAACCAATCACAGCTCAGCTTCTATCAAACAGCTCTGGTGAAATGAAAGATGATTAGGGATTGGTTGCAAGGAAAACTGTTGCTCATAGCAACTAGAGTTGAGCAATATCCAAAAGTATCGGATCGGAATGGTATCGCCGATACACACAAAATATGGGCGATACCCGATACCGATACCGGAAATCCAATGTAAGTCTATGGGAACAAAATATCGGAATTAAAAAAAACCCATTCTTGCCTTGTTGGATAATTGTACATGAAGGAAAACAACAAAGAGTAATGTAGAATGTATTGGGGGAGGTTGAGGAGACATTAAAGGCATAGATGTTTGACCCAATCCAATGGAATAGCATTAATATATATTTTTTTTAAATACGTTCGGATTGACGAAGAAATTGACAATGTTGTTAACCTTTTTTCTATTTTGGCAAATATGTATGTTTCAAAACTTCCATGCTCTTCACCTTTTTAACTTTTGCCACAATTTCTCCTTCATAATCTTCAGCAGCATCATCTTTGTCATCAAATTATTCTTCATCTTCACCTTCTTTATCTTCTTCTTAAACTTCTTGCTATTCATCTTTTTGTTAACATTACTCAGATTGTTCTTATTAAACTATTATTCTTCTTCATATTAACCCATAAAGTGTAAAGTATAACCTCTTTCTATGAATTTAATTTTCCCTGAATTTAATTTCCATTTAATTTCATTTAATTTCTTAAATAATTCAGGGATGAGAAGAGAACAGGGTGGAGGCAGCAGGACTTTTTGCCGTACACACAGCAGGGGAACAGCTGACATTAGTGAACCCCAGTAACACAGGAGCAAGTGTTGACTGTGCTAACAGAACTTCCGAGCAACAACTGGCGGTGTTGGAGCCCAGGGTCAAGGAGGGTGTAGGCAGAGGCCTAATATGAGATGTTTGAAGTTAAATTTGGAGTTAGCAGCAAAAATGTCAGACACCCAGCAGGGAACAGCAGGCGTTACTGAACCCCACAAACACATCAGCGATTGTTTTGATCTGTGCATCCAACACTTCTGATCAGCAACTGGCGTTGTTGAAGCCCAGGGTCAAGAAGGGTTTTAAATTTAAATCTTGAGTTATTGCCTTGTTACATGGCCATTGCAAATGTATGTACTTCAAACTATAAAAAATGAAGTTTTACTAGGACAATAAAATGATGAATTTCAATTCCAAGAATAAAAATAAACACCCTTAAAATATAAACGCATATAAGCACATGGCAACAAGAAATGGAACAACACACCACCCAAAATTATGTTTACAAAATATAGTGATGTAAATTTATGAATAAAAGTCCATTTTTGTATTTAGGAATGATGTGTAAGGAACGCTATGTTAAACCATAACATAGTGAAGACAATGGATTTTGTAATAGTCACTCATCATCATCATTACAAGAAATCTGTGACAGTCACACAGATTTCAATTATTTCACTCACGAAAATTGTTATTTCGGACAGCATTTATTACATGTCCAGCATGGACTCATCAAAGTGATGAGATGACGCAATAATGTACGATAAAAAAAAAAAAAAAAATTAAAAAAAAAAAAAACATTGTCACAATTTAAGTGGGTGCCTACAAGTGGAGGTGAAACAAAGGCTACGGATAGCAAAGGTATATACTATGTCTGTTGTAGACAGTGGGCAGCCTCTGATGGGTAATGTCGATGTTATACTGTATGTCAATAAAGGCTGCGGCTGCAATCATGCATTTTTGGCTTGTAGAATGTTGAAGAGGGTAAAAGCATGTCTGGTTGCGCAAGGCTTTATCCTGTAACAATACCTTCCTTGTGTGACGGGTAGGGCAGCGTGTGTCTATTATATGAGTGTCTCTAAAATGTGACTTTACGCAGCCTTATTCTGCCCTAGGGACGCAAAAAATAAGACAGCAGTAATCATTTACTGTATAAAACTCCACCTATGAGCAACAAAACAAGCACGTTCCCTCTTCCGGTTCCTGCGCTGACATGTGAGGAGGGAGTTTGGAGACGCTCCTGAATTTCTCCCAGGAGTCCAAGCATATCGGGCCGATAGGAGAGCATTAAAACCACCCCCGGTCGTGACTTAAATACGGTGAATCGAACCAGTGAAGAACTGTAGGTCGATGCGAACGAATGTGCGATCACATGACACACGTTTATAACCCTTGCTAGACACGAATAACTTTGTAGAATTTTGGAGACACCTGAACCCATATGGCAGTGAATATTCCTTCTATTCGGCGCCACATGACTCTTGGTCCAGAAGAGATAATATATTGCTATCACAGGAGCTAGTAAGGGGAGTGGAAGAGGCAGATGTGCACAACGTAGCTATATCTGACCACGCGCCCGTATCAGTGACCCTGCCAGATATGGTTCAGATGGGGCCAGACCAAACTTGGCGCTTCCCTACCTATTTGTTAATGGATGAGAAGTTTTGACATCAGGTGAAGCAATGGTGTTTGGAATATGTAAGTGATAATGGAGATAGTAGGGATAGGCCAGAACTTTTATGGGCAGCAGGGAAGGCATTAATGCGCGTGAAACTAATAGGTTATCAGACAACGCTAAAAAAGAAGATAGCGACAAACTACTCGCAGGCTAGCAGGATATTACGCGATAGCTACACGGCAAACAAGACAACTTCATCAACACAGGATAAAAATAGATGTAAGCAGGCTAAGGCTGACTTACACGTATGGGTATATTGACGCGAGAGAAGCAGTAATATGAATTATAGAGCCGATGTATATCGTTATGGTAGCAAGTCAGGGAGACTATTAGCACGACTAGCGAAAAAAAATCACATTCGTCATCAACATATTACTGCGTTAACGAATAAACATGGGATCATGAACACAGACCCTCGAAGCATTATCACGATTCTACAAGAATACTACTCAGACTTATATAAGGTGGAACATACGGATAGTGCGGGGTCAGACCTTTCTAGATGGAATACGGTTACCATCCTTCACAAACTATCAGCTTCTCCTTTTAAAAAAAACAATTGAGGTGACGGAAGTGACAGCGGCGATAAGTGACTTTAAATCCGGGAAAGCTCCAGGACCTGACGGGTTTACAGCCAAATTATTAAAATTATTGAGTGAGGATATCCCGTCCACATTGGTAGGCACCTTCAATCATATATTGGAGACAGGAGGGTTGCCCATCCATTCAAACATGGCACACATGAAGGTGCTACTAAAACCCAACAAACCTTCACATCTGGCTGGATCCTATCGTCCATTTTCACTCATTGACCAGGATATCAAGCTTTTGTCCAGGATCATGGCAGATCGTTTGAGTAGCATTCTTCCTACGCTGATAGGGCCATCACAAGTGGCCTTTGTTAGACCAAGATCGCCCATGAATAACATTAGGAAAGTAATAGCAGTTGTAGATAAATATCGTTGTCTGACAACATCGAGTCCTGTCATGCTATCCTTAGATGGCGATAAGGCATTTGATAGGGTGAGCTGAAGTTGGTTGCCAATGGTCCTGGACAAAATTGCCATGAGAGGCACGTTTATGACTTTCCTATCAGGTGTCTACGCCAACCCACAGGCACAAATACACAACACAGGTCACCTTTCGGCTACTTTCACAATACAGAGGGGAACTCCTCAGGGATGTCCATTATCACCTTTGCTCTTTGATATAGCCCTTGAGCCATTAGTTACACACGTGGAGGATAACACAGTATATGACGGTATAAAGGTAGGGGGTCGGCAGATCAAACTCACATTGTTTGCAGACGATATACTCATTTATATGGCACATCCCCAAGACCATCTCAAAGGGCTATTAGACTGGATAATTTTTTTTAACTAATTCTGTGGTTTCGCTTCAAAGACTACAAGAGTCAAATTTTTCAATTGTTAAAGCCTAATCCTCGTGAGCTTTGGTGTGCTTACTGATGGGGGACAGAAGTAATTAAAACCTTTATTTATAACATATCTGTGAATCAAAATAGGACGAGATTCTAGTTCTCAATACAAACTTAACTATGAACCCTAATTGGACAAGGTTGTACGTCAATTGGAGAGGTGGCATGATTTGCCCCTGTCTCTTCTGGGCCATTGTCACCTTCTTAAGATGATTATTTTTGGAAGGCTATTATACCCGCTTCAGACTATTCCAATTCTGTTACGTAAAGATGATGTTTCACGGATAAAAAAAGCATTGACCAGATTCATCTTGAGGGGAAAACGTCCCAGAATAGCAATACGAAAAATTATGCGTGCAGTAAAAGATGGGGCCTGGCCGTGCCAAACGTTAGGAGTTATAACTTTTCGTGCTTCATCAGAGTGGGGAGAGATTGGTTTAAGGGGACTTAGTCCTACTCAGATGTATTGCTGGAATCTGGACTGACAGAGGGTTGTATTTTGGCCTCATGTGTTGACACTGTGATTTGTAAACTCCCGGTCATAGTGATCAGCGCTACTACGCGATACAGTAATTGCCTGTAAGGCAACCAGACGAGCGCATGGGTTGTCTTCTCAGTTATCTAAACACATGCCTTTATGGGCTCACCCAGAATTCCCAGTGGGAGTGACAGACCTCGTTTTTGAGACGTGGCATACTAAAGGTATACATACAGTATTCCATCTCATGCACCTAAAAGAGTGTAGGTGGCTGACATCCAAGGAGATTATGGAAAAATTCAATTAGCCCCCTTCTCACTTTATTGAAACTCTACAAGTGCATTATTTCTACAGAAATCGCCTGCGTAATATTATAGAAGAGGTGGTAGACAATTGATTTGACAAGATGGGAGATATATTTCTTCAACCAGACTGAAGTTTGCTCATGATTTTCCATGATTACTACGACCTGTGATGAGGTCATAGTCACGTGATCTGGTCAGCTGATGTGTACGTCACCTGATGGTGTTTTGTAGGCCTATAAAACAAGGAGCTGTTGTAGTTGTTGTGTGGAAGGAAGGAGTTTGGCTGGAGTAAGCCTGGAACATTGTTTTGTTACTGTGTGGCAGTGTGCACAAGGAAGCGAGTAACAGACCACTCGGAATGTGACCTGGCGGTCTCAGCTGACCTGCAGCCGCTTAGTTAAGCCCGTCACAAGCAAGGATGAGTCTGTGACCAGTGGTTCTCCAAACTGGAGTGATTTATGTTCTGTTTTCATTTTGTTATATGGACTTTTTGTTGAACTCATGATTAAAATCACTGAACTTTGAAATAAAAGGCTGTGTGTTTGCCTCATTACTGCGGCCCAGCCCTGCCTACCACAGCGGTTCCCTACAATTGGTGGAGAATGCGGGCAACGCAGTGAGGTCAGGCTGTTTTTCATGCATGACAGTAAATGTCCTGGTTTTAGAAAGTGCACTAAAACCGGCTGGATAACTGTCCGAAGATGGAGAACAAAGTAAAAATGCTAGTGGAGGCCATGCGACAGCAACAGCAGGCTACACAGCAGCAACAGCAGGCTATGCAGCAGCAGCAGGCTATACAACAGCAGGCTATGTAGCGGCAGCAGGCTATGTAGCAGCAGATATTTAATCGACAGCAACAGGAAACCAATAGTTTACTGATGCAGCACATCACAGCGCCGCAGACAGTAAGAGCTGCCCGGGATGCCATGATGTCCGGAAAGCGGTGTTTACAGCGATCCGAAAGATGGAGCAATCAGATGACGTTGAGGTGTAGCTGGAGATGTTTGAAGGCGTGGCTAAAAGGGAGAGACTGCCCCGGGACCAGTGGGCCGAGATCGTGGCTCCGTTTTTGACTTCAGGACCCGCTAAAGCCTATAGGGACCTACCCCCCCAGCAACAGGAGGACTATGAGAGCGTGAATGGTGAGATACTTGCACGTCTTGGGGTAAATGTTTTTTTCCTGGCCCAGCGTGTACAACAATGGAAGTTTTCCCCTTCCGAGCCAGCTCGGTCCCAGTATTATGACTTGATACACCTGATAGAAAAGTGCTTTCAGCCTGAGGTGTTGTCACCCCGCGATATGCTGGATCGTATAGTGACTGATAAATTCGGGCGAACTTTGCCCCACACCCTTCAAACATGGGTTGGACAGGCAGCCCCTACTGATGGTCTCCAAATGGTAGACCTCATTGAAAGATATGGGCCTACCAAGGAGATACAGGGAGAGACTACCCGGAAGCTACCAATTAAATTCACCAAACCTTCACCCACAGCTCGGCGAGCAGAGACTCTGAGGGCCGCCCAGGAAGGGTCGGGGAACGAAAGGGGCCCCATAATCTGTTGGCGGTGCCAAGAACCATGACATGTGAGAGCTGATTGCCCCCACCTGACTGAGCCCATGGACAACAACTTTGGCTACTATCAGTCTCACTATGCATAACACATGTGTGCAGTGGTCAGTATTACCTTTGCCTTCAGTGGAGGAGGAAAACACCTCTCCTATAGAAGTGTTAGTTGGGGAGATGGAAGATTTGCCACCGGGAACAGAATTGTAATACTTAAATGTGTCAGGTGACAATTTTGGTACGAAAAAATAACCGTGTGCACAACCAAGAAGGTGCCAGAGTAGGTTCCCACACCGTATCTAATAGAAAATGAACTCGGCACTCAACTTTAGTATAGTGAGAATAAAGATTTTTATTCACAGTAGTAACACAAAACGTTTCGGTCCTATATCATGGACCTTCATCAGTCACAGATACTACTGGGAAGGGGGTTGATCCACATAGGGAAGAAAGAAAGGGCTGGATATAGCCTGTATTGGTGGGGTGAGATGAGGAAGAGGACAATGCCTCTATTGCACTAGTAACCTGTTGTGAAGGAGTCCGGCAGTGAGGATAGGTCTCTGCATTGGACGCGGTACTCAGACTAGCGGTGGACACCGCGTCCAATGCAGAGACCTATCCTCACAATTTTGGTACGGCGCAACTCCGTGACCCTACGTTGAGTCTATTTGTTGGGGATAACATTTTGTTTTGTAACTGATCATTCCCCTGTGACTGGCAGTGTTGTAGCCCAGGGAGTAGAGTTCAGGTGGTAGAAAGATGAACGTAACAGGAGACATGGAAAACGTTGGCAAACAGTTATTTAATCTGAAAACGGGCAGGCAAATTCAGGTGAGATCCATGCCTTGTTCATTTTCAGAAAAGTAAGCCGGTCTACATTCTCTGAGGATAGTCGCATGCGACGGTCTGTTAGTACACCACCTGCAGCACTAAAGACGCGCTCAGATAATACACTGGCAGCAGGGCAAGCCAGCACCTCCAATGCATACTGGCTAAGCTCTGGCCATGTATCCAGCTTAGAGACCCAAAACTTGAAAGGGGAAGAGCCATCTGGGAGTACACTGAGAGGGAAAGACATGTAGTCTGTCACCATCTTACGTAAACGTTGCCTCATGGTGAGTGGAGTCGTCTCGGATGGTGTAGACATTGGTGGCGCTGACACAAAACTTCACCACATTTGTAACATACTGCTCTTGCCCTGTGCAGAGGCGCTGCTTGTGCTCCCTCTTGTTGCAGAGGTGTCTCCACTGCCTCGACGCACAGAGATTCTTTGTAAAGCAGTAGCAGCAGCAGTGCTCTCGGCTGGAATGGAGAATATTATGGATTGCACCAGTCTGTCTTGGTACTCCCGCATTTTACGCTCCCGGTTCAACGGTGTGATGAGGCTTTGTAATTTGTCCCGGTAGCGAGGGTCTAGGAGGGTGTACACCCAATAATCTGATGTGGTGAGAATGTGGGCGATGCGGCGGTCGTTTCTCAGGCACTGCAGCATGAAATCAACCATGTGCTGCAGACTCCCAACTGCCCAACAAACGCTGTCCTCTGGAAGAGGCGTCATCTCTGCCTGCTCTGCATCGCCCCACCCTCGCTCTACATACTGACTAGAGCGTTGTGTACCTCCCTCTGTAGGGATTTCTTCCTCCTCCATTGACTCCTCCTCATCCTCCTCACAAAGTGAGCCCTGCCCAGCCCTTTGTGAGGAACCAAGTTGCGCTGACTGTCCAGAAGGTGAGTGAATTTGTGACTCCTCATCCTCCATCTCTTCCAAAACCTCATCCTTTAGTGCTTGCAGTGATTTTTGAAGCAGGCAGATAAGGGGGACAGTCATGCTGACTAGTGCATCATCTGCACACGCGTTGAGTCATCAAACGCACGCAAAACGTGGCAGATGTCCTTCATAGAGGCCCACTCAGTAGTGGTGAAGTGTGAACGGCGCAAATTGCGAGTTGATTGCGCCTGATGCAGCTGATACTCCATTACTGCTGGCTGTTGCTCACACAACCGCTCCAACATATGTAAGGTGGAATTCCACCTGGTGGGTACGTCACATATGATGCGATGTTCAGGAAGGCGAAATCTGCTTGCAGAGCAGCAATGCGCGATCTGGCTATGCTGGAACGTCGCAAGTGAGCGCACTCTAGGCGGACCTTCTGCAGCAGTTCAGCAAGGTCCGGATAGTCCCTCAAAAAACTGCACGACCAAGTTGAGCACATGTGCCAGACATGGTATGTGAGTGAGGTTGCCAAGGCCCAGAGCTGCCACCAGATTTCAGCCATTGTCACACACTACCAAGTCTGGCTGGAGATTCGCTGGCAAAAACCACACGTCGCTCTCCTGCTTGATGGCATTCCAGAGCTCCTGCGCTGTGTGGCTTCGATTCCCCATGGAAATTAATTTCAGGACGGCCTGTTGACGTTTGGCCACGGCTGTGCTCATATAGGTCGCAACAGGTAAGCGTTCACGGGTCCATGTGGAGGTAGACCGTGACGGCTCCTGCAGCGATGATTCTGAGGAACTGGAGTAGGAGGAGGAGTCAATGTGTACAGACTGGATTCCTGCAATCCTTGGAGTTGGCAGAACACGTACAGCGCCACTCGCAAGATCTGTACCCGGCTCCACAACATTGACCCAATGGGCAGTGAGGGAAAGGTATCGTCCCTGGCCATGGGTACTGGTCCACGCATCGGTGGTCATGTGGACCTTGCTACAGACGGCGTTTAGTAGCGCATGTTTAATGTTTCCCTCGACATGTTTTTGCAGACCAGGGACGGCTTGCCTGCTGAAATAAAATCGGCTTGGCACATTGTATTGTGGGACTGCCAATGCCATTAAGTTACGGAAATTGTCAGTCTCCACCAGCCTGAATGACAGCATTTCAAGGGACAGGAGTTTTGCAATGCCAGCATTCAGAGCCTGTGCTCGTGGATGGTTTGCCGAGTATGGCCGTCTTTTATCCCATGCCTGTGGTACCGATGGCTGTTTTGTGGCCTGGGAGTGTGAAGATGACAGGGAACTTGCTGCTGTGGGTGGAATAACACTTTGTCTCTGGACAACAGTGACCGAGGTTCTTCCATGGCGATCCTGTGAGGAAGCAGAACCAGCTGTGTGTGAGCTGGAGGTAGAGGCTCCAACACGACCTGAAGATGTAGGTGCTGCTGTAGGTTGGCCTACATCTCCAGTGTGTCTTTGTAACTCAACTACGTGCTTTGTCCGCACATGTTTCTACATATTTGTGGTATTGAGGTTACTGCAATTTTTACCTCTTTTTACTTTTTGCTTACACAGCTTGCATTTAACATAGCAAATATCATCTGCAAGTCTGTCAAAAAAGGACCACGCAGTGCAAGTCCTGGGAGCGCCCATTTTGACTTTTGGAAGAGAACTGCTCCCAACAGGTGCCAAACTGGAGGCTAGAGGCAACCGAGTCTGCAGCCTACCTCTCCCCCCTGTTTGTACCGTTGGGACAATCTCATCCTCAGAGCTGCTCCCACCACCTTCCTGTCCCTCACGCCATGTTGGGTCTTGGACCTCATCATCTCCACTACCCTCTTTCAACACCTGCTGCTGTTGGGTGGTCTGGCCAGCACCATGCTCAACAGAAACTGGCACCTGAGTCTCATCATCATCAGATGCGTTCTGCGGTGTGCTGACCATCGGCACTGGCTCACCCGCCTCTTCTGATTCAGAGAGACACAGCTGTTGTGCATCACTGCATACTCCCTCTTCTTCACATTCCAGAATGCTGCTTGGCTGGGCCCCTGTTTGCAAGCCAACAGATTCTGAGAACAGAAGCAGAGACTCAGCTGGCTCCAGTTCAGAACTCTCTGACTGCCTGGGCAATTTGACAGGCGGTGAACAGACAGATGGTTGCTCAACAGTGTTGTGGTCCTGAGAGGAGGTGGAAGCAATTGAAGTCGATGCATTGGCTGCCATCCAACCAACAACGGCTTCAATTTGTTCTTACCGCAGCAGGGGGGTACGCCGAGCTCCTACAAAACTGCACATAAAGGAACGCTCACGGGGAAAACTGGTGGATGCTGTGTCACTGGGGGCGGCAGCAGCCACAGAATCCCCACGTCCTCTCCCTGCTGAAACTCCACGGCCACGACCACGTGCCTTACTCCCTGCCTTCTTCATCTTGGTAGATTGATAAAGAAAGTCAGAAAAGTTAAAAGGCCTAAGTGTTGTTATTCCGCAGAGACTGCAGTGAACACTGCAGACAACTGTTCACTAGCTGTGAAAGGCCCCTTTGTGTACTTCTATAGTGTTTGCAACAAATGTATTGGATACGGATGGAAGCGCGTCACACTAATAGATTTGAGTTATTTGAAATAGAATGGAGCAGCAACAATTATAGAAAAATGACAAGGATGAGGCAGTGACACACGTTCAGCAGACTATAACCAGCAGTGGTTTAAGAACTAACTGGAGCGTGATCTGCACTCAGCAAAAAAAAAATATATCACAGACTAGAGTGAACACTGCAGTGCACACAACTGGTCACTATCTGTGAAAGGCTCCTTTGTGGACTTCTATAGTGCTTGCAACCAATGTATTGGATACGGATGGAAGCGAGTCACACTAATAGATTTGAGTTATTTTAAATAGAATGGAGCAGCAACAATTATAGAAAAATGACAACGATGAGGCAGTGACACACGTTCAGCAGACTATAACCAGCAGTGGTTTAAGAATTAACTGGTGCGTGATCTGCACTCAGCAAAAAAAAAATATATCACAGACTAGAGTGAACACTGCAGTGCACACAACTGCTCACTATCTGTGAAAGGCTCCTTTGTGGACTTCTATAGTGTTTGCAACCAATGTATTGGATACGGATGGAAGCGCGTCACACTAATAGATTTGAGTTATTTGAAATAGAATGGAGCAGCAACAATTATAGAAAAATGACAAGGATGAGGCAGTGACACACGTTCAGCAGACTATAACCAGCAGTGGTTTAAGAACTAACTGGAGCGTGATCTGCACTCAGCAAAAAAAATATATATCACAGACTAGAGTGAACACTGCAGTGCACACAACTGGTCACTATCTGTGAAAGGCTCCTTTGTGGACTTCTATAGTGTTTGCAACCAATGTATTGGATACGGATGGAAGCGCGTCACACTAATAGATTTGAGTTATTTGAAATAGAATGGAGCAGCAACAATTATAGAAAAATGACAAGGATGAGGCAGTGACACACGTTCAGCAGACTATAACCAGCAGTGGTTTAAGAACTAACTGGAGCGTGATCTGCTCTCAGCAAAAAAAAAATATATCACAGACTAGAGTGAACACTGCAGTGCACACAACTGGTCACTATCTGTGAAAGGCTCCTTTGTGGACTTCTATAGTGTTTGCAACCAATGTATTGGATACGGATGGAAGCGCGTCACACTAATAGATTTGAGTTATTTGAAATAGAATGGAGCAGCAACAATTATAGAAAAATGACAAGGATGAGGCAGTGACACACGTTCAGCAGACTATAACCAGCAGTGGTTTAAGAACTAACTGGAGCGTGATCTGCACTCACTAAAAAAAAAATATATCACAGACTAGAGTGAACACTGCAGTGCACACAACTGGTCACTATCTTTGAAAGGCTCCTTTGTGGACTTCTATAGTGTTTGCAACCAATGTATTGGATACGGATGGAAGCACGTCACACTATAATTTCAATTGAATGGAGCTGCAAGAATTACACTAAAGAAAAAAAAAAGAGTCTGTGAGTGACACGTGCAGATGCCTACAAACAGCGTTGGATGCAGAGCAAACTGCAGCGCGTCACATGCACTCACACACAGACCTTGCAGAGCTGTGAAAACAACACTGCAAGGCTAAAGGAAGCTTTACACAGCGGTTGTTTAAACTAGCCTGCCTAAAGCCCAGTACACAAAATCGCAATATCTAACTGTCCCTCAGAGTCAGCACAGCAGCGTTCTGTCCCTAACTGAATTCACAGCACAGTGACGCTAAAATGGCGGCGGCGCCTTTTATAGTGCATTCTGACATCATTTCAGCATCCAATCACAGCCATGCCATTAGTTAACATGACCGCAGCAGTACAGGATGTGCCCACACTTCTTAGGATTCCTCATTGGCTGACTAAAATCACATTGCCTCTCAAAGAATTATGGGAACTTCCGATTCCGGTATACGATATATGGAAAATATCGGAACTAAGTATCTAAAGTCCGATACAGCGAATATCGGCCGATACCCGATACTTGCGGTATCGGAATGCTCAACTCTAATAGCAACCAATCACAGCTCAGCTTCTTTTAAACAGCTCTGGTTAAATGTACGATGCTCCGTGATTGGTTGGTGATACACACACACATACACACATACAATTTTACATATATAGATAGTCTATTGATATGTATTACACTTCTCTTTCATGCAAGTGGTCCATATAAATTAAATCTTCTATTGAATATTTACTAGTGACTCATGCTAGATAATACTTATATAATATATGACATATAGTATACAGTCATGGCCAAAAGTTTTGAGAATGACACAAATATTAATTTTTACAAAGCCTACTGCTTCACTTTTTCTAATGGCAATTTGCATATACTCCAGAATGTTATAAAGAGTGATCAGCTTAACAGCAATTACTTGCAAAGTCAATATTTGGCTAGAAAATGAACTTTATCCTCCAAAACACATTTCAACATCATTGCAGCCCTGCCTTAAAAGGACCAGCTAACCTCTTTTCAGTGATTGCTCCATTAACAATGGTGTGGGTGTTGATGAGGACATGGCTGGAGATCAATCTGTCATGATTAAGTAAGAATGACAACACTGGACACTTTAAAAGGAGGCTGGTGCTTGGCATCATTGTTTCTCTTCTGTTAACCATGGTTATCTCTAAAGAAACACGTGCAGTCATTATTGCAATGCACAAAAATGGCCTAACAGGGAAGAGTATCGCAGCTAGAAAGATTGCACCTCAGTCAACAATCTATCGCATCATCAAGAACTTCAAGGAGAGAGGTTCCATTGTTGCCAAAAAGGCTCCAGGGCGCCCAAGAAAGACCAGTAAGCGCCAGGACCGTCTCTTAAAAGTGTTTCAGCTGCGGGATCGGGCTACCAGCAGTGCAGAGCTTGCTCAGGAATGGCAGCAGGCAGGTGTGAGTGCATCTGCACGCACTGTGAGGCGGAGACTCTTGGAGCAAGGCCTGGTCTCAAGGAGGGCAGCAAAGAAGCCACTTCTCTCGAGAAAAAACATCATGGACAGACTGATATTCTGCAAAAGGTACAGGCAGTGGACTGCTGAGGACTGGGGTAAAGTTATTTTCTCTGATGAATCCCCTTTTCGATTGTTTGGGACATCAGGAAAATGCCTCATTCGGAGAAGACAAAGTGAGCGCTACCACCAGTCTTGTCTCATGCCAACTGTTAAGCATCCTGAAATCATTCATGTGTGGGGTTGCTTCTCAGCCAAGGGAATCGGCTCTCTCACAGTCTTGCCTAAAAACACAGCCATGAATAAAGAATGGTACCAGAATGTCCTCCAAGAGCAACTTCTCCCAACCCTCCAAGATCAGTTTGGCGATCAACAATGCCTTTTCCAGCATGATGGAGCACCTTGCCATAAAGCAAAGGAGATAACTAAATGGCTCAGGGAACAAAACATAGAGATTTTGGGTCCATGGCCTGGAAACTCCCCAGATCTTAATCCCATTGAGAACTTGTGGTCAATCATCAAGAGATGGGTGGACAAACAAAAACCTCAAAATTCTGACAAAATGAAAGCATTGATTGTGCAAGAATGGACTGCTATCAGTCAGGATTTGGTCCAAAAGTTGATTGAGAGCATGCCAGGGAGAATTGCAGAGGTCCTGAAGAAGAAGGGTCAACACTGCAAATATTGACTTGCTGCATTAACTCATTCTAACTGTCAATATAAGCTTTTGTTACTCATATGTTTGCAATTATTATATTTCTGTCTGTGATAAAATCATCTGTCAAACACACATAAAAACCAGAGGGCAGCAGATCATGTGAAAATATAATATTTGTGTCATTCTCAAAACTTTTGGCCATGACTGTATGTATGAACTTTCATTATGTTTATTTATGAAAGGCATTCCCTCTTATGATATTCCACACCTTGTTCCCCTTACACATATTTATGTATTTATACATATTTTTATATTTCATCTTTTAATCATGTGTTGTGCAATCATGTAAAAAAATTGTGTGATTAATTAGCAAATAGAATTTGTTATACAAATTATTCTTTGAATACAAATTATTTTGGGTATGTAGGTGTTAGTATTAGGGGTGTCTGATAGACACCTCTCCATCACTAACCCCTGGGCTTGATGTCAGCTGACATTACAAAGCAAACTTCAACCCCAAAATAATATCCCACTTGCCAAACAGCAAGGCAAGCGGGAACAGCTGAGGCAAAGAGCCAGAAATTGATGCATCTAATGGATGTGCCTTTTCTGAGGCGGCTGCAGGCTTTTTAAGTCGGGAGGGCCAAACATCCATGCTCCTTCCCAGCCTGAGAATACCAGCTCCCAGCTGTCTGCTTTAGCTTGGCTAACCATCAAAACTGAGGGGTACCCCACACCATTTTTTTAATTATTTATTTTAATAATGTAAAAAACTGTGAGGGGACTCCTTTATTTTTGATAACCAGACAAAATAAAGTTGAGAGCTGAAGCCTGCAGCCCGCAGCTATCAGCTTTACCTGCGCTTGTTATCAAAAATACAGGAGACCCCACATCTTTTTTTTTATTATTTTTTTTTGTACACAGTGCACCATTCAAACACAGCCATGCCAATATTTGGCATAGCTGTGATGGGGCCACAAGTGCCCACAGAGCACAGGAAAAGCTTTTCTAATTGGCTGCGCTGCAGCCTTTTAACAAGCTTTGTTCAGGTTACCAAACTCAAAGAGTAACATGGACTTCCAGGAGAAGTCTGTGTTCAGGGTCTGTGCAAAGACACTAGCCATCAGGTACAGATCCCGACCTTTACCATATGGGTTTGCCTGGCATGGACTGGGGCTGAAATTCAGCCCTGGCATTTGAAATCACACAGGCCCATGTTGTCCCAAACCCCAAGAACCAGATGGGATATATTACTAATATTACCCTGGATGGAGGAAAGCAAGATTTACTACAATACCAATATTTCTAATGATACCTGTGGCCTACTGGGATAAGTGACGGAGTCAGCGACCTTGTGCTCGGTCACAACTCCTAAAGGGTATGCCACACTAAACAAGATCGCTAACGGGATCGCTAAAAAACGTCACTATTTAGCGATCTCGTTAGTGACGCTGTTGTGTGTGGCATGTAGCAACGACGTGGCCCCTGCTGTGATCTCGCTGATCGTTCACTAGAGTTCTGGACCGTATTTTGATCGTTGGCGTCCCGCTGGTGAGCCTATATCGCTGTGTCTGGCACGTTTTGTGAACGATTTGCGCTGTTTTTTACATCGCAAAGTCGTTAAGGAGATCGCTAACCGCTTATGCGTCGTTAACGAGATCGCTAAATGTGGCAGCTACTAGCGACATTAAAATGATCACAAAAACGATCGCATTAGTATGCGTCGTTATTGTGATCGTTAGCGGGAGCGTTTAGTGTGGCAGTACCTTAACAGTATGGGTATCTTGAGAACACCAATTCTGTTAACAATGTAGCAGACAAGACAGCCCACGACAAGGCAGGCCCTTCTGGCATTTGCCAGTATTGCCAGATGGCCAGTCCGGCCCTGGGGTTTGCCCATCAATAGTGATAAAAATATGAGATCAACTAAAAGAAGAATAAGGGGAAAAGAGAAAAAAAAATTAGAGTAGAAATTGGAAAGGGGTCAGATTATTGGCGTTTGGTAGTTTATCAGCTCCAAAAGGTTGAGCTACAGTTAAAGAAGCATTCCCATCAAAATTGTATCCTCTTAATATATTGCAATCATATTATATAGCACTGTGTACTTACAATTACTCATTTTTCCCTTTTACCCAGCTAATATCTTTATTTTCATTAGGTCTATGACATCACATGATTAAAAACTCACTTGCTGAATTCTTCTAAGCTCTATGCAGAAACAATTGATCAATTTTTCCTGCATGACTCATCAGTCACTGCAAAAGTCCCTGGCAGGGGGAAAAGGGAGTAGTCGGGTCAGGAGTTGAAGAGGGGAATGATAAATGCAGGGACAAGAGACTTTCTGTTTCTACATAGAACAGAGAAAAGAGATGAATTATCTGGGTAGAAAGGAAAAATGAGCAATTGTAAGTACAGATGCTATAAAATATGATGATTACAATATATTAAGTGGTAAAAACTTTGATGGGAGTGCTTCTTTAAAGGGAATTTACAAGTAGCATAATCTCCTAAGCCATCTATAAGGGAATATAGGTCATAGAAAATTGAGTAAAATAATACCTTGATATCTGCGATCTGATGTCTTTTTTCCAGAGAAATTTATGCAATTATTATATGTAAATGAGATGTTAAGATCTTTGAGCCGGACACAGATCTCCTGAGAATCTGCCTCTAAAGCTTATATTAAATGAAAAGAGGCATTACCAGTGTGAGACATGTAATGACGGATAGTCTGTTCTCAAGATCTAAATTTCTCACACAGGTAACGCCCTTTTCATTTAGGCTAAGTGCACACGTTCAGGAATGTGTGCAGAATTTTCCTGAGCAAAACCAGACTTTTTTTGCGGTAAAAACACGCTTTTTTTTTAAGTTGATTTTGCACGTTTTTTGCACGTTTTGGTGCGTTTTTACCGCGATTTTTCCCTGAACTTTCTAGGTCAATAATATAGCGGGAAAAACGCTAGAATTACGCGAAATTAATGAACATGTTGCTTCTTTTTCCGCGATGCGTTTTTTTTTCACGAAAAAAACGCACCATGTGCACAAAAATTGCGGAATTCATTCTAAATGATAGGATGCTTAATTCATGCGTTTTTTACTCTTTTTTGCCGCGAAAAACGCAAAAAAAAAACGCGAATAATCCTGAACGTGTGCACTTAGCCTAAATATAAGCTCTAGAGGCAGCTTTTCCTGAAAAAAAATCACAGAAAAAGATACAGCCTTACCAACACTTCATTTGTTTGCATTTTAAATACTAGACAGTGACCCCCTCCATAGATTGGTGAATTTGTGAGTGATTGTTTTCATTAGTATTTTGCGCCTGTACTACCTCCGTCTTTCTCATGGGGGTCTACTGCATCTTGCTAGTGCATTTGTACTCTGGTTTGGTGTTGGTAAGGCTGTATCTTTTTATGTCATGTTTTATATTTTTATCTAAATCTAATCAGTACTGGGTGACCACCTTTTGCTTTCAAAATAGCATCAAAGCATCAATTCTTCTAGGTACACTTGCACAGAATGTTTGAAGAAGCTCAGTAGAGACATTGTTCCAAACATCTTGAAGAACTAACCACAGATCTTATGTACATATAGGCTTCTTCAAATCCTTCTGTTTTTTCATGTAATCTCACTCAAACTTGTTTACACTACATTCCTTAATGACATTGGCCATATGTTTGGGGTCATGGTCCTGACATACAATAAATTTGGAACCAATCAGATGCCTCCATGATGGTATTGCATTATGGATAAGTGTCTGCCTGTATTTTCAGCATTAAGTGCGCCATTATTCTTGACAAATCACCAAATCCATTTGTTAAAATGTAGCCCAAAATTTGCAAGGAACCTCCATCATGCTTCACTGCTGTTTGAAGACACATGCTATTATACCACTCTCCAACCCTTCATGAACAAACTGTCTTCTGTAATAGGCAAATATTTAAAACTAGATGGTGGCCCGATTCTAACGCATCAGGTATTCTAAGGGGTATATGTGGAGGTTGCTGCTGCTTGGGTATATAGAGGCTGCTGCTGGTCGGGAGTACGTTGAGGCTGCTGCTGGGGTTTACGTGGAGGCCGCCGGTCGGGGTACTTCCGCTGCGATCAGCCGGGAGATGACCGGCTGGCGCTGGTCATCTCCCGGCTGCATCGCCGCTAACCTCCATGCGGCAGGAGATGACCCGCGGCTGATCTCCCGATGATAGCGGTGGCGTGCGTGGTTCAAATCCTGCGCCAATTCACGGCCGGACTGCGCCTGTCGCTGATTGGTCGCGTCTGGCCAGGCGCGACCTATCAGCGACGGGGGATTTCCACTACAGACAGACAGAAATAGACGATTATATAGCAGATTTTAATTCATTAGTCCAGAGGACCTGCCAGAGCACCTGCAGCTATATTTCTGCACTCCGGTTCCTATATTTTCATACATAGTTGAGTCACTTGGCCTCATTTCTATGTCTAAGGTATGATATTTGCTCACTCTTATTCAATGATGACAACTTCTGGGTAAATTTTTCTGAACAGCAGATGGGTAGAGCTAGGTCCCCCTATTTGCTGCCAGTTCTGAGTTGATGGCACTGCTGGTCATCTTCCGATTTTTAAGGGAAGTAAACATGAAATATCTTCCATCTGCTGCACTAAGTTTCCATGGTCGAACTACGGTCCTTAAAGTTGTCCATTTAGGGAACTTGTCAACAGAATTTTGCTATGTAATCTGAGGACAGCATGACATAGGGTATAGAACACTGAACTCAATGACTTGCAACATGTCCAGCTGTGTGATGTTGTTTACTTAGACTGAAGCTTTTATCACCTTGTAATTAACATTACTGTGACTAGCTAGCATGAGCTGCCAAGTATTACTCTGCCCCCTCTGTGATAAGCAGCTCACTGTCTATAGACTATGTACATACAGAGCCTGGTGTGGGCGGAGTTAGCTGTAGTGTGGGTAGGTTTAGCTTTCTTAGTTCTGCTGCATTGCTAAATCTAAAATCTCTAATCGTGTCAGAACTGCTGCCCCCAGTAATCAAAGTGATACATAATTGGATTCAGAGTCTCTTTGCCTATATCATGCTGCTCTCATATAAGTGTTCAAATAATGTAGCACCTAAGGAGAGGCAGCTTCTAAACCATAACATGGGGTGAATGGGGTCTGGGTTCGGGTCCGAGTACTGTTCTGGTACCTGAACACAAATTTTTGTAACTGTTCGGCCGAACCCGCTGGACCCGAACATCCAGGTGTGCGCCCATCTCTATTAATGACTCATGATATGATCACGTCCATTCTACTTTAATAAATTGTAAAGCTTTATAATTTGCTGACTAGTGTTGAGCGATACGATACCGCAAGTATCGGGTATCGGCCGATATTAGCTCTATCGGCCTTTCGATACTTAGTTCCGATATTTTCGTCTTATCGGATACCGGAATCGGGATTGTCACTGTCAGTGTCCGTCGGTCGGGTCTGTCAGGAGTCAGCGGCACTTACCTGGCAGAAGATCTCCAGCGGTCACGGGCTGGACTGCTTCATGGCCGCCATCATCTTTCCCCGGCGGTCACATGCAGTTTCTCACGATAACTGCAGTGACTGCTGGGTAATCCCGGCCGTAAAGCAGTCAGTCCGATGACGTCACCGCCGGGGAAGCAGGTAATCAGCTGTGCTGCGTTGCGATGACAGGCTCTGCCTGTCATTGCGATGTAGCAGAGCTGTATCGTCGTGGGACTGTCGTTACTATGGACTGCGTCTGACAGGTGGTATACTGTTGGTTTGTTTTTTTTCTTTTTTTACAGGAGATCGATGGCGTCGCAGGAATGAGTGTAAAATAAAATTAATGAAAACTGTGTTGTCTCTTTTATTTCATTAAAAGACTTTTTTCTTGCTTTGTCTTTTTTTTATACATTTAATAACTTTGGGATTAATAATGGATCGGTGTCTTATTGACACCTCTCCATTATTAACCGGGCTTATTGTCACCGTGCAATCAACGGTGACATTAACCCCTTATTACCCCACTTGCCACCGCTACAGGGCAGTGGGAAGAGCCGGGTAAAGTGCCACAATTGGCACATCTTTTGATGCGCCAAATGTGGGGCTGCTGTAGCCTGGTATTATCAGGCTGTTGAGGGCCAAAATCCATGGGCCTTGACAGTCTTTTAATACCAGGCCGCAGCAGTCTGCATTTTACTTGGCTGGTTAACAAAAATAGGGGGACCCCTACGCCGTTTTTTTTTCGAGGGGATCCCCTATTTTTGTTAACCAGCCAAGCTAAGCAGACTGCTGTGGCCTGGTATTATCAGGCTTGCAAGGTCCATGGATATTGGATCCTTACCAGCCTGAAAAACCAGGCCTCAGCGGTCTGCTTCATCTGGCTGGTTAACAAAAATAGGGGGGACCCCACGCTAATTTTTTTCGAGGGGATCCCCTATTTTTGTTAATCAGCCAAGATATGCAGACTGCTGTGGCCTGGTATTATCAGGCTGGCAAGGTCCATGGATCTTGGCTCCTTAACAGCCTGAAAATCCAGGCCTCAGCGGTCTGCTTCATCTGGCTGGTTAACAAAAATAGGAAGGACCCCACGCCAATTTTTTTCAAGGGGATCCCCTATTTTTGTTAATCAGCCAAGATATGCAGACTGCTGTGGCCTGGTATTATCAGGCTGGCAAGGTCCATGGATCTTGGCTCCTTAACAGCCTGAAAATCCAGGCCTCAGCGGTCTGCTTCATCTGGCTGGTTAACAAAAATAGGGGGGACCCCACGCCAATTTTTTTCAAGGGGATCCCCTATTTTTGTTAATCAGCCAAGATATGCAGACTGCTGTGGCCTGGTATTATCAGGCTGGCAAGGTCCATGGATCTTGGCTCCTTAACAGCCTGAAAATCCAGGCCTCAGCGGTCTGCTTCATCTGGCTGGTTAACAAAAATAGGGGGGACCCCACGCCAATTTTTTTCGAGGGGATCCCCTATTTTTGTTAATCAGCCAAGATATGCAGACTGCTGTGGCCTGGTATTATCAGGCTGGCAAGGTCCATGGATCTTGGCTCCTTAACAGCCTTAAATACCATGCCTCAGCAGCAGGGGCGTACATAAAAATCATGGGGCCCCATAGCAAAAGTCTGAATGGGCCCCCCCCAAAAAAAAAAAACCCAGAGCCATTGTAAATGTAAAGTGCCAGCACAGTGAGGGGACACATTAAACAAAAAAATGTATTATTCCCCCATAGATTGTGCCCCCATAGATGCTCCATAGTATAGGCCCTTATACTGCCGCAGCTGCTGCAACCAAAAAAAAAAAAAAGACATACTCACCTTTCGTCGCTGGGGGCCAGGTGCCGGTGTCCTGAGCAGGGGGTGACACCAGGTGCCGATGTCACCACTCGCTCAGGGCCCCGGCACCTGAGATATTTACCTGTCCTCTCTCCACTGCTGAGTGCCGCTGTCTTCGGGGTCCTCCAGCAGTGAATGATGAGGCAGAGGGCGCGGCGCGCACTAACGACATCATCGCGCCCTCTGACCTGAACATTGCAGCAAGAGGACGCGAGCAACGGTGGAACGGGACAGGTAAATATCCCTTATACTCACCCTTCTGCCGGCGCGGTCTGTGCAGCCCCTGCTCTTCTCCCACGGTCTCCGCCGCCAGTGTTCAGCGGTCACGCGGGACAGCTCATTAAAGTCATGAATATGTGCGTATTCATGACTGTAATGAGCGGTACCACCTGACCGCTGAACACAGGCGTCGGAGACCGTGGGAGAAGAGCAGGGGCTGCAGAGACCGCACCAGGAGGGGTGAGTATATAGAAGAGCTGCGCTCCCCCTCACCCCGCCGACCCCCTGGTAGTACTGTGTCAGCACAGCTACCCGACCGTCGAGGGCCCCCTCACCTGTCCGGGCCCCATAGCAGCTGCTTGGTCTGCTTCATTCACGGTACGCCACTGCTCAGCAGTCTGCTTCATCAGGCTGGTTAACAAAAATAGGGGGGACCCGACGCCATTTTTTATTCGAAGGGAACCCCTATTTTTGTTAATCAGTTCCCTCTAACGTCACTGATTGTGTCCCTGGCTGACCTGAAGTGAAAGTGGAAAGCAATCAATTAAGCTTTCCACTTCCTCTCCTGTCAGCCAGGAGAGGAACTCATTCATTTGGGGGTTTACTGTGAGGCTGCAGCATTAGCTGCGGTCCCTGCAGTATACATTAACCCTTTCTGAAGGATTACACCATGGGACCTGACTGTGCATGGGATAGGTAAGAATAATTTTGCTTTTTTATTTTATTTTTATTACAGGAAATGGTTTTTGCAGTCAAATAAAAGATGGTCAAAAACATGTGTCTTTATTTCATTAAAATGATTTTTAATTAAAGTGTGTGTGTTCTATTTTTATTTCATGCAATAGGATTAATAATTGATAGTTGTCTAATTGACAGCTCTCAATTATTAACCTGGCTTAAGGTCACCTTTCAATTGCAATGTGGCTTTAACCCCATATTAACCCATTCGCCACCGCTACAGGGCAATGGGAATAGACGGGCAAAGTGCCAGAAAGGGCGAATCTAATTATAGATTTGTCTTTTCTGGGGTGTCTGGGGGCAGATGTTAGTAGCCAGGGGGGGCCAAAAATAATGGTCCCTCTCTGGGCTATTATTATCTGCCCCCATTCGCTGGCTTTGTCTGTCTGGTTGCGAAAATAGGGCGGGAGCCCACGCATTTTTTTTAAACAATTTTACACCTCATATAAAATATATATATATATATATATGTCATTGAATTTGTGACACATATATATATATATATTTATATTTATAGTTCATACACTTCTACATAGTATAATAGCCGCTAATTCAATTGACGGCTTTTGTGAAAATGCAGAACCTAACATGAAATGACACTTGGTGTACATAGGGTTAACCATGTCTTTTCATGTCCTTTGCTATCTGATTTGCACAAACAATTACATCAGTCTATGTGTGCAAAATTTCACACCTGTAGGGGTTAATTAAAGGTGTAAATTCGTAGCAAAAAAGTCCGTTTTTTTTACAACGAATTTACACCTTTAATTAACCCCTACAGGTGTGAAATTTTGCACACATAGACTGATGTAATTGTTTGTGCAAATCAGATTGCAAACGACATGAAAAGACATGGTTAACCCTATGTACACCAAGTGTCATTTCATGTCGGGTGCTTCTGTCTTTTCACAGAAGCCGGCTTTACCCGGCAATTGAATCAGAGGATATTTTACTATGTAGAAGTGTATAAACTATACATATATGTATATATATATGTCACAATGACATGTATATATATATATATATGTATTCTATGTGTGTATATTTAGTGTTTACAAGGAAATAAAGGTTTTTTTTAGTTGCGATATTTTGTTCCCATAGACTTACATGGGACTTCCGGTATCGGAATCGGATATCGCCGATATTTAGTGATATCGGCGATACCATTCCGATCCGATATTTTTAGATATCGAGCAGTATCGCTCAACACTATTGCTGACATAAACTTGATTTAGAAAGGGCAACAACTGCATGCCACATCATTCCAGCTCAGTCTACTGTAGTTCAAAAGGGTGGAAGCTGCGAGCGAGAAACAGCGTTCTAAGGCTTGACTTTGGATTCCCGTACCTTCATCCATAATGATCTTTTTTACATTTATATTACCACAAACAGAAGATGGAATTACTTTAGGGATCTGAAGGTTATAATTATATCTGACTGCTGTGGGTTTAATATTACTGCTATATATATCATTCTTTATGAGATTAGCAGATGCACAACTTAAAGATCCGCAAAATGCCATAAGGTCATTGCATTTCTAAGAAAAAAAAAAGACAACAAATCATTTTCTCATTCTGCTTTCCAAGATGGTCATTATCTCCAGTCATGACTCATGAGGCACATTGCATGGCAATGAAGATACAATGGTATCATTAATTTATTTCTAGTCAACTGAAACCTCCATCTATTTGGATAGGACCCCCTTTCCTCTTGCACTACCTCTCACCCTTGCCGCACTTCAGAATTTTTTCAATGGGCCCAGAAAGATTATGATGGAGGGAACAGATATTGTATTACCACAGAAGTAAGAAATATGTTATACCTGATGTCAACAAAGGGTATGTCCATCACATTTACTGTACTCACTAAGGCAACCCCATACACCTTAGATCATTCATCTGGCAGCTATCTCACCAAGCTCCTCCATACACAGGAACTTTGTTCTCTATGAGAGAGCCACTGCCACACATCTTTGGTGGTGTCTTATCTCATGGAGAATGAAAGAGTCGGAAATCTGAAATCAAACTTGTCAGATCCTTATCTCTCGTGACATCATCTTCACAGGGTCACACACATTAGACTAATGTTGACTGAACACTCTGACAGTCTAATGTGTGTGACCCTGTGAAGATGATGTCACGAGAGATAAGGATCCTAGGCTAGGCTAGGGTCAACATGACCGTTTTTCTTTCATCAGGCCAAACTGGTAGGACTTTGCTAACCAAACGCTGATCACACTCTTTTCAGAGTTTGATCAGACTGTGTTCAAATTTTCTCTATATTATCATCCAAATTTTTCTAAAGACCCATAGAGTCGAATGGACGAATTCCATCTGATTCTTGGAGGCAAATCAGGCCTCCTTGGTCTGAGGACAAAATCAGATTTGTTCACAGCTCCGTGGAATAACATGGGGATGAGTGATATCCGTCAAGATGATGGACAGTACTCATCCAGTTTTTAATGTGAGTGTTGCTTGCATAAAGTTTTCATTGCCGATATATATGGATAATTAATTACTACAAAGCCTTCCTCTTACTAAAAAATAAATCTCAGCAGTGTATCCGGAGCCTCATCCACTTACGGATCCATAATATAACACTTTATGCCTCTCATGTGCCTACACCATATCTGCATGTTCTTCTAACTTGTGGCATGTTACAAAACAAGTCATATTACAGAGGTGCTCACTTCTAGGAGCATTGTGTACTTCCATAAGTATGGGACTCAGAAGAGCTTCTGTGTACATGAGGCCATATGTATAACTAGCTATATGTAGTTGTTCATTTGCCTGCATTAGTTTAGTTTCAAGAATACCAAGAAGCTGATATCCACCATTGCCAGAAATACTATCTCAGACACATCAGTTCATGTTGGGTGTCTTGGCTGTTACTGAATGTCCCTCACGGAGTTCAAATTTTCTTCTCTGAACTATTCAAGCACTGATGTCATAATTGCATATTATTTATGTGGCACCAACTCAATTTACAATTTAAGGTTTGACCTGGTACCTTCAATGGGCACAACTCCGTATGCTCTGCCATCACATAGTGTACAATATTACGTGTCATACATTGCCACTGCCTAACTAAAAGTTCATATATAAACTCCACTCCACTAAAGCATTTATTTTCCCCGGTCATTGATGCATATCTGTCGGATTAAAATCCATTTCCTTTAGAAAACTGACCATTTCTAATCTAATAAATCTAATAAATTACATATTACCATACACGTATACTGCATATTTTAACCCCTTCATGCCGAGGCAAATTTTCTTTTTTTCATTTTCGTTTTTTTCTCCATTTCTTCCAATAGCCATATTTTTTTTATTTTTCTTTACACATATCCATATAGGAACTTATTTTTTGTGGGATGAGTTGTACTTTAAATGACAACCTTCATTTTACCATCTGACACACTGGAAAGCAGGAGAAAAATTCCAAGCACGTTGAAATTGCAAAAAAAAAGTGCTTTACCACAATTTTGGGGGGACTTTTCTTTACCATGTTCACTAAACTGTAAAACTGAATTGGAAATAGGAGACTCCAGGTCAGTGCAATTACTCAGATACCAAACACATATAGATTATTTTTTATTTTGGTGGTGAAAAAAAAAATTGGAAATTTGGACAAAGAAAATGGTTGGGTTTGTGTCGCCCTTTTCTGAGACCCATAACATTTCCAGTTTTCGGGATATGAGACTGCGCAACGACTTATTTTTTTGTGCCCTGAGAGGATGTTTTTAGTGACACCATGTTGGGATATATGCATGTTTTGATCGCCTCGGATTTCATTTTATTGCAAAGTTGCAGTGGCCAAAAATTTGTAATTTTGGAGTTTCGATTTTTTTCTCTTATTACGCCAATTATTAATTGGATTAATTTATTTTATATTTTGATAGATCAGACTTTTATGATCATAACAATACCAAATATTAGAATTTTTTAATTTTTTAACTGTTTTATTTTTAATGGGACAAAAAGAGGGTGATTTGACCTTTTTTTTTCATATTTTTAAAAACTTTTTTTCACTTTCAACTGTATTTCTTAATACAGTGTACATCCAATTGTGGAATAAAAATAAGTTCCACAGTTGAATGTGTTGAAAAAAAATGCTCTTGTGTAGAGATAATCTTATAAATGTGCCCCTGGTGTGTACTATGTAATGGCTGTATCTAACTGTGCAGGAACATGGTCTGATCATACCACAGCTCCTGGGCAGGGAGAAAGCAAAAGGGCATATACAGAGAGTAGAGCATGGAATCACAGCTGACTCTTTCTCTGAGGTAAAACATGTTTAAAACAGGCAGTGAAATGTTTTAGTCACAAATAGAATCATCTATGATCCCATGCCGTCCTGTCTGTATCCTCTCTTTTGCTTCCTCCTCTGCTCAGTAAATGTCGTATGTTGAGACAATGTTCCTGCATGGGAACATTTCACAGATACAGGGAAGAATAGACTCAATGAAATTTCAACAAATTCTTGATGTAAACATAACACCATCTGTAAAAAAAGCTGAAGTTGAAAAGAGGATGGCTTCTACAAATGGATAATTATCCTCAATATAAGTCAAAATCCCCAGTAGACTACCTCAAAAGGTGCAAGCTGAATTATTTACAATGGCCCTCACAGTCCCCTCTCTGATCTGAACATCATTGAAAATCTGTGGCCAGACCTCAAAATAGCAGTGCATGCAAGACAATCCAGGAATCTCACAGGACTGGAAGAATTTTCCAAGGAAAAATGGATGAAAATCCCTCAAGCAAGAATTGAAAGACTCTTGGCTGGCTACAAAAAGCTTTTACAATATGTGATACTTGTAAAATGGGGTGCTACTAGGTACTAACTGTGCAGGGTGCCCAAACCTTTTTCTTTTTTGTAATTTTTAAAATGTAAAAAATGACAATATATATTTTTTGCCCAAAATGCAAGGAAAAATGTGTCATCACTAACTTTAGGCCATTAAGGCTAGTTTCACACTTGCGTATGGCTGCGCTGCGGAGGGCTGCGGACTTCCTCCATGAAGCTCCGCCCACCGCCGCATCTCCTTCGGTCAGCTCTGCCTATGTCTGCAAGCGGCCTGCATACCTATAGTTAACGTTAGGTATGCAGGCCGTGCAGATGTATGCGGATGCCGCCGTCGTTTTGACTGTGCGGCGACCTGCGCCAAACGCAACATGTTGCATTTTGTTGCGGTCGTTGCACCGTTGCACTCTAAAAACTGCATCAAGTGAACAGGAACTAAATTAAGCTATTCTTTAACTCCTCTGTTGTTTGCTCAGATTTTTTCATCCCAAATAAAAACTGCACCAAATTGTCCCTCTTGACCCATTTAACAAAAAAAATGTTTACTGGATATCTTTGTATGAAATATTGAAATTTACTATGCATTTTTGTGCTATACTGCTGTATATTGGCAGAAGTAGAAAGGATAAGATTTTGGCCTCCATCGGCTTAATGAAACCCATTTTGTAAAGATGTTATGAACAGAGCAGTTACTAAGACAGAACATCTCTGGACAGCTGTCACGAATTGTGACTTGGTGCCTAAGATTTACTGATATTTTATGTTATAAAATCTAACAAAAATCCCATCCCCATTCCCAGCAATGAAATCTAATACAATAAATAGCTATATTAAATAGGAATACTAATAAAAACCCTCATACCACACAATTCCAGCTGAGTATCGATGGCATTGTACAGGAGAAATCAGTGATTCTATTTTAAGCCGAGATTAAGAAGTTGAAGTTGTTCCCTGAGGTTGCTGTGGGTTTTTTTCCATCAGTCAGCCTTTATAGTGTCACTTTGACTGTGGTTTATTGATTCTTAACCACACTGGATGCTATTGATCGGATTTTGGGATGCAGAAAATGTATTACGACATTAAATAACTCTGTGTGCTGAAAGGATAAGAAGACCGTTACTTTTAATAACCTGGACATGATTTTCAATTTTCCACTTCACTTTTCTACTAATTTAACTGGAAATGTGACCAAGATGAAAGCTTTATGTGATAAATACAAAGCTGTGCACTTACCGTACATTACTATAATACAACAAGGGTTGATACACTCCTCAACATTGACATAGTAATAGAGATAAGCTAACCTTTTAAGGTTCTGTTCAGTTCAGATTCACCGGACGAACCTCTGTTCGCCGAACGGTTCGACGAACGTACCCGAACCCCATTAGATTCAATGGGAGGCAAAAACAAATGCATTGACTACACCTTAAAAGGTGACAAAATGCTTCCCAAACAGCTAAAACTAGGGGCAGACACCAGGAAAAGTGACATCAATTGACCCACAGTAGAAATTTGCAAATGGCACAGCAGCAGTCAGCCATGGACCATGCATGAGATATCTTGGTGAGGCCCAGCATTTACAGCTTGCAATTGAAGTTTCAATGAGGACCTGGTGGTTAAGGGAGCAGTGTAAGCTTTCTTAGCTGGGTGACCTCACACCTCATGCAACACCTCAGATGGCACAAACATCAGTTTCACAGACTACTATTGATAGAAAAATGTAAGAATAGTAACACAAGTTGTTGACTGATCACTTGACCCACAGTAGAACCTTTTATAATGGCACCGAAGCAGTAGGCTATGGGTCATGCTTGATGTATCAGTCTCTGGCCCAGAATTTACAGCTTGGAATTGAAGTTTCAATGAGGACCTGGTGGTTAAGGGAGCGGTGTAAGCCATCTTAGCTGGGAGTGTTCATACCTCCAATTTTTTTTTATTTATTCCAGCCGCACTCAGTTGCCATAAACATCAGTTTCATACAGTAATATTGGTAGAAAAAAAATTAATTAAAGTAACACAGGTAGTTGACAACCCGCCAGATGGAGACCGAACTTGGAGTCTCTACATTTCAAAAAAAATATTATTATCACACAGCACAAAAGTGGCATCAATTTCCATAAAGTAGAAACATTATAATAGGCCTATGAGAAACTTTCCACCACAGGCAACCCACCAGATGAAGACACAACTTAGAGTCTCCACATTTCAAAAAATAATTGTCACAAACTACTAAAGTGGAATAAGCTTCCACAGAGTAGAAATATTATAATAGGCCTATGAGAAACTTTCCACCACGGGCATCCACCAGATGGAGACCCAACTTAGAGTCTCCACGTTCAGAAATCCCCGCACTTACAGACTTGGCTGTGATCAGTGAGGCTATTAATGGATGTCTGAGGAATGTTCTACCATTGGATGCACTTGGGCAAGTCATGAAGATCCACTGCTGGAAGCTCCTGTGCAATTACCAACTAATGACATCCTGGATGTGATCAATAAGAAACAAGTTTGGAGAGTCTACTGTACAGACCATGGAAGCACATTCATGCCCCATATCTACTCACAGTAACTAGAGCAACATGTGGCCTGGTGTTTTCACTTTTAAAAGAAATTCGTAGGACACTTAAGGGAAATGGCAATAATACTGGTTCCAAATCAATGTAACTCCCAACTGTTAGCGTATGTGGAATGAAGACTGAAGGGTCCAGCTACCATACATTATACCACCCCACATCATAATCTTAGAAGTACAACTGGTACGACATACCTTCATGAAGGTCTCATCTTGGTGTTGCACACGTGGTCTACAAACCAATATCCGACTATCATTATATCCTGTACAAAAGTGAGACTCCACGATGAAGAAGATAGATCACTATTCCTGCCTCCATTGCCATCTTGCACTGCACCATGATGGCCTTTAAGAGTGGTTACATGAGGTCAATTTAACACATGTAGCTAGACACATGACGTTCAAGATAAAAGAACAAGTTGACATCTACTACGATTAAGATTATGGCAACGCATCAAAATTTGAAATTTCGTTAAGTCATGAGTATTATTTTTATATAAGTAAACTAAACCGAAAATATATATTAGCGGAGACACCAACTTCTTTTATATTGTACTTCATGTGTCTGACCCAGTTTATGGACTTGTTGGATCTTATATGCAGTAGTGGAAATACTATAGCGATGAGCAAATCAGTTTTTTTTACTTGTAGCTGGACATCTGGCTTGTAACCCAATGTAGTGCAAGTGCAGACGCTGACTAACGCATTAGGCTTGGAATGTGGTGTCCAATTTCATTTGCAGTCCAGGATGAATCTATCATGGAATCGGTGGTACTGCCATTTCTCCAAAGTGTTCCTGGAACTGTTTTTCTACATGACAACATCAGACTACATCTTCTTCGTGGTGCCTTCATGGCATAAACGTGCTTCCATGGGCTGCGTCTCTGGACTTGTCTCCTGTAGAGCACTTCTGTTATTGTCCAGTAATTTCAAAGGAGCTGCCAGCAGCAGTTCTTGATGATGTGCCCAAGTGCATTCAGGGTGGCAGGATATTGCTCAGGCAATCAGGTGTGTAAGTGCAGAGATTTCTGCTCATAGCCTTCATGCTTAATACTGAATGCATCAAGATATTTTGAAAATAATGTTTCCAGTTTTTCGTTTTTGCAGATCATTAATTGGTCTATCCATCCTATGATTTCCATAGTTCCACAAATTTTCCTTCTTGGTGCTACTCATTCAATGTTGAGGAGAGCATTGTAGGTGACTTTTGTAAGAAGCCTGTAAAATTATTATCATAACTCTCATTTATACGGTGCCAATATAATTAGTAATAATTTTCCAGGTCTGGTACCTGCTGATGATACAGTATACCAGTTATGTTGTATCGCCATACAGTGTACAATAGACTAATAGACTAAAAGCACTATATAGATTGGTGCTCAACATTTGTTAGCTAAATGCGACTTCCATAAGGTTACCTAAACCAAAATGCTACACAGATAATTTACTAACTAAAAAAGTAAGAATGCACACAAAGAATTCAATATAAAAATAGTAACTTTATTAAGACACTAATAAAACCATAGACAGGAAATATAAGAGAAAAATTACAGTGGTAACCCTATGGGTGGAACCACAGAAATCACAAGGTATAAGTTCAAATTGTAACATCACAATCATTAATGCACATATAATAGCCAGTGCTTAAGAATAATGTGCCCCCAATACATATAACAAGACTGCAATGAGTCACTCATATACAGGACAGGCAGACATATAGGTAACCAGGACAAGATGTAGGTCGATCCAGTACCCAGAAAAGAACTTAATCATGTGCATATGAACTATAAATCCATAACATACATACCAGGGAATCAGTGGTGCCACCCTCCCCAACGCTCGTTTCGGCGCTGTGCCTTCTTCTGGGGGAGTGGCATCAGAGGTTAACCAAGGATATTTAAGTGCCGAAGGGCCAATCAGTGAGGCAAAGTCTAAATAATATCCTGCTGCATGTTAATGGCGCATGACGCGCCGGGAAGACCCGGATGCAGACATCACACAGGACATCATTAGCCAAGCCCCCACGCGTCATGAATGACCACCCACATGAGTCACATGAGCGGGCCAACAGACGTGAGCAGGACGAGACTGTGAAGAGACGCCGTGAGCAATGCCTAGCAACCGGTCCCCAGCGGGCATGCGCACCAGTTGGTAACTGACCAGCCAGGATGCCAAATGTCCAACATATATGAATGCACCAATGCTCCAAAATAAGCGTACATACATATATACATCAACAATGATGTGAACATAATGTGCAACATAGACATATGATAAAGTGAAATATGCAAAACACCGATATTTAGTGCACAAATAGTATGTTTTTAAGTGGAAAATATCACATTTACATATAGCATATTTAATGTGACTCAATATAATATTAATATACACCAAACAGGTGTAAGTAAAAAATTGCATAGCTCATATTAAAGTGCAAGTGAATAGAATTTTTTTTACAAGATTAATACATCAACCACATATATATATATATCTCAATCATAAATACATACATAATATACATGTGTGAAACACATAAAAACAATACATAATACAAAACATATATAGACAACGTAGACTGTGCAACCAGCGAGGCATCCACGGCCCAGGACACAAATGCGGAAATGATGATACTATATGATACCGCATACTAGAAGGTAATAGAAAGAGAATCTAAAAAAATTAAAAACACATGTTAGTAAACAAATAAAAATAAACAACAGATGCCATAAAAAATGGAGGGTCAGGTGATCAAAGAAAGGGTGCAAAACTGAGAGACTCATTTAAACCATCCGGATGGAGTGAACGAAGCTTCCAAATCCAGAAAGCTTCCCCCTGTGCCAAAAGTTTGCTCATTTTGCCACCACGAAGATTGGGAACTATACGGTCAATTCCTCTGAATTTAAGTGCCGTTGCATCACATGAGTGATGTGCCTTGAAATGCAGAGGAATAATTTCAGCACATCAAGGTTATCTTCGTCTGCAGCTGCTAAAATATCACGAATATGTTCCCGTACTCGGATTTTGAAAGCCCGTGTTGTTAAGCCCACATATATTTTGTCACATGGGCAGGATGCATGATAAACCACAAAGATTGTAGAACATGTGATGGTCTGAGTGATGGTAAATATTTTACCGTCAGATGAAAAAAAGTCACTAGTTTGCATGACTTTCGAACATGCCACACACCCACCACATGGTTTACAACCCCATGGTGGAATCTGTGGCGTACAATTTGTGGTGAAAATCGATGGTTGGGGACGTGGTACAAAATAGCTTCTAACCAAGTGATCCCTCAAATTGCATGCTCTCCTCTCGGTAATGCTTGGTTGAGATGGTAAGTATTGTTTTAACACAGGATCTGTCAACAAGATAGGCCAATAATTTACTGTATACCCCCCAGGCTTGGACTGGCCCACAGGAGAACCGGAGAATCTTCCGGTGGGCCCCCTCTTATGAGCAGTACTTGGCACAATATATTGGAATCACTATGTACAGACAAAGGCAGCATCTTATTCATTTAACAATCTACCCAGGTCATTGTTATATAAATTTGTGATTGAGAATAATGTCACCTTTGCGTGCAGCTGAAAAGTTCGGTACCGGTGGACCCTTGGCACCCCAGTCCGACACTGATACCACCTATGTAGCAGTGCCAAATACAGTATGTTTATCACCATATATTGCCCAAATAATACCAACATAGAGTGAACAAAACATAAAGTAATCTAATAACAGTGACGCACAATGCCTAAATACTACTGTTATCTACTCTACAGTTAAAGGAGCCAAGTGATTGGCGGCAGCAGTTACCTGTGCTGTTATTGTGACATCACACCTTCAGCTAGTCAATAAGACTAAATAAGCAATGAAGAGGCGTCAGTGCACATAGAGAGTGAGGGTGTGAACGGGTTTGTTACTTTTTACAGCTGCAACCCTTTTGTTATCATGACGACCCCTTTAATGCTAAGATTTGTGGTAGTTTCGAGCATTTTTGGTTGCCAGGACAACTGCAGGATGACTAATGTGCCCCGTGCAGCCACATAGGATGTACATCTCTCATTCCTAAGGACGACCTTTACTTTATTAATATGGAAAATATACAAAAATTGGGAATGATCAGCTGCAGCTTTCCCTTTTCATCTGAACAATAAAGTTCTGTTCGGATAGCATGTAGCTACTGATTGGCTGTAGTTGTCACATGACATATCAGTAGACTGGCGGGGGACACAGAAGTCAGTTCAGAGCTTAAGAATCAATGCCATCACAGAGGTGAGTTGAGGGGTTATATAATTCCACGCACAAATTTTATGGTATTGGAATACTCCTTTAAATGGAATCTGTCAGCTGGTCTTTGCTATTTATTGTGAGAGCATTGTAATGTAGGGGCAAAGACCCTGATTCCAAAGATGCATCACTTACCATGTTTTATCAGCAGGAGAGTTATATCTAAAGGACTAATTGTCTTGTGCCATGTATTCCTCCTGCTCTGTGTATCCCCCCCACACTGATTTGCAGCTTTCTACATATGTCCAAGCAGCTAATCAATAATGTGGGCAGGGCTATACAGGGTTCAGTATTCTGAGCACTGCTAGATCTGCAGCAGATAAAAAAAATGATTTTATAAAAACTGCAGCATCCAGTAAAATGAGTGATACATTGCTGGAATCAGGGGCTGTGCATCTAAATCATGGTGCTTTCGGATTACATAGCAAAAGTCTGCTGACAGATTCCCTTTAAGCTTCATCCATTGCAAATCCAGAATTGTGCCAAGTGGAGTACATTTATTTTTACATATGTTAAAGTTCAAGTTCTTCTAATGTTTTCACATAAGCAACAGTAGCACTACATATTGCATATTAGACAAAATGTGCTGTGAGATACATTACTGCAGCTGCATCCCCCTCCTTCCTGCTCTAATTCTAACTGATTTTATACAGTAAAGATGTATATCTTTGTACCGTGTTAGCCAGTAGATAGAAAAATATTTAGAATTGAGAGTCCTCAGTGGTTGATACCTTTTAATGGCTAACTGAAAAGATGGTAACAAATTGCAAGCTTTCGAGACTACTCAGGTCTCTTCATCAGGCAAAGACTAAAACAAAATCTGAAGAATCACATATTTATACACAACACAGCACAGAAACAATGCAATAGATAAGACAAGTGACGTGAAGCAGAACTGTCAATTATAGGAGATAGAGATGAACATAAATATTGGAACAGTTCATAGATAAGGAGTGTGAAAGTTTTATTGCCCTCTGATTGGGGTCTGGTAATGTTTATTGATGCCCCCACAAGGTCTATGGAGCAAATTCCTTAATTGATGTAAAAAGACATAAATCCATGTGACACATTCATTCCTGCACTGAGAGTGTCAAAGGTCATCATGAGTTTATATTCGGAGACTCTCCTGTGTCTCTGAGATGTGAAATTACTTTTCAGTACCAGTAATTTCATGTGTGTGGTGCTGTGATCAGGCATACAAAAATGTTTTGCCACAGGTAGATCCATTCTTTTTTCTCTTATTGTGTGGCGATGGGAATTCAACATGAAATAATCGGCCTCCCTGGATTTCCAGCTTTGTGGATTTTGGGAAGCATGTAGAATGTCCCTATTCTTGGACTCTCTGGTATCAGGTCATCGGCTCTTATGGATTTGTCAGGCAGACAAGATACCAACTTGCTTAGTTCCTTGTAATAGTCCTGTGTGGGATCCGACCTCAATTTTCTGTAGTAGCATGTGTCCATAAGTTGTCTGTTTGCTTCTTTCATATAGTCTGATGTGTTCATCATGACTATTGCACCTCCCTTGTCAGCAGGTTTAATGATGATTTCTTTGTTGGTTTTCAGAGACTGTATGGCCTTTTTCTCCTGGGCACTGATGTTGGATGCTTGTCTCCTGTTGGTGTCTATGATGGTGGATTTTATCAAATGTCTGAATGAGTCTATATATAAATCCAAATGAGGGTTGCGTCCAGGTGGAGGTGTCCAGTCTGACCTCTTCTTGGTTGTTGGGATCCCTTTTCCTTCAGTCCGAGTGTTTTCTGAATCTTCTGCATCATTGAAGTATTCCCTCAGGCGCAGTCTCCTGAAAAAATGTTCCATATCACTGCAGAGTTCGGTTTTATCCAGGGCCTTAGTGGGACAAAATGAGAGTCCTCTAGAAAGCACAGCCAGCTCCACTTTGTTGGGTTTGTAATCTGAGAGATTGATGACACAGTTAGATGCCTTTGTGTCTGGAATGGAGTGGTTGTCCGAGTTGTCAGGTTTTGGCTTTGTTTTATATCTGTTTGTATAGAGTCCTGAATTGAGGCGCAATCTGTGTAGTTTCTTTTCCTTTTATGAATCAGAAAGGTCCGTAGTTTGTTGTAGTATTGTTGTAATTTTTGCTCTGTGCTTTCTGTAAGTGTTTTCCTCAGAGTTTATATTCAGAGACACAGGAGAGTCTCTGAATATAAACTCATGATGACCTTTGACACTCTCAGTGCAGGAATGAATGTTTCACATGGATTTATATCTTTTTACATCAATTAAGGAATTTGCTCCATAGACCTTGTGGGGGCATCAATAAACATTACCAGACCCCAATCAGAGGGCAATAAAACTTTCACACTCCTTATCTATGAACTGTTCCAATATTTATGTTCATCTCTATCTCCCATAATGACAGTTCTGCTTCACGTCACTTGTCTTATCTATTGCATTGTTTCTGTGCTGTGTTGTGTATAAATATGTGATTCTTCAGATTTTGTTTTAGTCTTTGCCTGATGAAGAGACCTGAGTAGTCTCGAAAGCTTGCAATTTGTTGCCATTTTTTCAGTTAGCCATTAAAAGGTATCAACCACTGAGGACTCTCAATTCTAAATATTTTACTGATTTTATAACATTTCCATAGATAGCTTATTGGCAGAGAATGGGGGACTATCGGCAGCAGAAATGTATGTAATACGGATTTATGGAAAAAAAATACAATAAAAAATGTGCATTCATTTACTGTATTTGCTGCTATATAGAAATAATAGTGTCTTTTATATTAATACATTACAGTTATTCAGATATGAGGCTTTTTTTTTCAGATCGGTTTAGATAACCCTTTTCATCGTCAGTAATCAATGAGCGGCATTTTTGTCTGCACAGATCGTTCCGATGCAATGACTTCTTTACAGTACATCACATACTGTATGCAAATGTAATTACTGATTCTCACATTGCCTGGCCTTGCTAAAACAATTGCTTGTGCAAGCAGTTTAATAATAGTTCTGCCTTAAACAACATGTAAATCTGCAGCAGAATTTATTGGCTACATTTGCCTCGTGTTTTCAGTGCTTTTATAACTTTACTAGGAAAGAGAGTTGGAGGTCAGAAGCACAATGCAATGCATTTGAGAATGATTTGCTCAGGTCTACGATGGAAAGCTATAACTAAAATTGTCTTCTAATATGGGAAATAAATATTGATGGTTGTAACTCCTTCACGACCAAAGGTATTTCCGTTGTTTGCTTTTTCGTTTTTCGCTCCCCTTCTTCCCAGAGCCATAACAGTTTTTATTTTTTGGTCAATATGGCCATGTGAGGGTTTGTTTTTTGCAAGACAAGTTGTACTTTTGAACGACACCATTAATTTTAACACATCCTGTACTGGAAGACGGGAAAATAATTCTAAGTGCGGTGAAATTGCAAAAAAAGCGCAATTCCACAGTTGTCTTATTTTTTTCTACCATGTTCACTGAATGCTAAAACTGACCTGCCATTATGATTCTCCAGATCTTTACGAGTTCATAAACACCAAACATGTCTAGGCTCTTTTTTATTTAAGTGGCGAAAAAAAATTCTAAATTTGGTAAAAAAAAAATAAAAATTTGCCATTTTCCGAGACCTGTAGCATCTCCATTTTTCATGATCTGGGGCCGGGTGAGGGCTTATTTTTTGCGAGCCACGCTGGTGTTTTTATTGATTCCATTTTGGTCTAGATACGATCTTTTGTCGCCCGTTTTTGCATTTTATTGCAATGTAGCAGCGAGTAAAAAAAAACGAATTCTGACGTTTTTCATTTTTTTTCTTGTTATGTCGTTTAGCGATCGGGTTCATTCTTTTTTATATATTGATAGGTCGGGCGATTCTGAACACAGCGATACCAAATATGTGTATTAGATTTTTTTATTCTTTTATTTTGAATAGGGCAAAAGGGGGAAAATTTGAACTTTAATTTTTTTTTTTTTTAAATGTTTTTAAAAACATTTTCTTTTTAATTTTTGCATGCTTCAATAGTCTCAATGGGAGCCTAGAAGCTTCAGTACTAAAATTGCTTCTGCTACACACAGGCGATGATCAGATCGCCTGTGTGTAGCAGAAATGCTCTCTTGCTATGAGTGCCGACCACGGGGTGGTGCTCATAGCAATCTGGCAATGACAACCATAGAGGTCTGCTTCAGACCACTGGGTGTCGTGCCGACCCATCGGTGATCATGTGACGAGGTCACTGATGGGCTGGATTTACGACGAGCTTCAGGTAAACGATAGTTAAATGCCGCTATCAGAAATTGACAGCGGCATTTAACTAGTTGACAGCAGCGGGTGGATTGCGATTCCATCCATAGTTGTTGCAGGCACACGTGAGCTGTATAGATCAGCTGTCATGTGCTTGGAAGGATGCAGGCTCAGTGCCTGAGCGCGCACCAAACAGAGGGAGTCCGACATCAACGTACTATTACGCCCTATATCGGAAATTGGCTAATATAACAATGTTGCACAGAGTGCCATCAATGGATCATGGAGGGTTAAAAGTCGATACTCTACATTCCTCAGTGATTTAAAGAGATTGTTTGGTACAAGCTACAAGACTTGTGAATCCTCACATAATGTGCACTGTGAGGGTTCTCTGGCATGGGTATGTGACTGCAAGCATGCGAGATGCATGCTCTGGGCCACATTCTGAATAGACTGTTTAAGGGCTCGCTTAAAGGGAACCTGTCACCAGGTTTGGTCGATACGAGTTACGGCCACTGCCTTTCAGGGTTTATCTACAGCATTCTGTAATGCTGTATATAAGCCCCCGATCCGACCTGTAAGAGAAGTATTGCAGTATGCAGGCGCTGGAGCTCTCTGACATTTCCCAGCGCATGCACACTGCAGTACTTTGCTCTGCCCTCAACATTGCAGAGATGTATGCCTGCGAAGGAGCGCGATGCGGGGAGCCTGTGTGGATGACGCAGGGGCGCGTCATCCACATGAAGCAATCAGGAGGACCGCATTGCAAGAAGAAGTGAGGCACCAGAACAAGAAGAGCAACACCCCTTGGTAGTGTGCTAAAAAACTACTCGTTTGCTACTCTGTGTGTACGAGTAATGTGCTTTAAAAATAATTCTACTATACTGCAGTCTCTTTGCTATATGTGGACCTAAAAAATAATTTTACTCTGCAGCAGTCTTTTTGTGAAGTGTGCTTAAAAAATAATTCTATTGTACCGCTCTGTGTGAGTAGTGTGCCTACATTTTTTTTTTTAACCTACCGCTGTGTCTATACCAGTAGTGTGTTTAAAAAATAATTCTTCTTTGCAGCAGTCTCTTTGCCATTTGTGGACCTAAAAAATAATTTTATTCTACCACTCTGTATGTACAAGTAGTGTGCCTAAAACTTTTTTACCGCTGTTTCTATATGAGTAGTGTGCCTAAAAATCATTATTCTACTCTGCAACCGTCTCTTTGCCATTTTGATGTACGCTGCAAAAAATCCTCTTTTTTCATTTTAATTTGGGTAGGCCCCAAAACATTCTGAATGGAAAATGCAAAAAGCAAACTGCTGTGGAGTCTAGCAATGGCTGGGTGCAGCCGGTATACTTCTATATTCAGCCAAAGGTACGGACAAGTCCAGTGGGATCCATGCGTGGTTGTTTTACTCAATGTGAGGTTACCACGTTACCTGTGGACTGGTACATGCACCTGTCCATGATTTCACCACCTGCCATGCTAAGCCTATGCTTCAACAGTACACTTTCCGCAGGGCAGGCCAGCACCTCAAAGGCATAAATGGCAAGCTCAGGCCATGTGTCCAGTTTGGAGACACAGAAGTTAAATGGGCCAGATCTATCACTCGGTATGTGTAAATGTGCGGACTAGAGATGTGTGAACGTGCTCTAATACTCGGTTATCACTCGAGTATTATGGTGCTTGGATGTAGTCGTTACTCGGCGAGTTTTGGGAGGTGCTCTATGTAAAACTCGAAACACCGCCTAGCATGTTTGGCACCTATTATACAGCCAATGAGCATGCTGGGATTGCCTGCGCATCACTGTAATGCCATAGCCATCTTGGATGTGGCATTACTGTGATTGGCTGGCCGTGTGACATTTTCAGGGGTTATAAAAGAACAGGCACCACTCAGCTCGGCACACTGACGCCATTGTACAGCTCTGTGACACATCATATTGGAGGGAGACAGTGCTTGTCTATGTCTGTGTGTGCAAACTATAATGAATCAGAGGCCTTTAGTGTTGATACTGGTTCTGAAACTGAACCATCATAGTAAGAGCCCTTCTAAGAGCTAATTGTTTGCTTTGCAGTTTGTATCACATACATTCTGCATTTAGTGTAGGGAAGGACAGGTGCAGGGACAGTGGAAGAATATAGTCTGTAGACAGGAATTGGGGCTGTGCAGTCCCTTGCAAAATATATAGCTGCATTTTTTGGGAGGGTGAAAAAAATTAATATATTTTGATCCATCGAGTTTAACATGCTTTTTTTACTTTTTTTTATATAACACTCCAAAAAAATGTTGAATAATTTCTTTGGGTTAAATTTCTCACTCATACAGTATTACATGGTCTGAGGTACATTTCTGTGATCCATAAAACTGAAAGAAAGTGTTGAAAAAATGTTCAGGCTTAAATTTCTCAGCCATACAGTATTACGTGGTCTGTGGTACATTTTTGTGATATCTAACACTCAAAAAAGCATTAAAAAAATTAGCTAGGTTACATTTCTCACTCATACACAATTCCGTGGTCTGGGGTAAATTTCTATAATCTGTAAAACTGAAAAAAGCATTAAAATATTTTAAAGGCTTACATTTTGCAGCCATACAGTATTACATGGTCTATGATACATTTCTGTGCTATATAACACAAAGCATTAAAAAAATAGCTGCATTACATTTCTCACCCATCCATTATTCTTTCATCTGAGGTACATTTCTGTGATATCTAACACTTCAAAAAGGCATCAAAAATTAGCTGAATTACAGTTTTTACCCATATAGGAAAGATGTGTATCTTCATACCGTGTTAGCCAGTAGATAGAAAAATATTTAGAATTGAGAGTCCTCAGTGGTTGATACCTTTTAATGGCTAACTGAAAAGATGATAACAAATTGCTTTCGAGACTACTCAGGTCTCTTCATCAGGCAAAGACTAAAACAAAAACTGAAAAATCATATATTTATACACAACACAGCACAGAAATAATGCAATAGGTAAGACAAGTAATGTGAAGCAGAACTGTCATTATGGGAGATAGAGATGAATATAAATATTGGAACAGTTCATAGATAAGGAGTGTGAAAGTTTTATTGCCCTCTGATTAGGGTCTGGTATTGTGTTTTGATGCCCCCAGAAGGTCAGAGAAGCAGATTCCTTAATTGATGTAAAAAGACATAAATCCATGTGATATATTCATTCCAGCACTGAGAGTGTCAAAGGTCGTCATAAGTTTATATTCCCAAACTTTTCTATCTCTCTCAGATTTAAAGTTAGATTTTAATACAAGTAATTTCATGTCCATCATGCTATGACCGGGGATACAAAAGTGTTTTGCCACAGGTAGATCCATTCTTTTTTCTCTTATTGTGTGGCGATGAGAATTCATCCTTGTTCTCAGTTTTTGCCGTCTCCCCCACATACAGACCCCCAGTTGGACATTTTGTACAAATAATTAGGTACAATACATTAGATGTGATGCAGCTGAAAGTACCTGGGATCTTGTAGTCCTGATGTGAGTTGGGGATCTTTGTCTTGTCCGTGGTCAGTATAGATGGACAGGTTTTACATTTTTTTCTGGTTGAAAGGAAAGGTTCCTGCAGCTGTTGGAGAGGACGGGGAGCTTCTGATAATGATGCTTCTTAGATTTGGGGGCTGCCTAAAACACAGAGTGGGGGGTCTGGAAATATGGATTGTAATCGGGCATCTTTTTGTTTAGTAAAGGTTGTAATTTCCGTGCAGCTCCCCTTAGCACCTCCAGATTTGGATTGTAGGTGACCACTAGAGGCACCCGGTTATTTTCATCTTTAGTTTTGTAATGTAGCAGGTTATTCCTTGATATTCTGGTGGCTCTTGTAATTTGGTTTTCAATTGTTCTTGGATGGTAGCCCCGGTTCAAAAAGGTCTTTCTGAATTTTTACCCATACACTATTCTATCATATGGGGTACATTTATGTGATATCTCACAAACACTCCAAAAAAGCGTTAACATTTTTTGCTAGATTACAATTCCGTGTGTCTGGGGTACACTTCTGTGATATTAAACACTTCAAAAAAGCATAAAAAAATTGGCTTAATTACAATTCAATTCTCACCCACACACTATTTTGTGGTCTGGGGTACATTTCTGTGATCTGTAAAACTGCAAAAATTGTTACAAATTTTTGCAGGCTTAAATTTCTCAGTCACACAATATTATGTGGTCTGTAGTACATTTTTGAGATATTTAACACTCCAAGAAAGCATTAAAAAAGTAACTAGATTACATTTCTCACCCATACACTATTCCGTATTCTGCACTACATTTCTGTGAGATATAACACTCAAAAAAGCGTTAAAAATTTTCTGGATTACATTTCTCACATATACACTATTCTGTGGTCTGAGGTACATTTCTGTGATAGCTAACACTACAAAAAAGCATTAAAAAATTGGCTGGATTACATTTCTCACCCATACACTATTGCATGTTCTTGGGTACATTTCTGTGATCTGTAAAACTGAAAATAGGCCTTAACATTTTTTGTAAGCTTAAATTTCTCAGCCATGCAGTAATACGAGGTCTGTGGTACATTTCTGTGATACATAACACTTCAAAAAAGTGTTAACATTTTTACTGTAATCAACTAGTCATTCATAAAGTGTAACGTGCTTCGTGTGTGACCAAGACGCCAAAACCAAGTGAGACTTACGAGGAATATTGGAGCCACAGGAAGCTGACGCAACAGCAGAGGAGCAGTATCCTGTGGTCCGGTTCTGACTGATTTCCTGGAATCACCAAGGCCCGAACCCAGGTTGCATCCTTTACTGCTGGGGTTTTTGTGAACTGTGGATGGGAGAGCCAGGATCCAGGAACTGGTGAGCCGACTGCAGGACCTAGGCTGGTCAGAAGAGACAAGGAGGTGAGGCAAGACCGATTCTGGAGAAATGTTGTAGGGACCTGCAAGGTACCAAGAGTTGGCATTCCAAGGTGTGGTCATTATTAATCCTAAGACTGCCTGCTCCAGCACTGGTTGTAATAGAGGAACCAGAAGAGACAGCAACAAGCCTCTGCACAGAATTAGACTGAGCGAGACGCTGGGACCGACATCTCCGCTGAGCAGGCTCCACTGTGGCCGGAGATGGATGCGGGACTGGTTCGAGATTCCCCTTGTGCAGCAGCGGAAATTCGATCCCTAACATTACCCCCCCACCTAGGGCCCCCCTTCTTTGGGCCTCGCTGCGTTCAAAAGCAGCGATGAGCTGCGGAGCGTGAACGTGCTCGGCAGGCTGCCAGGACCTATCCTCAGGCCCATAACCCCTCCAATCCACCAAATAAAATCTTTTGCCCGTGCCACCTTACACCCTATGATGGCGTTCACCTCATGGTCGTCCGTAGACGAACCCGATGTCCCGGCAAATTACTCGGAAAACCGGGACATGAGCACGGGTTTCAGGAGGGATACGTAAAAGGTGTCGGAGATATCCAGGTGTGGTGGAAGAACCACAGGGTTAACCTGCTCAAGGACTTTGAAAGGACCCAGGTAGCGGGGTGCCAACTTAGTGGACTCAACTCGCAGCCTGATGTTAGAGGCGGAGAGCCACACCAAGTCCCCAGGAACAAATGTCGGAGCAGGGCGCCAATATGCGTCAGAGGAGAACTTCATCCTCTCTTTGGACACCTGAATAGCATCCTGGGTACGGTTCCAAATGTCCCGTGCCTCCACAGCCCAGTCTGCCACCCTGGAGTCGGCGGAAGACACGGGCATGGGCACCGGAACCCGCGGATGCTGACCGTAGTTTAGGAGGAATGGAGTCTGTCCGGTGGAGTCAGCCACAGCATTGTTTAGTGCAAACTCAGCCCACGGTAGCAAGGATGCCCAGTCATCCTGCATGGCTGAGACAAAATGTCGTAGATAGGTGACTGTTGTGAATGGGTTTGAGATGAGTTCTGAGCAGAGGCTCCCTCTGGTGGTTACAAGCGGTACTAGTGAGGATTGTGAGGACTGGGAATCAGGTGTTACTGATTGGTCTTATGTAAGGGAGTCATTTTCCCATCAGGGTTGCCGGTGATCAATTGTTCTGGTCTGAATCCTTCTTTCCAGTTTCCCTTGTAGCCTGCTGTGTCGTGTCTGCATCTCCTGCTATCAGATAAGACAATTTCTTATTTTGTGTTTTTGCTATATTTTTGCATTTTGTCCTGCACTTCTGTGGGGGCCTTCAGGGTCCCCTCCGGGGGCTTTTGCCCTCTCAGTTTAGTCCAGCCACTGTGTTTTGTACTTTTGCTTTTTCCAGTTTTTTTTTCAGTGGCTGCTGTTTTGTTTTTGTTACACCAGAGAACTAATTTAGGTGGTAGAGGTCGTGTGATCTCAGGTGATTTTGAAATTAGTAGAGTTGGTGTTTTTTCAGGGTTTTCTGAGATTGCAGTAAGTACCCTTCCTATCCTTTTCTATTTAGATAGTTTGGGCCCCAGGTTTGCTCATACTATTTTCTTTCTGTGTCAGTATTTCCTCTTGTCTAACCGCCATTACATGTTTGGGGGCTTTCTATTATCTTTGGGGTTCTGCTCCGGGGCAGATAGCTTTCCTATTTCTATCTTTAGGTGTTGTTAGTTTCTCAGGCTGTGACGAGGCGTCTAGCACCAACGTAGGAACGCTCCACGGCTGCCTCTAGTTGCGGTGGTTAGTCAGGGTACTGCAATCTCATAGATTCCAACTGCTCTGGTGTATTTCCTTTTTTACCTGCACTCCTCAGCTACCGTAACATAACAGTATCACCGGCCATAAAAATTGTATGGTACTCACAGAAGGGAAAAAATATTTTGAAGGAAGAAAAGTTGTCAGAGATATTTTTCTGTTTGTTGTATTTTTTTTTTTTTTTCCCTCTGTATCTCTGGGTGCTGGGGAGGATCTTTTCTCTCAATGGAGTTTGCACAGTTGTCTGGCCGTGTGGATCAGCTTGCCACTGAGGTTCAGAGTATTGCTGCATATCTTGCTAGGTTGCCTGTTGTGGAACCTAGGATCCCCATGCCAGATTTGTTTTTAGGGGATCGAGCTAAGTTTCAGAATTTCAAAAATAATTGTAAATTGTTTCTTGCCTTAAAATCTAAGTCCTCAGGAAACGCAGCGCAGCAGGTTCAAATTATCATCTCTCTCCTGCGGGCGATCCTCAGGATTGGGCTTTTTCCCTGATACCTGGGGATCCTGTTTTGAGTGATGTTGATGCATTTTTTCAGGCTTTGGGGTTATTGTACGATGAGCCTAATGTCACTGATCAAGCTGAAAAAGCCTTGTTGGCATTAAATCAGGGGCTTGATGACGCTGAGTTATACTGTCAGAGATTCCGTAGGTGGGCAGTCCTGACCAAGTGGAATGACGACGCTTTGGCGGCCCTTTTCCGGAAGGGTCTGTCGGATAATGTAAAGGATGTTATGGTGGGATTCCCTGTCCCCTCTGGTCTAAAATGATTCTATGTCATTAGCGATTCAAATTGACAGACGTTTGCGTGAGCGGAGAAGTATGCGTGGAGTGGTGTTGCCTTGTGAGCCAGCTGCTGAGCCCATGCAGTGTGATGGAGTGGTGTCTGGGCACAGCGTCATGAGTTTCGAAAGCGCAATGGGTTATGTTTCTACTGTGGTGATGCCTCTCATGCTATTTCAGTCTGCCCTAAGCGGGGAAGACGTTTTGCACGCTCGGTTGTCTTGGGTAGTGTTCAAACTAAGTTTTTGTTAACTGTCACTCTGATATGCTCTCTGTCCTCATTTTCTGCTCAGGCTTTCGTTGATTCTGGAGCAGCTATTAACCTGATGGATTATGATTTTGCTAAACGTTGTGGGTTTCCCTTGATACCCCTACAGAAGTCTATTCCTTTACTGGGGATCGATTCTACCCCTTTGGCTGAGAATAAACCCCAGTTTTCTACTCAGGTGATAATGAGGGTTGAACCTGATCACCAGGAGTGCTGCAAATTTTTGGTTCTATATAATCTGCATGACATTATAGTGCTGGGTTTCCCTTGGTTACAGTCTCATAATCTGTTTTGGATTGGAAATCTGTGTCTGTAACCAGTTGGGGCTGCCAATGTGTTAATACCAACACTCCTGTTTTTTCTGCCTCCCCCCAGGCTGAGGATGTTCCTGACTTTTTGTTTGATTTTTCTGATGTGTTTAGCGAAAGTAAATCTGCATCCTTACCTCCCCATAGGACCTATGACTGCGCTATTGAATTAGTGCCAGGTAGTAAATTCCCTAAAGGTCGCCTTTTTAACTTGTCTGTACCTGAACATGACGCTATGCGGTCTTATATCAAGGAATCATTGGAGAAGGGTCATATCAGACCATCCTCTTCACCCTTAGGTGCCGGTTTTTTCTTTGTGGCCAAAAAAGATGGTTCATTAAGGCCGTGTATTGATTATCGTCTCTTGAACAATATTACTGTGAAATATCAATACCCGTTACCCTTGATTTCTGACCTGTTTTCCAGGGTGAAAAACGCTACTTGGTTTACCAAGCTTGACCTCAGGGGGGGGTATAACCTTATTCGCATTAAGCACGGGGATGAATGGAAGACGGCATTTAACACCCCTGAAGGCATTTTGAGTACCTTGTGATGCCCTTTGGGCTCACTAATGCTCCTTCCGTCTTCCAGTCCTTCATGAATGACATTTTCAGGGATTTTGTGGACAAGTTTCTGATTGTTTATTTGGATGATATCTTGATTTTTTCTAATGACTGGGACTCTCATGTGAAACATGTTCGAACTGTATTCCAGATTTTGAGAGAGAATGCTCTGTATGTGAAGGGATCAAAGTGTCTTTTTGGCGTACAGAAGATCTCATTTCTGGGATTCATTTTGTCCCCATCTGTTATTGAAATGGACCCGGTCAAGGTTCAGGCCATCTGTGATTGGGTCCAACCTACTTCATTAAAGGCTCTTCAGAGATTTTTGGGTTTTGCCAATTTTTATCGTAAATTTATTGGTAATTTCTCGGTTATTGTTAAACCATTAACTGATTTGACCAGAAAGGGTTCTGATGTGGTGAATTGGCCTCCTGAGGCAGTCTCTGCGTTTCAGGAACTTAAGCAGAGATTCACTTCTGCTCCTGTTCTACGGCAGCCTGATGTTTCTCTGCCATTTCAGGTGGAGGTTGATGCCTCTGAAATTGGGGCAGGTGCCGTTTTGTCCCAAAAAGATCCAGAGACCTCTAAAAGTAACCCTTGTGCCTTTTTCTCTCGAAAATTTTCTCCTACTGAACGTAATTATGACGTGGGTAATCGGGAGTTATTGGCCATGAAGTGGGCTTTTGAAGAGTGGAGACATTGGCTGGAAGGGAGCCAAACATCAGGTGGTGGTCCTTACGGACCATAAGAATCTGGTCTATCTGGAATCTGCCAAGCGACTCAATCCTAGACAGGCCAGGTGGGCCTTGTTTTTCACACGTTTTAATTTTGTGGTTTCCTTTCTTCCTGGCACTAAGAATGTTAAGGCGGATGCCCTCTCGAGGAGTTTCCTTGCGGACTCTCCTGAGCTATCTGATCCCTCTGTTATTTTGAAGGAGGGTGTAGTTCTTTCCGCCATCTCGCCCAATTTGAGACTTGCTCTGGAGGGGTGTCAGGAGGATAGGCCCGAGCGCTGCCCTGTTGGAAAATTGTTTGTCCCGGACCAATGGAAAAAGAGTGTGATGTCTGAGATTCATTGTTCCGCATTGGCTGGGCATCCCGGAATTTTTGGTACCAGAGACTTGGTTAGTCGGTCCTTTTGGTGGCCTACCTTGTCTCGCGATGTCAGGGAATTTGTGCAGTCCTGCGGGACTTGCTCTCGCTCCAAGCCTTGCTCTCGCTCTAGTGGTTTGTTGATGCCATTGCCTGTGCCCAAGAGACCATGGACCCATATCTCTATGGATTTCATTTCCGATCTTCCTGTTTCTCAGAGAATGACCACCATCTGGGTAATTTGTGATAGGTTTTCCAAGATGATACATCTTGTGCCATTACCTAAGTTGCCTTCCTCCTCTGAATTGGTGCCGTGTTCCTTCAGCACGTGGTTCGGTTACACGGCATTCCTGAGAACATTGTGTCTGACAGAGGAGTCCAGTTTGTTTCCAGATTTTGGAGGACTTTTTGTTCTAAACTGGGTGTTCAATTGTCTTTCTCCTCGGCATTTCATCCTCAGACCAATGGTCAAACTGAGAGAACAAACCAGACATTGGAGACTTATCTAAGATGCTTTGTGTCTGCTGATCAGGATGACTGGGTCTCTTTTTTGCCTTTGGCTGAGTTTGCTCTTAATAATAGGGCTAGCTCTGCCACTTTGATGTCTCCGTTTTTCTGTAATTCTGGGTTTCACCCTCGATTTTTCAGGACAGACGGAGGCTTCTGTTTGTCCAGGTGTTGACTCTGTTGTTGAGCGTATGCAGCAGATTTGGGACCAGGTAGTGGAGAGGTTGTCCCTCTCTCAGGAGAAGGCCCAGCGGTTTGCTAACCGGCATAGGACTGATGGTCCTCGGTTTAAAGTGGGGGACTTGGTCTGGTTGTCCTCAAAGAATATTCCTATGAGAGTAGCATCTCCTAAATTTAAGCCTAGGTTCATTGGACCTTATAAGATCATGGAGATTATTAATCCTGTTTCTTTTCGTTTGCTTCTTCCAGGGACATTTAAGATCCATAACGTGTTCCACAAGTCCTTGTTGAAGAGGTTTGTTGAGCCAGTGGTTCCTGCTGCTGTGCCTCCTGACCCTGTTTTGGTTGAGGGCAATCTGGAGTATGTGGTTGAGAAAATATTGGATTCTCGTTTTTCTAGACGAAGACTCCAGTATTTGGTTAAATGGAGAGGTTATGGTCAGGAAGACAATTCTTGGGTGTTTGCTTCGGACATCCATGCTAGGAGACTTATCCGTGCGTATCATAGAACTCATCCTGACCGACCTGGTTGCTCAAATGAGGGTTCGGTGACCCCTCCTCAAGGGGGGGTACTGTTGTGAATGGGTTTGAGATGAGTTCTGAGCAGAGGCTCCCTCTGGTGGTTACAAGCGGTACTAGTGAGGATTGTGAGGACTGGGAATCAGGTGTTACTGATTGGTCTTATGTAAGGGAGTCATTTTCCCATCAGGGTTGCCGGTGATCAATTGTTCTGGTCTGAATCCTTCTTTCCAGTTTCCCTTGTAGCCTGCTGTGTCGTGTCTGCATCTCCTGCTATCAGATAAGACAATTTCTTATTTTGTGTTTTTCGCTATATTTTTGCATTTTGTCCTGCACTTCTGTGGGGGCCTTCAGGGTCCCCTCCGGGGCTTTTGCCCTCTCAGTTTAGTCCAGCCACTGTGTTTTGTACTTTTGCTTTTTCCAGTTTTTTTTCAGTGGCTGCTGTTTTGTTTTTGTTACACCAGAGAACTAATTTAGGTGGTAGAGGTCGTGTGATCTCAGGTGATTTTGAAATTAGTAGAGTTGGTGTTTTTTCAGGGTTTTCTGAGATTGCAGTAAGTACCCTTCCTATCCTTTTCTATTTAGATAGTTTGGGCCCCAGCGTTTGCTCATACTATTTTCTTTCTGTGTCAGTATTTCCTCTTGTCTAACCGCCATTACATGTTTGGGGGCTTTCTATTATCTTTGGGGTTCTGCTCCGGGGCAGATAGCTTTCCTATTTCTATCTTTAGGTGTTGTTAGTTTCTCAGGCTGTGACGAGGCGTCTAGGACCAACGTAGGAACGCTCCACGGCTGCCTCTAGTTGCGGTGGTTAGTCAGGGTACTGCAATCTCATAGATTCCAACTGCTCTGGTGTATTTCCTTTTTTACCTGCACTCCTCAGCTACCGTAACATAACAGGTGACCAAGGTCTGGTTGGCCCTCTCTACCAACCCATTCGTCTCGGGATGTGTGAGGAACTAAGCCGACCGCCACACGGTAGCCCGGGTATCACAGCTTCTGATCCCACCGCTGCCACCAATTGTGAGGAACGACCCCCTTTCCTCCCACGTCACCAATGTGACGTAACTCCACAGGTACAGCTCTCCGGCGCCCCCTTTGTCCCTCAGGTCAGTAAGGGAACTGCACCTAGAGCAAATGGCCGCCGGGGAGGTTGTCCTGTTACCCACTGGGTATTCTAAGATTCGTGATCAGAGTAAAAGCATCAGCCCAAGATTAATTTTATGGTTTAATTTGCCTTAAGGGCGCACTAGATAATTACAGAAATATACAGTAAAGCTATACAACGTAATTACAATGGATTTGCAGTCAGAGAAATAATACAACGATAATGTACAAGGCTAAAAGGTATAAGCTATAGATCAATATTACCGGGTTGTATGGTCATGGGGAGGCATGGAGCTCTGCGTTCCCCAGGTGAAAGTCTTCAGTTGCTGGACAGTCCCCAATGCATGTGCTGCAGCTCCATTTGGCAAGTCTGTCCCTTGTGCTTCTGTGTGTGGAAATGGAATGAACACCCTGTTCATGGCTACAATTCTTAAACCTGCTAGGCCCTTCCCTTTTGCTTTGAAGCACGCATATTAACTGGCCTGCAATTCATATGGAGCAGCAAACAATGGCTTGAGCTTGAGCTATTTACCATACGACTGACCATCTTATTCAGACACTGGCCTAAACTAATTAGCATGTTAAAGCCCGTTTGACTCATAGGGGACATCAAAACCGGTCGTACTAGATATGCTAATAGGCACTGTGTAGTTAGAAGTTTGTGGCTCTGTGAACTGACAAAATGGAGGCTGGTACAGGCCCTATACAAAATGGGGACAGCCCTTTCCTTACAGGATGGTATGCTGAAGAGAAATTTAACTCAATACTGAGTAGACGACAAAGCTCTCTCCAGAACCGAGACGCAAACTGGGGACCTCGGTCACTGACAATTTTGTCCGGCATGCCGTGTAGACGGAAGATGTGCCTAATGAACAACGCTGCCTGAGCCCGTGCAGAAGGTAACCGTGGTAGCGGCACCAGATGCACCATTTTGGAAAAATTGTCTGTGATTACCCAAATGATGGTGCAGCCCCGAGACTTGGGTAAGCCCACCACAAAGTCCATCCCAACCATCTCCCAGGGCCTGTCTGCCACCGGAAAAGGGTAAAGTAACCCAGCTGGCCGTTGTCAAGGAGACTTATTCTGGGCGCAGGAGACACACGCCCAAACATAGTCCCCAAAGTCACGGACCATATGCGGCCACCAGTATGTCCTCGCCAGCAACTCAGATGTCCTCTTTGCCCCAAAGTGTGCACCCACCCTGGACGAATGTGCCCAATAGAGTACCTCCTTTTGCAAAATGGTAGACACAAAAGTCTTGCCCGGAGGCACAGACTCTAGGGAAACCGGGGCCACTGTTCTCAGGCTCTCTGTGGGACAATAAGCCGAGGCTCCTCCTCAGAGGACAGCACAGAGTGAGAGAGAGCGTCAGCACAAATGTTCTTCTCTCCCGAGAGAAAATGGAGTGTGAAATGAAACCGGGAGAAGAACAAGGACCATCTGGCCTGGCGAGAATTAAGCCGCTGGGCTGTCTGAAGATATACCAAATTCTTGTGGTCGGTGAAGACTTGGAATGGAAAGCGAGCCCCCTCCAACTGATGTCTCCACTCAGAGAAAGCCAACTTCATTGCTAGGAACTCCCTGTCCCCAATGGAATAATTCCTCTCCGCTGGTGTGAAGGTCTTGGAGAAGAAGAAGCAAGGATGTTTCGGACCTTGAGCATCCTTTTGAAAGAGGACTGCTCCAGCACTAACGGATGAGGCATCCACCTCCAATATGAATGGCTTATCAACATCAGGGCGGTGTAGGATGGAAATGAGACTTAATTGAGGTGAAAGCCTTGGAGACTTCTTTGGACCACAATTTGGGATTTGCTCCCTTCTTGGTGAGCGCTACCAAGGGAGCTACCAAAGTTGAGAAATGGGGAATGAACTGGCGATAATAATTAATGAACCCCATAAACGCTGCACCGCTTTAAGGGAATGGGTTCTTGCCAGCCCATCACAGCCTGTAGTTTGGCAGGATCCATAGCCAATCCCTGGGCAGAGATGATATAGCCCAGGAATGGTAAAGACTCCTGCTCAAACACACATTTCTCCAACTTTGCATAAAGGGAATTTGCCCACAAGAGGTCGAAGACTCTGCAAACATCGCTCCCGTGGGAGTCAATATCTGGAGAGAAGATGAGAATATCATCCAGATAGACTACGACCGAGGTGGAAAGCATATTATTATTATTATTATAGATTTTTATAGCGCCATTTATTCCATGGCGCTTTACATGTGAAGAGGGGCAAACATAGACAAGTACAGTAAACATGAGCAATACAAGGCACACACAAGTACAGAAGGAGAGAGGACCCTGCCCGCAAGGGCTCACAGTCTACAGGGTTGGGGATGGGGGCATATCCCGGAAGATGTCATTAACAAAGTCTTGGAAAACGGCTGGGCATTACAGAGCCCGAAGGGCATCACCAGATATTCATAGTGCCCATCCCTGGTATTAAAAGCCATCTTCCATTCGTCCCCCTCACGGATGTGAATCAGGTTATAAGCATCCTGCAGGTCTAATTTGGTAAATACCCTTGCTCCCCGGAGCCTATCAAAGAGCTCATAAATCAGGGCAACGCTTATTTATTCTTAACGGCAATGGCGTTAAGACCCCTGAAATCGATGCATGGACGTAATTCTCCATTCCTCTTCTGAACGAAGAAGAACCCCGCCCCTGCAGGTGACACTGACTTCCTGATGAATCCTCTTGCCAGATTTCCTGAATGAATTGAGACATAGCCCCCGTCTTTCCCGGGAAAAGAAAGGGGATAGACTCTCCCCGAGGAGGTTCTGCTCCGGGCAAGAGGTCAATAGGACAGTCATAGGGACGGTGAGGCGAAGGAACTCCGCAGCCTTCTTGGAGAACACGTCTGCATAAGCCCCCAAAAGTATTGGGAAGAGAAGTAAGATCTGCGGTATCTCTGTAGTACCACCTGAATGCTTCCCTCATACATCTGCCTTTACACACTCACTCCAACCCAATATCCTCCCAAGATCCACTCAATATGTGGGGAATGGAAACGAGCCAGGGCATCCCCAGCAATATCTCGTCTATTTTCCCCCGGAAAGACAAGAAGTGAGATAATCTCCTGATGGGAAGGGACATAGATAACGTGAAAGGGATGGTCTGATTGGTTGATTTGTGAAGGCAGTGTCGACCCATTCACTACTCGAACAGTCACTGGTTTGGCGAGCATCACCAGAGTATTGATGCGGAGAGCAAAGGTAAAAGGACATGAAATTTCCTTCTGCTCCAGATCCCACAAAGCATAACGTTATAGTGGATGAGTCTAAAAATTTAAATTGTCCCCCTTTAAAAGGGCAACTTTGAGGCGTGTACTGCTGTGTCTAGTGAACCCCTCCAATGGGTTTCTAGACGCGGTCGTTTCCCGACCACTGTGAATATTTATTAGCATAATGCCCTAACTGTTGGCAAACATTACAAAACACAGGAAATTTTAGCGGACCGGACTTAGGCTCGCTCGAAAACCCCCCGGGCCCCAGGGAACGGGCGCCTAAAAAAAATTTTAAGAGGTCT
>JARQOD010000005.1:40767867-40962824 GCA_033576555.1 Oophaga sylvatica
GGACCAACGTAGGAAGCTCCACGGCTGCCTCTAGTTGCGGTGGTTAGTCAGGGTACTGCAATCTCATAGATTCCAATGCTCTGGTGTATTTCCTTTTTACCTGCACTCCCAGCTACCGTAACATAACAGGTGACCAAGGTCTGGTTGGCCCTCTCTACAAACCCATTCGTTCGGGATGTGTGAGGAACTAAGCCACCGCCACACGGTAGCCCGGTATCACAGCTTCTGATCCCACCGCTGCCACCAAATTGTGAGGAACGACCCCCTTTCCCCCACGTCACCAATGTGACGTAACTCCACGGTACAGCTCTCCGCGCCCCCTTTGTCCCTCAGGTCAGTAAGGGAACTGCACCTAGCAATGGCCGCCGGGGAGGTTGTCCTGTTTACCCATGGTATTCTAAGATTCGTGATCAGAGTAAAAGCATCAGCCCAAGATTAATTTTATGGTTAATTTGCCTTAAGGGCGCACTAGATAATTACAGAAATATACAGTAAAGCTATACAACGTAATTACAATGGATTTGCAGTAGAGAAATAATACAACGATAATGTACAAGGCTAAAAGGTATAAGCTATAGATCAATATTACCGGGTTGTATGGTCATGGGGAGGCATGGAGCTCTGCGTTCCCCAGGTGAAAGTCTTCATTGCTGGACAGTCCCCAATGCATTTGCTGCAGCTCCATTTGGCAAGTCTGTCCCTTGTGCTTCTGTGTGGAAATGGAATGAACACCCTGTTCATGCTACAATTTTTAAAACCTGTTTGGCCCTTCCCTTTTGCTTTGAAGCACGCATATTAACTGGCCTGCAATTCATATGGAGCAGCAAAACAATGGCTTGAGTTGAGCTATTTACCATACGACTGACCATGTTATTCAGACACTGGCCTAAAATAATTAGCATGTTAAAGCCCGTTTGACTCATAGGGGACATCAAAACCGGTCGTACTAGATATGCTAATAGGCATGTGTAGTTAGAAGTTTGTGGCTCTGTGAACTGACAAAATGGGGGCTGGTACAGGCCCTATACAAAATGGGGACAGCCCTTTCCTTACAGGATGGTATGCTGAGAGAAATTTAACTCAATACTGAGTAGACGACAAAGCTCTCTCCAAACGAGACGCAAACTGGGGACCTCGGTCACTGACAATTTTGTCCGGCATGCGTGAAAGCGGAAGATGTGCCTAATGAACAACGCTGCCTGAGCCCGGCAGAAGGTAAACGTGGTAGCGGCACCAGATGCACCATTTTTGGAAAAATTTTTCTGTGATTACCCAAATGTGGGCAGCCCCGAGACTTGGGTAAGCCCCCACAAAGTCCATCCCAACCATCCCCCAGGGCCTGTCTGCCACCGGAAAAAGGGTAAGTAACCCAGCTGGCCGTTGTCAAGGAGACTTATTCTGGGCGCAGGAGACCACGCCCAAACATAGCCCCCAAAGTCACGGACCATATGCGGCCACCAGTATGTCCTCCGCCAGCAAACTCAGATGTCCTCTTTGCCCCAAAGTGTGCACCCACCCTGGACGAATGTGCCCAATAGAGTACCTCCTTTTGCAAATGGTAGACACAAAAGTCTTGCCCGGAGGCACAGACTCTAGGGAAACCGGGGGCACTGTTCTAAAGGCTCTCTGTGGGGACAATAAGCCGAGGCTCCTCCTCAGAGGACAGCACAGAGTGAGAGAGAGCGTCAGCACAAATGTTCTTCTCTCCCGAGAGAAAATGGAGTGTGAAATGAAACCGGGAGAAGAACAAGGACCATCTGGCCTGGCGAGAATTAAGCCGCTGGGCTGTCTGAAGATTACCAAATTCTTGTGGTCGGTGAAGACTTGGAATGGAAAAGCGAGCCCCCTCCAACTGATGTCTCCCTCAGAGAAACCCAACTTCTTGCTAGGAACTCCCTGTCCCCAATGGAATAATTCCTCTCCGTGGTGTGAAGGTCTTGGAGAAGAAGAAGCAAGGATGTTTCGGACCTTGAGCATCCTTTTGAAAGAGGACTGCTCCAGCACTAACGGATGAGGCTCCACCTCCAATATGAATGGATATCAACATCAGGGCGGTGTAGGATGGAAATGAGACTTAATTGAGGTGAAAGCCTTGGAGACTTCTTTGGACACAATTTGGGATTGCTCCCTTCTTAGTGAGCGCTACCAAGGGAGCTACCAAAGTTGAGAAATGGGGAATGAAAATGGCGATAATAATTTATGAACCCCATAAACCTGCACCGCTTTAAGGGAATGGGGTTCTTGCAGCCCCTCACAGCCTGTAGTTTGGCAGGATCCATAGCCAATCCTGGGCAGAGATGATATAGCCCAGGAATGGTAAAGATTTCCCGCTCAAACACACATTTCTCCAACTTTGCATGAAGGGAATTTGCCCACAAGAGGTCGAAGACTCTGCAAACATCGCTCCTTGGGAGTCATATACTGGAGAGAAGATGAAATATCATCCAGATAGACTACGACCGAGGTGGAAAGCATATTATTATTATTATTATTATAGATTTTTATAGCGCCATTTATTCCATGGCGCTTTACATGTGAAGAGGGGAAAACATAGACAAGTACAGTAAACATGAGCAATACAAGGCACACACAAGTACAGAAGGAGAGGGACCTGCCCGCAAGGGCTCACAGTCTACAGGGTTGGGGATGGGGGCATATCCGGAAGATGTCATTAACAAAGTCTTGGAAAACGGCTGGGGCATTACAGAGCCCGAAGGGCATCACCAGATATTCATAGTGCCATCCCTGGTATTAAAAGCCATCTTCCATTCGTCCCCCTCACGGATGTGAATCAGGTTATAAGCATCCTGCAGGTCTAATTTGGTAAATACCCTTGCTCCCCGGAGCCTATCAAAGAGCTCATAAATCAGGGGCAACGCTTATTTATTCTTAACGGCAATGGCGTTAAGACCCCTGAAATCGATGCATGGAGTAAATTTTCCATTCCTCTTTGAACCCAAGAAGAACCCCGCCCCTGCAGTGACACTGACTTCCTGATGAATCCTCTTGCCAGATTTTCCTAATGTATTGAGAATAGCCTCCGTCTCGGAAGAGAAAGGGGATAGACTCGTCCCCGAGGGGGTTCTGCTCCGGGCAAGAGGTCAATAGGACAGTCATAGGGACGGTGAGGCGGAAGGATCTCCGCAGCCTTCTTGGAGAACACAACTGCATAAGCCCAATAGTATTTGGGAAGAGAAGTAAGATCTGCGGGTATCTCTGTAGTAGCCACCTGAATGCATTCCCTCATACATCTGCCTTTACACGACTCACTCCAACCCAATAATCCTCCCAAAGGGTCCACTCAATAGTGGGGAATGGAAACGGAGCCAGGGCATCCCAGCAATATCTCGTCTATTCCCTCGGGAATGACAAGAGTGAGATAATCTCCTGATGGGAAGGGGACATAGAAAAACGTGAAAGGGATGGTCTGATGTGTGATTTGTGAAGGCAGTGTGACCCATTCACTACTCGAACAGTCACTGGTTTGGGCGAGCATCACCAGAGGTATTGAGTGGCGGAGAGCAAAGGTAGAGGACATGAAATTTCCTTCTGCTCCTGAGTCCACACAAAGCATAACTGTTATAGTGGATGAGTCTAAATTAATTGTCCCCTTAAAGGGCAATTGAGGCGTGTACTGCTGTGTCTATTGAACCCCCTCCAATGGTTACTAGACGCGGTCGTTTCCCGACCCACTGTGAATATTTATTAGCATAATGCCCTAACTGTTGGCAAACATTACAAATCACAGGTACTCGAGCGGCCCGAGACTTAGGTCTCGCTCGAGAAACCTCCATGGCCTCAGGGGAATCAGGCGCCTGAAAGAAAGATTCAAGAGGTCTGGCGAAGGTGGGCGCCAGTCGGAACCTCTGCCTACTCTGGGTCCGCTCCAACCTCCGTTCGTTAAAACGGAGGTCAATGTGGGTAGATATGGTAATGAGCTCCTCCAGTGTGGCGGGTATCTCCCTGGTGGACAAGGCGTCCTTCACATGGTCTGCCAGTCCCCTCCAGTACACTGGTATATGACTTTATTTGGCCACTCCACCTCAGAGGCCAGAGTTCGAAATTGGACAGTGAACTGGCTGACCATGGATGAACTCTGGGTGATTGCCAACAGTTGGAGCGCCGTATCATGGGTGACATGAGGTCCTAAAAGACCTGTTTCAGAGTATCCAAGAAGAGAGGAGCACTCTGCACCACACGATCATCGCGCTCCCACAACGGCGTTGCCCACTCCAACGCCCTGCCCGACAAAAGGGTTATGATAAAACCCACTTTCGCCCGCTCCGTAGGAAAACGTGCAGCCAGAAGCTCTAAATGTATGGAGCACTGACTCACGAAACCCCGCCATTGTTTACTGTCACCAGCAAACTTGTTTGGAAGTGGGAGGCAGGAAAAAGTCAGAGCAGGGTGTTGTGAATGTTTTAGAAATGAATTCTGAGCAGAAGCTCCCTCTGGTGGTTACAAACAGTACTGAACCATTCAATGAGGATTGCAATCAGGAATCACAGACTGGTCTTATATAAGGGAGGTTCCCTCCCATCATGGTTGCCGGTGATCAATTGTTCTTGTCTCAACTTTGTTTCCTGGTTCACTTGGAAGCTTGCTGAGTCTTGCCTCTTCTCCTGCTCTCAGATAAGATATTTTCTGTTTTTTGTTTTTGTGCTTACCATTTGCATATTTCTCTGCATTTCTGTGAAGTTAGCCAGGTCCCCCTCCCCGGGGGGCTTGGGCTCCTCTGAGTTCCTCTGGAGCCACTGTTATTTGTTCATTTGCCTTTTCCAGTTTTTTCAGTGGCTGCGGCTTAGTTTTGTTACACCAGAGAACTAATTTAGGTGGTAGAGGTCGTGTGATCTCAGGTGTTTTTGCCATTAGTAGCGTTGGTTTTTTTTAGGTTTTTTTTTGGATTGCAGTAAGTATCCTTCCTATCCTTTTTCTGTCTAGGCAGATTGGGCCCCAACGTTTGCTCATACTATTTTCTGTCTGTGTCTGTATTTCTCTTGTCTAACCGCCATTACATGTTTGGGGGCTTCCTATGTTCATTGGGGATCTGCTCCGGGGCAGATAGCTTTCCTCTTTCTATCTTTAGGTGTAGTTAACCTCTCAGGCTGTGACGAGGCATCTAGGACCAACGTAGGAACGCTCCACGGCTGCCTTTAGTTGTGGTGGTTAGTCAGGGTACTGCAATCCAGTAGATTCCAACCTCTCTGGTGTATTGCCGTTTTTGCCTGCTCTCCTCAGCTACCAAAACATAACAGTATCACTGGCCTAACTGAAAATTATATGGTACTCACAGAAGGGAAAAATAGTGTGGAAAGAAAAAAGGTTGTCAGAGTTGTCAGAGATTTTTTTTTTTTCTGTTTGTTGCATTTTTTCCCTCTTTTCTCTGGGTGCTGAGGAGGATTTTTTTTTCTCTCTCAATGGAGTTTGCACAGTTGTCTGGCCGTGTGGATCAGCTTGCCACTGATGTTCGGAGTATTGCTACCTATCTTGCTAGGTTACCAGTTGTAGAACCCAGGATCCCCATGCCAGATTTGTTTTTGGGGGATCGAGCTAAATTTCTGAATTTTAAAAATAACTGTAAGTTGTTTTTTGCCTTAAAAACCTAAGTCCTCAGGGAACGCAGCACAGCAGGTTCAAATTGTCATCTCTCTCCTGCGCGGCGATCCTCAGGATTGGGCTTTTTCCCTGACACCTGGGGATCCTGTTTTGAGTAATGTTGATGCATTTTTTCTGGCTCTGCGGTTATTGTACGATGAACCTAATGTCACTGATCAAGCTGAAAAAACCTTGTTGGCATTAAATCAGGGGCTTGAGGACGCTGAGTTGTACTGTCAGAAATTCCGAAAGTGGGCAGTCCTGACCAAATGGAATGACGATGCTTTGGCAGCCTTTTTTCAAAAGGGTCTGTCAGAGAATGTAAAAGATGTTATGGTGGGTTTCCCCGCTCCCTCTGGTCTCAATGATTCTATGTCATTAGCGATTCAAATTGACAGACGTTTGCGTGAGCGTAGAAGTATGCGTGGAATAGTGTTGCCTTGTGAACCAGCTTCTGAACACATGCAGTGTGATAGAGTTGGCTTCTGGGGCACAGCGTCATGAGTTTCGAAAACGCAACGGGTTATGTTTCTATGATGATGCCTCTCATGCTATTTCAGTCTGCCCTAAGCGGGGAAGACGTTTTGAACGCTCAGTTGTCTTGGGTAGTGTTCAGACTAAATTTCTGTTGACTGTTACCCTGATTTGCTCCCTGTCCACATTTTCTGCTCAGGCTTTTGTTGATTCGGGAGCAGCTATTAACCTGATGGATTTTGATTTTGCTAAACGTTGTGGGTTTCCCTTGATACCCCTACGGAAGTCTATTCCCCTACTGGGGATTGATTCTACCCCTTTGGCTGAGAATAAACCCCAGTTCTCTACTCAGGTGATAATGAGGGTTGAACCTGATCATCAGGAGAGTTGCAAATTTTTGGTGCTGTATAATCTGCATGACATTATTGTACTGGGTTTCCCTTGGTTACAGTCTCATAATCCTGTTTTGGATTGGAAATCTGTGTCTGTAACCAGTTGGGGCTGCCAATGTGTTAATGCCAACACTCCTGTTTTTTCTGCCTCTCCCCAGGCTCAGGATGTTCCTGACTTTTTGACTGATTTTTCTGATGTGTTTAGCGAAAGTAAATCTGCATCCTTGCCCCCCCATAGGAGCTATGACTGCGCTATTGAATTAGTGCCAGGTAGTAAATTCCCTAAAGGTCGCCTTTTTAACTTGTCTGTACCTGAACATGACGCTATGCGGTCTTATATCAAGGAGTCATTGGAGAAGGGTCATATCAGACCATCCTCTTCATCCTTGGGTGTCGGTTTTTTCTTTGTGGCCAAAAAGGATGGTTCATTAAGGCCGTGTATTGATTATCGTCTCTTGAACAATATCACTGTGAAATATCAATATCCGTTACCCTTGATTTCTGACCTGTTTTCCAGGGTGAAAAGTGCTACTTGGTTTACCAAGCTTGACCTCAGGGGGGCGTATAACCTTATTCGCATTAAGCACGGGGATGAATGGAAGACGGCGTTTAATACCCCAGAGGGGCATTTTGAGTACCTAGTGATGCCCTTTGGGCTCACTAATGCTCCTTCCGTCTTCCAGTCCTTCATGAATGACATATTCAGTGATTTTGTGGATAAATTTCTGATTGTTTATTTGGATGATATCTTGATTTTTTCCAATGACGGGGACTCTCATGTGAAACATGTTCGGACTGTGTTCCAGATTTTGAGAGAGAATGCTCTGTATGTGAAGGATCAAAGTGTCTTTTTGGCGTACAGAGGATCTCATTTCTGGGATTCATTTTGTCTCCATCTGTTATTGAAATGGACCCGGTCAAGGTTCAGGCCATCTGTGATTGGGTCCAACCTACTTCATTAAAGGCTCTTCAGAGATTCTTGGGTTTTGCCAATTTTTATCGTAAATTTATTGGTAATTTCTCTGTTATTGTTAAACCATTGACTGATTTGACCAAAAAGGGTTCTGATGTGGTGAATTGGCCTCCTGAGGCAGTCTCTGCGTTTCAGGAACTTAAGCAGAGATTCACTTCTGCTCCTGTTCTACGGCAGCCTGATGTTTCTCTGCCATTTCAGGTGGAGGTTGATGCCTCTGAAATTGGGGCAGGTGCCGTTTTGTCCCAAAGAGATCCTGAGACGTCTAAAAGTAACCCTTGTGCTTTTTTCTCTAGAAAATTTTCTCCAACTGAACGTAATTATGACGTGGGTAATCGGGAGTTATTGGCCATGAAGTGGGCTTTTGAAGAGTGGAGACATTGGCTGGAGGGAGCCAAACATCAGGTGGTGGTCCTCACGGACCATAAGAATCTGGTTTATCTGGAATCAGCCAAGCGACTTAATCCTAGACAGGCCAGGTGGGCCTTGTTTTTCACACGTTTTAATTTTGTGGTTTCCTTTCTACTTGGCACTAAGAATGTTAAGGCGGATGCCCTCTCGAGGAGTTTCCTTGCGGACTCTCCTGAGTTATCTGATCCTGCTGTTATTTTGAAAGAGGGTGTAGTTCTTTCCGCCATCTCGCCCAATTTGAGACTGGCTCTGGAAGTGTGTCAGGAGGATAAACCCGAGCGCTGCCCTATTGGGAAATTGTTTGTCCCGGACCAGTGGAAGAAGAGTGTGATGTCTGAGATTCATTGTTCCGCGTTGGCCGGTCATCCCAGAATTTTTGGTACCAGAGACTTGGTGAGTCGGTCCTTTTGGTGGCCTACTTTGTCTCGTGATGTCAGGGAGTTTGTGCAGTCCTGTGGGACTTGCTCTCCCTCCAAGCCTTGCTCTCGCTCTAGTGGTTTGTTGATGCCATTGCCTGTGCCCAAGAGACCATGGACCCATATCTCTATGGATTTTATTTCCGACCTCCCTGTTTCTCAGAGAATGACCGTTATCTGGGTGATTTGTGATAGGTTTTCCAAGATGATACATCTTGTGCCATTACCTAAGTTGCCTTCCTCCTCCGAATTGGTGCCTTTGTTCCTTCAGCACGTGGTTCGGTTACACGGCATTCCTGAGAACATTGTGTCTGACAGAGGAGTCCAGTTTGTTTCCAGATTTTGGAGGACTTTTTGTTCTAAACTGGGTGTTCAATTGTCTTTCTCCTCGGCATTTCATCCTCAGACCAATGGTCAAACTGAGAGAACAAACCAGACATTGGAGACTTATCTGAGATGCTTTGTGTCTGCTGATCAAGATGACTGGGTCTCTTTTTTGCCTTTGGCTGAGTTTGCTCTTAATAATAGGGCAAGCTCTGCCACTTTGATGTCTCCATTTTTCTGCAATTTTGGGTTTCACCCTCGATTTTCTTCGGGACAGACGGAGGCTTCTGTCTGTCCGGGTGTTGACTCTGTTGTGGAGCGTATGCAGTAGATTGGGACCAGGTAGTGGAGAGGTTGTCCCTCTCTCAGGAGAAGGCCCAGCGGTTTGCCAACCGGCATAGGACTGATGGTCCTCGGTTTAAAGTGGGGGACTTGGTCTGGTTGTCCTCAAGAAATATCCCTATGAGAGTTGCATCTCCTAAGTTTAAGCCTAGGTTCATTGGACCTTATAAGATCATGGAGATTCTTAATCCTGTTTCCTTTCGTTTACTTCTTCCAGGGACATTTAAGATCCATAACGTGTTCCACAAGTCCTTATTGAAGAGGTTTGTCGAGCCAGTGGCTCCTATGGCTGCACCTCCTGACCCTGTTTTGGTTGAGGGCAATCTGGAGTATGTGGTTGAGAAATATTGGATTCTCGTTTTTCTAGACGGAAACTCCAGTATTTGGTTAAGTGGAGAGGTTATGGTCAGGAGGACAATTCTTGGGTGTTTGCTTCCGACATCCATGCTAGGAGACGGATCCGTGCGTATCACAGAGCTCATCCTGACCGACCTGGTGGCACAAATGAGGGTTCGGTGACCCCTCCTCAAGGGGGGGTACTGTTGTGAATGTTTTAGAAATGAATTCTGAGCAGAAGCTCCCTCTGGTGGTTACAAACAGTACTGAACCATTCAATGAGGATTGTCAATCAGGAATCACAGACTGGTCTTATATAAGGGAGGTTCCCTCCCATCATCGTTGCCGGTGATCAATTGTTCTTGTCTCAACTTTGTTTCCTGGTTCACTTGGAAGCTTGCTGAGTCTTGCCTCTTCTCCTGCTCTCAGATAAGATATTTTCTGTTTTTTGTTTTTGTGCTTACCATTTGCATATTTCTCTGCATTTCTGTGAAGTTAGCCAGGTTCCCCTCCCCTGGGGGGCTTGGGCTCCTCTCAGTTCCTCTGGAGCCACTGTTATTTGTTCATTTGCCTTTTCCAGTTTTTTCAGTGGCTGCGGCTTAGTTTTGTTACACCAGAGAACTAATTTAGGTGGTAGAGGTCGTGTGATCTCAGGTGTTTTTGCCATTAGTAGCGTTGGTTTTTTTTAGGGTTTTTTTTGGATTGCAGTAAGTATCCTTCCTATCCTTTTTCTGTCTAGGCAGATTGGGCCCCAACGTTTGCTCATACTATTTTCTGTCTGTGTCTATATTTCCTCTTGTCTAACCGCCATTACATGTTTGGGGGCTTCCTATGTTCATTGGGGATCTGCTCCGGGGCAGATAGCTTTCCTCTTTCTATCTTTAGGTGTAGTTAACCTCTCAGGCTTTGACGAGGCGTCTAGGACCAACATAGGAATGCTCCACGGCTGCCTTTAGTTGTGGTGGTTAGTCAGGGTACTGCAATCCAGTAGATTCCAACCTCTCTGGTGTATTGCTGTTTTTGCCTGCTCTCCTCAGCTACCAAAACATAACAGCAGGGGTAGCAGAGGACAAACTTGCTGCAGCCACACTAGCAGCCTGAACAGCTACTGCGGTAACATCCACAGCTGAGGTTGTGCGCTCTAGAGTCGCCAACTGTAAGGTTCTATGTATATATTCCTGAAACTCAGTTTGTTCGTCAGCCATTTTACTTTCTGTCTTGCTGCAGCTATCTTGCCCTCAGTCAAAATGGAGTTTCCAGCTTGCATGTTCCCGCCCTGATTCTCTCCTTTGCTTCTTAAGCAGCCACAGCTGAGCAATCAGTGCTTCAGAAACTAGCCTGCAGTGAACCTGTGACTTGACTCCTGTAAGCCTTGGACCTTGTACTCCAGCTATTCCTACTGAGGAACTCTGAAGCACTTGTGGACTCTGAACCCTGCTCTTTGAAAGACCCACGTTTGCATGGACTTACGGTAACAGAGAAGAAGATCCTGAATCTGTATTGGAGAGTGATTGCTGAGCTTGGATTACTCTGGCCTGCTGTGTCTCCTGTTTCTGTGTCTGCAAACTGTGTGACTATTTCTGCCAACTTGTATGAAGTAATACAGGACTTTTCTATATCAAACCTGTGACTCCTGTGTTTTCATCGCACCCAAGCACAAGACGCTATATGAACTGTACTACATACATTACAAGATTCTGAAGCCAAACGTTAGTGTCTGCTGGGTCTGGAAGGCTGTGTCTGCTGTACTGTGGATATCAGACGTCCGGTTGTACTTTCTGTGATAACAGTGGTTGTGACTTCTCACAACCATTCCAGGTGAGCAATTCCCTTAAGTTTTTTTCTTTTTGCAGTGTTACCACAGGTAAACACTATTGTTTTTTTTTTTTTTTTTCCTTTCTTTTCTCTTTTTTGTCTGCTGTAACTCTGGATATCAGATGTCTGGTTGAAACTTTCTGTGATGATAGTGGTTGTGACTTCTCACAACCATTCCAGGTGAGCAGTTCCCTTAATTTTTTTTTTTCTCTTTGCAGTGTTGCCACAGGTGAACACTATTGGTTTTTTTTTCTCTCCTCTTCTTCCAGTAATCCTGTCTTAAAAGATCTGGAAAATGGAGGCCCGCATAAAGGAACTTAGCGGAGTGACTGATAATATCCTTGCAGATTTGCAGAATATAAAGACCCGTTTTACAAATCTACAGGACCTCAATAATCACAATTTGCAAGTGGTTGGACAGACTACCCAGGATTTGCGAGCCAGGATTGAGGTTCTAGAGGGGCGAGTCCAGGCTCCTGCCGTAGCCCCGAGTGCTGGGATTCCCAAGTTGCCCCCTTTTCGTTTTGGCGGTGAATAGTGTTGAGCATTCCGATACCGCAAGTATCGGGTATCGGCCGATATTCGCGTTATCGGAATTCCGATACTTAATTCCGATACTTTTTCAATATCGTATACCGGAATCGGAAGTTCCCATAATTCTTTGAGAGGCAATGTGATTTTAGTCAGCCAATGAGGAATCCTACGAAGTGTGGGCACATCCTGTAATGCTGCGGTCATCTTAACTAATGGCATGGCTGTGATTGGCTGCTGAAATGATGTCAGAATGCACTATAAAAGGCGCCGCCGCCATTTTAGCGTCACTGTGCTGTGAATTCAGATAGGGACAGAACGCTACTCTGCTGACTCTGAGGGACAGTTAGAGATTGCGATTTAGTGTACTGTGCTGTAGGCAGGCTAGCACCAACCGCTGTGTAAAGCTTCCTTTTGCCTGCAGTGTTGTTTTAACAGCTCTGCAAGGTGTGTGTGAGTGCAGGTGACGCTGCAGTTTGCTCTGCATCCAACGCTGTCTGTAGGCATCTGCACGTGTCACTCACAGACTCTTTTTTTTTTCTTCAGTGTAATTCTTGCAGCTACATGCAATTTAACTATTAGTGTGACGCGCTTCCATCCGTATCCAATACATTGGTTGCAAACACTATAGAAGTAGACAAAGGAGTAGCCTTTCACAGATTGTGGACAGTTGTGTTTCAGTGTTCACTTCAGTCTGTGTTTTTATTTTTGGAGTGCATATCACGCTCCAGTTACTTGTTCAAGCACTGCTGCTTGTACTCTGCTGAGCGTGTCTCAGTGGCTCATCCTTTTCATTTTTCTCCAATTGGTGCTTCTCCATTATATTTGAAAAAAATCTAATCTATTAGTGTGACGCGCTTCCATCCGTATCCAATACATTGGTTGCAAACACTATAGAAGTAGACAAAGGAGTAGCCTTTCACAGATTGTGGACAGTTGTGTTTCAGTGTTCACTTCAGTCTGTGTTTTTTATTTTTGGAGTGCATATCACGCTCCAGTTACTTGTTCAAGCACTGCTGCTTGTACTCTGCTGAGCGTGTCTCAGTGGCTCATCCTTTTCATTTTTCTCCAATTGGTGCTTCTCCATTATATTTGAAAAAAATCTAATCTATTAGTGTGACGCGCTTCCATCCGTATCCAATACATTGGTTGCAAACACTATAGAAGTAGACAAAGGAGTAGCCTTTCACAGATTGTGGACAGTTGTGTTTCAGTGTTCACTTCAGTCTGTGTTTTTTATTTTTGGAGTGCATATCACGCTCCAGTTACTTGTTCAAGCACTGCTGCTTGTACTCTGCTGAGCGTGTCTCAGTGGCTCATCCTTTTCATTTTTCTCCAATTGGTGCTTCTCCATTATATTTGAAAAAATCTAATCTATTAGTGTGACGCGCTTCCATCCGTATCCAATACATTGGTTGCAAACACTATAGAAGTAGACAAAGGAGTAGCCTTTCACAGATTGTGGACAGTTGTGTTTCAGTGTTCACTTCAGTCTGTGTTTTTTATTTTTGGAGTGCATATCACGCTCCAGTTACTTGTTCAAGCACTGCTGCTTGTACTCTGCTGAGCGTGTCTCAGTGGCTCATCCTTTCATTTTTCTCCAATTGGTGCTTCTCCATTATATTTGAAAAAAATCTAATCTATTAGTGTGACGCGCTTCCATCCGTATACAATACATTGGTTGCAAACACTATAGAAGTAGACAAAGGAGTAGCCTTTCACAGATTGTGGACAGTTGTGTTTCAGTGTTCACTTCAGTCTGTGTTTTTTATTTTTGGAGTGCATATCACGCTCCAGTTACTTGTTCAAGCACTGCTGCTTGTACTCTGCTGAGCGTGTCTCAGTGGCTCATCCTTTTCATTTTTCTCCAATTGGTGCTTCTCCATTATATTTGAAAAAAATCTAATCTATTAGTGTGACGCGCTTCCATCCGTATACAATACATTGGTTGCAAACACTATAGAAGTAGACAAAGGAGTAGCCTTTCACAGATTGTGGACAGTTGTGTTTCAGTGTTCACTTCAGTCTGTGTTTTTTATTTTTGGAGTGCATATCACGCTCCAGTTACTTGTTCAAGCACTGCTGCTTGTACTCTGCTGAGCGTGTCTCAGTGGCTCATCCTTTTCATTTTTCTCCAATTGGTGCTTCTCCATTATATTTGAAAAAAATCTAATCTATTAGTGTGACGCGCTTCCATCCGTATACAATACATTGGTTGCAAACACTATAGAAGTAGACAAAGGAGTAGCCTTTCACAGATTGTGGACAGTTGTGTTTCAGTGTTCACTTCAGTCTGTGTTTTTTATTTTTGGAGTGCATATCACGCTCCAGTTACTTGTTCAAGCACTGCTGCTTGTACTCTGCTGAGCGTGTCTCAGTGGCTCATCCTTTTCATTTTTCTCCAATTGGTGCTTCTCCATTATATTTGAAAAAAATCTAATCTATTAGTGTGACGCGCTTCCATCCGTATACAATACATTGGTTGCAAACACTATAGAAGTAGACAAAGGAGTAGCCTTTCACAGATTGTGGACAGTTGTGTTTCAGTGTTCACTTCAGTCTGTGTTTTTTATTTTTGGAGTGCATATCACGCTCCAGTTACTTGTTCAAGCACTGCTGCTTGTACTCTGCTGAGCGTGTCTCAGTGGCTCATCCTTTTCATTTTTCTCCAACTGGTGCTTCTCCATTATATTTGAAAAAAATCTAATCTATTACTGTGACGCGCTTCCATCCGTATACAATACATTGGTTGCAAACACTATAGAAGTAGACAAAGGAGTAGCCTTTCACAGATTGTGAATAGTTGTGTTTCAGTGTTCACTGCAGTCTGTGAGGTATTTTTTTTTTTTTTTTTTTAAATGCAGATCACGCTCCATTTACTTCTTCAACCACCGCTGCGTGTACTCTGCTGAGTGTCTGTCACTGGCTCATCCTTGTCATTTTTCTAAAATTGGTGCTGCTTTATTCTATTTAAAATAATTCAAATCTATTACAGTGACGTGCTTCCATCCGTATACAATACATTGGTTGCAAACAATATAGAAGTACACAAACGGGCCTTTCACAGCTACTGAACATGGGTTTTTAATTTTTAACTAAAATATGTATTTTTTCAAATGACACAAATATAAGTAATGTTGAAGAGGAATACTCCTACATCCATTGTTTGCACAATATTACAGGTGTACATCATGTCCCTTAATCAACAATGTATTATTATATTTACTTGTATGCTTTTATTTAAAAGCCAAGAACACAGAAGGATAACCTTCGCACTGCAGCTGTTGTCAAAGTTCAACCCACATTATGCACTTCCAACATTGCAGCATTTGAGGCATGATGTGAGTTGGATTTGTCAAAGTTATGGAGTGAGAAGGTTCACCATCAGTACCCTATAGCATAAGTATGCTTTTGTGTTAGCATTTGTGTTAGACATGTGGATATCTGCCATAATATGTCACAATTATTTAGTTACAGATTTGTTACCAACACTAATCATTGAATGGTTTTAAATTTGACGTTTCACTTGTTTACAGCTTAGAAATAAGGGTGTAGCCTGATATCTATGTGTAGCACTAGCCACTTTAACATGTCATGTTTTTTTCAACATGTGTAGCTAGGTAGCAGTAATTTTTGCCGGACACACAGCAGGGGAACAGCAGGCGTTACTGAACCCCACAAACACATCATCGATTGTTTTGATCTGTGCATCCAACACTTCTGAGCCCAGGGTCAAGGAGGGTGTAGCCTGAGGCCTAGTATGAGATGTTTGAACTTTAATTTGAACTTTAATTTGGAGTTAGCAGCATTAATTTTTGTCAGACACGCAGCAGGGGAACAGCAGGCGTTACTGAACCCCACTATCACTATAGCTTGTGTATTGGTCTGTGGACACGACACTTCTGAGCAGCAACTGGCAGTGTTGTAGCCCAGGGAGTATAGCTCAGGTGGTAGAAAGATGAACATAACAGGAGACATGGAAAACGTTGCCAACCAGTTAGTTAATCTGAAACCGGACAGGCAAATTCAGGCGAGATCCATGCCTAGTTAATTTTCAGAAAAGTAAGCCGTTCTACATTATCGGAGGATAGTCGCATGCAACGGTCTGTTAGTACACCACCTGCAGCAGTAAAGACGCGCTCCGATAATACACTGGCAGCAGGGCAAGCCAGCACCTCCAATGCATACTGGCTAAGCTCTGGCCATGTATCCAGCTTAGAGACACAAAACTTGAATGGGGAAGAGCCATCTGGGAGTACACTGAGAGGGCAAGACATGTAGTCTGTCACCATCTTACGGAAATGTTGCCTCCTGCTGACTGGAGCCGTCTCGGATGGTGTAGACATTGGTGGCGCTGCCACAAAACTTCGACACATTTGGAACATACTGTTCTTGCCCTGTGCAGAGGCGCTGCTTGTGCTCCCTCTTGTTGCAGAGCTGTCTCCACTGCCTCGACGCACAGAGCTGCTTTGTAAAGCAGTAGCAGCAGCGCTCTCGGCTGGAATGGAGAACATTATGGATTGCACCAGTGTGTCTTGGTACTTCCGCATTTTACACTCCCGGTTCAACGGTGTGATGAGGCTTTGTAAGTTGTCCGGTAGCGAGGGTCTATGAGGGTGTACACCCAATAATCAGACGTGGTGTGAATGTGTTCGATGCGGCGGTCGTTTCTCAGCCACTGCAGCATGAAATCAACCATGTGCTGCAGACTCCCAACTGGCCAAGAAACGTTGTCCCCTGCAAGAGGCGTCATCTCTGCCTGCTGTGCATCACCCCACCCTTGGTCTACATACTGACTAGAGCATTGTCTACCTCCCTCTGGAGCGATGTCTTCCTCCTCCATTGACTCCTCCTCATCCTCCTCACAAAGTCCTTCAAATACATATAAATTTACAAAATTTAAAACTCAAAATTTAAAAACTTTGTATCATAATTCTGTAACATCAGTTTATGGAAACACAATAGCATTACAAAAGGATAGACAAAAAATGTACATTATGTGCTTTGTAAATACATTAAAAGTTTGTAATGGTTATGAAAATATAGACAGCGACTCTGGAGGTTCAATTGTTGATACAGCATGGTACTTTGAAAGTCCTCCAGCCCTTTGTGAGGAACCACGTTGCGCTGACTGTCCAGAAGGTGATGGAATTTGTGACTCCTCATCCTCCACCTCTTCCAAAACCTCATGCCTTAGTGCTTGCAGTGTTTTTTGAAGCAGGCAGATAAGGGGGACAGTCAGGCTGACTAGTGCATCATCTGCACTCGCCATCCGCGTTGACTCATCAAACGCACGCAAAACGTGGCAGATATCATTCATAGAGTTATTCGCCACTCATTACACTGGCAGTGGCTGCCCATTCATTATAGGATCCAATTCTAATTACTGGTTCTCACCAACAAAGCTCTCCACAGCGCAGCACCCCCCTACATCTCCTCCCTTATTTATATTTATCGGCCTAACCGACTGCTGCACTCTGCAAACGACCTTCGACTAACCTCTGCACTAATCCGTACCTCCCACTCCCAACTCCAAGACTTCTCCCGCGCTGCGCCAATCCTCTGGAATGCTCTACCCCAAGAAATTAGGACTATCCGCAATTTGGATGGTTTCAGGCGCTCCCTCAAAACACATTTGTTCACAGTGGCCTATCACATTCACTAATCAAAGTCATTCTATGTGTAATTCTGTGTGTGTAGCCCATTCACTATCTCCATGCATCCCTCACTCCCTTAAAATGGCTGGACCATCATTGTAAAAACACCATTGTATATAAACACCTGTACTTTGTATCTCCCCCACCTCATTGTAGATTGTAAGCTTTCACCAGCAGGGGCGGCTGATTTTGCTTTAATTATTGTATTGTTAACGTTGTTACTTATGACTTGTGTTTTGAAACTGTTAAACTGTAAAGCACTGCGGAATATTATGGCGCTATATAAATAAATAATATTATTATTCTTATTATAGAGGCCCACTCAGTAGTGGTGAAGTGTGAACGGCGCAAATTGCGAGTTGACTGCGCCTGATGCAGCTGATACTCCATTACTGTTGGCTGCTGCTCACACAACCGCTCCAACATATGTAACGAGGAATTCCACCTGGTGGGTACGTCACATATGATGCGATGTTCATGAAGGTGAAATCTGCGTTGCAGAGCTGCAATCAGTGATCTGGCCATGCTGGAACGTCGCAAGTGAGCGCACTCTAGGCGGACCTTGTGCAGCAGTGCATCAAGATCCGGATAGTCCCTCAAAAAACTCTGCACGACCAAGTTGAGCACATATGACAGACATGGTATGTGAGTGAGGTTGCCAAGGCCCAGAGCTGACACCAGATTTCGGCCATTGTCACACACTACCAAGCCTGCCTGAAGATTCTCTTCCAAAAACCACACGTCGCTCTCCTGCTTTATGGCATTACAGAGCTCCTGCGCTGTGTGGCTAAGATTCCCCATGGAAATTAATTTCAGGACGGCCTGTTGACATTTGGACACTGCTGTGCTCATATCGGTCGCAACAGGTAAACGTTCACGGGTCCATGTGGAGGTAGACCGTGACGGCTCCTGCAGCGATGATTCTGAGGAACTGGAGTAGGAGGAGGAATCAATGTGTACAGACTTGATTCCTGCAATCCTTGGAGTTGGCAGAACACGTACAGCGCCACTCGCAAGATCAGTACCCGGCTGCACAACATTGACCCAATGGGCAGTGAGGGAAAGGTATTGTCCCTGGCCATGGGTGTTAGAACCCTCTTGTTAGGTTTTGTTTCAGTTTGCTGGTCACATGACCTTTTTTCCCTATTTAGTCTGGCTCCGCCCTTCTGGCTTTGCTTGACTTCATTGTATTATCTACTGTTAAGCTAGCCGGGTGCTTAGGTGCCTTAATCTGTGAGTTTTGCTTGATGTTAGGATCACAAAGTATTTATTTTTCTGTTTAATTATCCATGCTACAATTTATGTTAGGAGGTGTCCACCTTTTCTCCCAGTCACTAGATCTTGTAGGGATTACTCCCTCGCAACTATAGGTCTTCGTTCACACTAGATGAGGACTTTAGCGGGTCTGGTCGCAGGATCAGGTTCCCCGTTACATCGTAGGGATTCAGCTTAGTTGTATTGTAGGGACAGAATTCCCTTCTTTCCTTACTGGTTGTAGCAGATCATAACAATGGGTAGTGGTCCACGCATCGGTGGTCAGGTGGACCTTGCTACTGAGGGCTTTTAGTAGCGCATGTTTAATTTTTCCCTCAACATGCTTTTGCAGACCAGGGACGGCTTGCCTGCTGAAATGAAATCGGCTTGGCACATTGTATTGTGGGACTGACAATGATATTCAGTTACGGAAACTGTCTGTCTCCACCAGCCTGAATCACAGCATTTCAAGGGACAGGAGTTTTGCAATGCCAGCATTCAGAGCCTGTGCTCGTGCATGGTTTGCGGAGTATGGCCGTCTTTTATCCCATGCCTGTGCTACCGATGGCTGTTTTGTGGCCTGGGAGTGTGAGGATGACAGGGAACTTGCTGCTGTGTGTGGAATAACAGTTTGTCTCTGGACAACAGTGGCCGAGGTTCTTCCATGGCGATCCTGTGAGGAAGCAGAACCAGCTGTGTGTGAGCTCGATGAAGAGGCTTCAACACAACCTGAAGATGTAGGTGCTGCTGTAGGTTGGCCTACATCTCCAGTGTGTCTTTGTAACTCAACTACGTGCTTTGTCCGCACATGTTTCCACATATTTGTGGTATTGAGGTGACTGACACTTTTAGCTATTTTTAATTTTTGATTACACAGCTTGCATTTCACATAGCAAATATCATGTGCAAGTGTGTGAAAAAAGGACCACGCAGTGCAAGTCCTGGGAGCGCACGTTTTGACTTTTGGAAGACAACTGCTCCGAACAGGTGCCAAACTGGAGGCTACAGGCAACCGAGTCTGCAGCCTAACTCTCCCTCCTGTTTGTACCGTTAGGGCAATGTCTTCCTCTATCTTCCTTCTATCACTAACCATTTCTCTAGGCCTCTCCCAGCTTTCAACCAAAGTACTGGTTCTCAGCCACAAAGCTATCCACAGTGCAGCACCCCTCCTACATCTCCTCCCTCATTTCTATCTATCGGCCTAACCGACTGCTGCGCTCTGCAAACGACTTTCGACTAACCTCTGCACTAATACGTACCTCCCACTCCCGACTCCAAGACTTCTCCTGCTCTACGCCAATCCTCTGGAATGCTGTACCCCAAGAAATTAGGACTATCCACAATTTGCATGGTTTCAGGCGCTCCCTCAAAACACATTTGTTCAGAGCGGCCTATCACATTCACTAATCAAAGTCATTCTATGTATTCTGTGTAACTGTGTGTGTGTCTCTAGCCCATTCACTATCTCCATCCCTCAGTCCCTTAAGATGGCTGGAACATCATTGTAAATGCACCATTGTATATAAACACCTATACTTTGTATCTCCCCCATCTCATTGTACATTGTAAGCTGTCACGAGCAGCGGCGACTTATTTAGCTTAAATTATTGTATTGTTAACGTTGTTACTTATGACTTGTGTTCTGAAACTGCTAAACTGTAAAGCGCTGCGGAATATGATGGCGCTATATAAATAAATATTATTATTATTCCTCTGAGCTGCTCCCACCACCTTCCTGTTCCTCATGCCATGTTGGGTCTTGGACCTCATCATCTCCACTACCCTCTTCCAACACCTGCTGTTGGGTGGTCTGGCCAGCACCATGCTCAACAGAAACTGGCACCTGGGTCTCATCATCATCAGATGCGTTCTGCGGTGTGCTGACCATCGGCACTGTCTCACCCGCCTCTTCAGATTCAGAGAGACACAGCTGTTGCGCATCACTGCATACTCCCTCTTCACATTACAGAATGCTGCTTGGCTGGGCCCCTGTTTGCAAGCCAATAGATTCTGAGAACAGAAGCAGACACTCAGCTGGCTCCTGTACAGAACTCTCTGACTGCCTGGGCAATTTGCCAGGCGGTGAAGAGACAGATGGTTGCCCAACAGTGCTGTGGTCCTGAGAGGAGGTGGAAGCAATTGAAGTCGATGCATTGGCTGACATCCAAACAACAACGGCTTCAATTTGTTCTTCCCGCAGCAGGGGGTACTCCGAGCTCCTACAAAAGTGCGCATAAAGGAACGCTCACGGGGAAAACTGGTGGATGCTGTGTCACTGGGGGCCGCAGCAGCCACAGAATCCCCACGTCCTCTCCCTGAAGAAACTCCACGACCACGTGCCTTACTCCCTGCCTTCTTCATCTTGGTAGATTGATAAAGAAAGTCTGAAAAGTTATAAGGTCTAAGTGTGGTTATTCCGCAGAGACTGCAGTGAACACTGCACACAACTGTTCACTACCCAATGCGTCTCAGCAGGAAGGCAGTCTGTGCGTCAAAACAAAGGCACAAGCATACATCCATGTACCCTGTTTATAAAGCTATATAAAAAAAATTATGTAGTAGTGACGCACACTTTATTGAGGTACAGTATTACATCGCCATTCACCATCTGTGGCTATGCAGTCCATCTATATATACCTTATCTATCTGTTGTCATGCTTCCAAGTCGACAGTCAGCCATAAATAGCAATTTTCACTATGCACTATGCACTTTTTAAAGGTTATGTTTGTTAATAAAAATGATTATTGCCACATATTATGAGTATTACATGATGGAAATTGTATAATTTTGTATAAAATATTTAGTGACATTATTCAGCAAATGAAACATTTTAGTAATATCACAGATAACTTGTAATGCTGATGATGTTTTGAAGTCAGACATTCATTGTCTATACAATAAAAATGGTGTACATACTGTTACTTATCCATCATTAATGGATTCAGATATATACTTGTATGCTTTTATGTACAACCGTATAGCAGATTCCTTAACTAATTTATTTTGTGGTTTGCATTGCTGTTCAACATGTTAATGTATGTGTTTATGTTTGTCAATTCTTTATTTATCTAGATATTAGTTTAAATGAAATCATCATCTTATGGTAGTAAAGGTTATCTTTCTCTTGTTTGAAGTATAGACATTTAAAATTGACAGGTAACAAGGAAATTACTTGATCTAGTATTTAAACATCCTCCTTGACCCTGGGCTCCAACACCGCCAGTTGTTGCTCGGAAGTGCTGTTAGCACAGTCAACACTTGCTCCTGTGTTACTGGGGTTCAGTAATGTCAGCTGGTCCTCGGTTGTGCCATTGGCTCTTTTCCTTCTGCTGCCCCTCCGGGTTCCAGTACCGTCAGCTGGTTCTCCGCAGTGCCTTTGGCCTAGGTGCCTCCATCTCGGTATCCGAGTTCCAGCAACGTCTGCTGGTCCTTGGTAGTGCTTTGGAGCACAGGTACCTCCTGCTTAGTAACCGTGTCCCAGTAACGTCAGCTGGTCCTCGGTTGTGCCATTGGCTCTTTTCCTTCTGCTGCCCCTCCGGGTTCCAGTACCGTCAGCTGGTTCTCCACAGTGCCTTTGGCCTAGGTGCCTCCATCTCGGTATCCGAGTTCCAGCAACGTCTGCTGGTCCTTGGTAGTGCTTTGGAGCACAGGTACCTCCTGCTTAGTAACCATGTCCCAGTAACGTCAGCTGGTCCTCGGTTGTGCCATTGGCTCTTTTCCTTCTGCTGCCCCTCCGGGTTCCAGTACCGTCAGCTGGTTCTCCACAGTGCCTTTGGCCTAGGTGCCTCCATCTCGGTATCCGAGTTCCAGCAACGTCTGCTGGTCCTTGGTAGTGCTTTGGAGCACAGGTACCTCCTGCTTAGTAACCGTGTCCCAGTAACGTCAGCTGGTCCTCGGTTGTGCCATTGGCTCTTTTCCTTCTGCTGCCCCTCCGGGTTCCAGTACCGTCAGCTGGTTCTCCACAGTGCCTTTGGCCTAGGTGCCTCCATCTCGGTATCCGAGTTCCAGCAACGTCTGCTGGTCCTTGGTAGTGCTTTGGAGCACAGGTACCTCCTGCTTAGTAACCGTGTCCCAGTAACGTCAGCTGGTCCTCGGTTGTGCCATTGGCTCTTTTCCTTCTGCTGCCCCTCCGGGTTCCAGTACCGTCAGCTGGTTCTCCACAGTGCCTTTGGCCTAGGTGCCTCCATCTCGGTATCCGAGTTCCAGCAACGTCTGCTGGTCCTTGTAGTGCCTTGGAGCACAGGTACCTCCTGCTTAGTAACCGTGTCCCAGTAACATCAGCTGGTACAAGATTGTGCTACAAATACAAGATACGGAACAAGAGACACAAGAACAATAAGCAGAAGATCTAAAAGCAGAAGAACATGAAGTATAAGAACAAAATGAAGAGCAAAATATATGCTCTAAATTCTAAGCAGAAGAAGACTAAGCAGTGTATGGGGGTGAGTCCGTTCCTCCTCGTGGTGCCCCTGGAAAATGCCTGCTGCTGCAGGCTAAACTGAACACGGACAAATACTGTTGTAATTTAAATCTTTTGTGACAGCAAGAACGGAAGGATGAAAAATTCATACTTTGACAGATTACAAGTACAGGATTCTCTGTCACAAATAAGAATATGATGAAGAAGATGAAGCAGAATATGAATAAGAATAATAGTTTAATAAGAAGAATATGAGTAATGTTAACAAAGATGAATAGCAAGAAGTTTAAGAAGAAGATAAAGAAGGTGAAGATGAAGAATAATTTGATGAAAAAGATGATGCTGCAGAAGATTATGAAGGAGAAAGTGTGTGAAAAGTTAAAAAGGTGAAGATGAAGAGCATGGAAGTTGTGTAATATACATATTTTCCAAAATAGAAAAAACGTTAACAACATTGTCAATTTCTTCGTCAATCCGAACATCTTTAAAAAAAAAAATATTTATGCTATTCCATTTGATTGGGTTAAACATCTATGCCTTTAATGTCTCCTCAACCTTCCCCAATACATTCTACATTACTCTTTCTTGTTTTCCTTCATGTACAATTAACCAACAAGGCAAGAATGGGTTTTTTTTAATTTCGATATTTTGTTCCCATAGACTTACATGGGACTTCCGGTATCGGTATCGGGTATCGCCGATATTTTAATGTTATCGGCGATACCATTCCGATTCCGATACTTTTGGATATCGGAAAGTATCGCTCAACTCTAGCGGTGAACGTGAGAAATTCAGGGGATTTATTAATCAATGCAATCTTTTTTTTTCTGCACATGCTTCACAATTTCCCACTGAACGATCTAAGGTGCTTACTATAATTATGTTGCTTACCAACAAGGCTTTAATGTGGGCAAACCCTCTGATTGAGACTGAGGATGATTGTTTGAATCACCTTGATGATTTTATTTCAGCCATGGGGCAGGTGTTTGATGACCCCAATCGAGGTGCAACAGCTGAAGCAGCCATGTTAGCTTTGCGCCAAGGTAAGCACTCGGTAGCTGAATATGCCTTGGATTTCAGGAGATGGGCCCTTGATACCACCTGGGACAGTTCCGCCAAAAAATCTATTTTTCGAAAGGGGTTATCTCCACTGATTAAGGATGAACTTGCTCGTGCCGACCCTCCCACTGCGTTAGGTGACTTTATTAACTACTGCATCCGTATTGATACTCGTCTGACTGAACGCAGGCAAGAGAGATGGTTCGAAAGCAATCGTACTAACCTTTTCCTACCTTCCTCTCCAGCTAAGGAACCTTTGAGTAGGATTACACGGGAACCTGAACCTGAACCCATGCAGGTAGACTCTTTACAACGACGGGTTAGTGATGCACGCAAGGAACATCGTTTTAAGGAGAATCTATGTTTCTATTGTGGTAAGTCAGGGCACTTCATTATAAACTGCCCCAGCCGTTCTCGTAAGACTACTGCAGCACTCATTCATTGTGAGTGTTGCGAGAGGGGATCTGTCAGGTCAGAGCCTCAGGCTCCAGAGAGATCTGCAGCAACAGATCTTGATTTCTCGGACTTAAACTCCGTTACCTCTGAGGACGTTGACTGTGTAAACGCTGCCATTTTTCAAGTTTCTTCAGCGGTATCCCAGCTGAGTTGTAAGAAAAACAATTCTCATTGCTTTCTTTCCATCAAACTCTGGGTTGACTTAGCTTGGGTGTCTAGCTCTGCTATGATCGACTCAGGGGCAAGTGGAAATTTTATGGATGTCTCCTTTGCTTTGAAACAGGGAATACGTTCAGTGAAGAAGGCTACTCCAGTACAGATGGAAACTGTGGATGGCTCCCTGCTGACCTCTGGACCAGTGGATCAGGAAACAGAGCCTTTGAGGGTTCTTATGGGTAAAGATCATCAAGAGAAACTGTCCTTTATGCTTATCTCTTCTCCCCACTTTCCCATTATTCTAGGGCTACCATGGCTGCAGGCTCAGAATCCTACCATTAACTGGGAGACCAAGGAATTACACTTTCCAGAGAAACAGATGAATCCAAAAGTTTCAGCTTGCTCTGTTCCTAAAGGAATCATGTCAGTCCCTGAACTACCAGCTGTATACCAGGACTATGTGGATTTATGTGACAAGAAGAACGCTGACCAGCTTCCTCCTCACCGTCCATATGATTGTCCAATTGAATTATTGCCTGGAGCAGAGATACCTTTTGGTAAGATCTACCCCCTGGCGGGGCCCGAGCTAAAGGCTTTAAAGGATTACATAGATGAAAATCTAGCCAAGGGCTTCATACGCCCCTCTTCATCTCCTGCAGGTGCACCCATCTTCTTTGTAAAGAAGAAAGATGGATCTCTGAGACCATGCGTAGACTATAGGGAACTCAATAAGGTTACTATTAGAAACCGTTATCCATTGCCTTTAATCCCTGAGTTATTGGAGAGAGTGCGACATGCCAAAATTTTTTCTAAACTAGATCTTCGTGGGGCCTATAACTTAGTCCGTATTAGACCTGGGGATGAATGGAAGACTGCATTCAGGTCACGCTATGGACACTTTGAATATCTAGTTATGCCTTTTGGTCTGAGTACCGCCCCAGCCACTTTCCAACACTTGGTGAATGACATCTTCAGGGATCTTCTAGATACATTCGTGGTAATTTATTTGGATGATATTCTAATTTTTTCTAACTCCACAGAGGAACATCATGGACATGTGAGAATGGTCTTGGAACGTCTAAGACAAAATCATCTTTACATCAAACTTGAAAAGTGTGAATTCCATAGGACCGAAATTCAATTTCTGGGGTATGTACTGTCTACACAAGGAATTAGTATGGATGGAAGCAAAACCCAAGCCATCAAGGATTGGCCAAGTCCTAGAAATGTGAAGGAGGTACAGCGCTTCATCGGGTTTGCCAACTTCTATAGACGTTTCATTAGAAATTTCTCTGAGGTAGTGTCACCTATCACTCAACTTACCCGGAAAGAGTCTAGGTTTTCCTGGACTCCCCAAGCCCAGGAAGCATTTTCCCGTCTAAAAGATAAATTTACCACTGCACCTATCCTAGTACATCCCAACCCCGAGCTTGCCTTCATAATAGAGGTGGATGCTATAGACTGTGCCGTTGGAGCTATACTCTCTCAGAGAACAGGTGAGAAGAATGTCTTGCATCCCTGTGCCTTCTTTTCCCAGCAGTTGTCTTCGGCTAAGAGGAACTACGATGTGGGCAATAGAGAGTTGTTGGCCATTATTGCCGCCTTCAAAGAATGGAGACACCTTCTTCAGGGAGCTGCACAGCAAATAGTCGTCCTGACAGACCATCGTAACCTTGAGTTTATCAGGTCGGCTAAGTGCCTGACTCCTCGCCAGGCTCGCTGGAATCTTTTCTTAAACCAATTTAATTTTATCATCTCTTATAGACCAGGATCGCGCAATGGAAAGGCTGATGCACTCTCTAGGATTTACTCAGCAGAGACACGTCCAATTACTCCTCCTAAGACTATTCTTCCTGACTCTAGATTCCTAGGAGTAATTCATAATCAAGACCTACTTAAGGACATCAAGGAAGCATACCATGCGGATTCCTTTTTGGCACAACCCCCAAGGGACGTAAGTCTTGTCTTTAAGAATGGTGTGTGGATTCAGGGACAACGTCTGTATATTCCTGAAACAGTCAGATTAAGAGTATTGCAACTCATTCACGATTCCAAGATAGCTGGGCATAGAGGAATTCTAAAGACACAGGAATTTCTTTCTCGTTTCTTTTGGTGGCCCACTTGCAGGAAGGATGTTTTGAATTATGTCACTTCATGTGAGGTCTGTGCAAGATGCAAAACACCTCGCTCCTCACCAACTGGTCTGTTACAGCCTCTTCCCACCCCGTCCCGCCCGTGGGGATCCATTTCTATGGACTTCATTGTGGAGTTACCAACCTCTCAGGGGAAGAACACCATTCTAGTGGTGGTTGACCGTCTAACAAAGGCAGCTCATTTTATCCCTTGTGTCGGCTTACCCACTGCAAAACAGACATCAGATTTGATGATTAAAGATGTGTTTCGCTTACATGGAGTACCGGATGAGGTTATTTCGGATCGAGGGGTGCAATTCACTTCTAGGTTTTGGCAAAATTTCTGTGCAGCATTGGACATTAAAGTAAACCTTTCTTCTGCTTTTCATCCCCAGACTAATGGACAGACCGAATGAACCAATCAGACCCTGGAGCAGTATCTTCGCTGCTTTATCTGCCACCTACAGGATGATTGGGTGGATCTACTTCCATTGGCTGAGTTCTCTTATAACAACTCTCAGAGCGCCTCCACTAAGCAGTCTCCTTTTTTCTCCAATTTAGGTTATCATCCTAACATTCTACCACGATTTCCCATAGAAACGCCTTTACCAGCAGTGGCTGAAAGAATCACGTCTTTACAGAAGAATATGGATCTTCTAAAGGAAAATCTGGAATCGGCTCAAGAAAGGTACAAGAAAGCAGCAGATAAATTTCGTAAACCTGCACCAGCTTTCAAGGTAGGAGACTTGGTCTGGCTGTCAACCAGAAATCTTAAGTTAAGGATTCCATCGTCTAAGTTGGGACATAAGTACATTGGACCCTATAAAATCAGTAAAATTATAAGTGCCGTTGCTTGTCGTCTTCAACTGCCCAGAACTATGAGAATCCACCCTGTCTTTCATGTATCCCTACTAAAGGCTGCGACACCCAATACGTTTCCTGGACGTTCCTCTCCTTGCCCTGACCCAGTGCTAGTCGATGGTCAGGAAGAATTTGTGGTGGAAAGGATTTTAGATTCCAGGTTGTATAGAAATCAGTTACAATATCTGATTAAATGGCAGGGCTACCCAGTGGAGGACAACTCATGGGAACCGGTCAATAACGTTAATGCTCCTCGCTTGCTCTGTCAGTTTCATCAGAGGTACCCACACAAGCCTGGTCTGAGGTCAACCGGAGGTTGTCCTTAAGGGGGGAGTAATGTAAGGTTCTATGTATATATTCCTGAAACTCAGTTTGTTCGTCAGCCATTTTACTTTCTGTCTTGCTGCAGCTATCTTGCCCTCAGTCAAAATGGAGTTTCCAGCTTGCATGTTCCCGCCCTGATTCTCTCCTTTGCTTCTTAAGCAGCCACAGCTGAGCAATCAGTGCTTCAGAAACTAGCCTGCAGTGAACCTGTGACTTGACTCCTGTAAGCCTTGGACCTTGTACTCCAGCTATTCCTACTGAGGAACTCTGAAGCACTTGTGGACTCTGAACCCTGCTCTTTGAAAGACCCACGTTTGCATGGACTTACGGTAACAGAGAAGAAGATCCTGAATCTGTATTGGAGAGTGATTGCTGAGCTTGGATTACTCTGGCCTGCTGTGTCTCCTGTTTCTGTGTCTGCAAACTGTGTGACTATTTCTGCCAACTTGTATGAAGTAATACAGGACTTTTCTATATCAAACCTGTGACTCCTGTGTTTTCATCGCACCCAAGCACAAGACGCTATATGAACTGTACTACATACATTACACCAACCTACCCTCCAGCTGCTGGATGTACCGCTGCAGACTCTGGTCGTCCGCAATTTTACTAGCCAGACCCTGGCGCTAATATACTGTAGGGACTGCGGAACACACCAAATAATTATAAATAATGGGTGCGTTCGCAGCCCCGGGTCCACTGTGTAACGGGTCTGGGAGGCGGAACCTCTGAGCTTTATTATACAAGGAGGCTTTCCTTGTAAAGGAGCGGGTGGCGCCCGGGGAGACGGATAGGAAGTCACTGCAAGTGACGGGGGCAGTCTCTGGACAGACAGGTGGGAGGTCACGGCAAGTGACCGGGTGGTCTCTGGATAGACAGGGGATACGGCAGTGACCGGACAGTCTCGGTAACAGGCAGGTAGCACGCAATGACCGGGCATCTCTGGATAGACAGGCGGTAGTCACGGCAAGTGACCGGGCAGTCTCTGGGTAGACAGGCAGGTAGTCACGGCAAGTGACCGGGCAGTCTTGGTACAGGCCGTAGTCACGGCAAGTGACGGGCAGTCTCGGTTGACAGGCAGGAAGTCACGGCAAGTGACCGGGCATCTTGGTAGACAGCAGGAAGTCACGGCAAGTGACCGGGCAGTCTCTGGGTAGACAGGCGGGTAGTCACGGCAAGTGACCGGGGCAGTCTCTGGTTAGACAGGCAGGAAGTCACAGCAAGTGACCGGGGCAGTCTCTGGATAAACAGGCAGGCAAGGAGCCGGGGCAGTCTTTGACTGGACAGATATATACGACCTGAGACGGTGGAGCCTCCCGTTAGGCTAGCAGGCAGATGACAGATGAGCGCCCCCAAGTGAGCAGGCGAGAGTCTCTGGAACAGCCGGTGAACACCGCAGGTGATGGCCGAACCTCCAGGTAGGCTTGCAGGCAGATGGCAGATGAGCGCCCCCAAGTGAGCAGGCGAGAGTCTCTGGAATTGCCGATGGTCACCGCATGTGACGGCCGAACCTCCAGGCAGGCTTGCAGGCAGGTAGCAGACAGCAAACTGGCAGGAAACAGGCAGGTAACTGGTAACGGACCCTGAGGGCTGAAGCAGAGTAAACAGTGCAACAACAACATTGCTCGGGCACCTCCATTAAGGAGGAAGTACTTTATATAGGGTGGAGTCCTCCGGCATTGGCCGGGGACCTTTTTTAAAGATGCGCAAGGCCCCTTTAAGAGCGGGGGAGGGCGCGGGCGCGGCCCTAAGTCCAGTAGCAGGGAAGGAGCGCGCGGCCCCAGCAGGGCGGAAGGAGGACGCTGAGCGCGGGTAAGGGGGGCGACGTCCCTGCCTGGCAGAGGATGCTGTCGCAGGGGAACAGCGTCCCTGCCTGGCAGAAGGCAGGGACGCCGATGCTACAGTACCCCCCCTTAGGCCCCCCCCTTTTTAGGCCAGAAAGAAATTTAGCTAGGATGAGAGGGGCATGGATGTTCTCCCGAGGCTCCCACGTTCTCTCCTCAGGACCAAACCCCCTCCAATCCACCAGAAAATAGGTCTTTCTTCCTACCCTTTTTGTGGCCAGAATGTTCTCTACCTCAAATTCGTCTTCAGCAGACACTGGAGCAGGAGGTGTACCTGTAGACTTGACAAAGAGTTAAGTACCACCGGTTTGAGGAGAGATACATGGAAGGAGTTAGGAATCCGCAAATTGGCCGGGAGTTTCAATTTATAGGACACCGGGTTGATCTGACTGATGATCTCAAAAGGACCGATGAACCGAGGACCCAACTTGTAGGAAGGAATCTTGAGCCGGACATACTTGGACGAAAGCCAGACCTTATCCCCAGGACGGAATTGAGGATGATCCAAACGTCTTTTGTCAGCATGTTTCTTCATGCGCTCGGATGACAGAATGAGTGCGGACCGGGTACTCTCCCATATGGAGGAAAATTCGTTAACCAGAGATTCCGCAGCTGGATTGTCCACAGAGATGGAGACAGGAACAGGGATCCGGGGGTGTTGACCGAAGACTACAAAAAACGGAGATTTGGAGGAAGATTCGCTCTCGTGATTGTTATAAGAGAATTCGGCCCAAGGCAGGAGATCCACCCAGTCAGAATGGTGGGCATTAACGAAGTGCCGGAGATAACTGGTCAGATTCTGATTGATTCGCTCGACTTGTCCATTGGACTGCGGGTGGTAAGCGGAGGAGAAATCCAAGGTGACGTCTAGCAACTTACAAGTGGCTCTCCAGAAACGTGAGGTGAACTGAACCCCACGATCCGACACAATGTGACGAGGCAGACCATGAAGACGGAAGATGTGGCGGATAAAGTCTTTAGCCAACTCGGGTGCAGACGGAAGCCCTGGCAGGGGAATGAAGTGAGCCATCTTGGAAAATCGGTCAACGACCACCCAAATGACCGTACAACCGGCAGAGACGGGCAGATCTGTTATGAAGTCCATGGCTATATGCTGCCAGGGAGCAGCGGGTACAGGAAGCGGAAGAAGACGGCCGGCAGGCAGGTGTCTCGGAACTTTGTTGCGGGCACAGGAGACACAGGCAGAAACAAAGTCTATTACGTCCTTGTGCAGGGTATGCCACCAGTAATGCCGAGTAATGAGCTGGAGGGTCTTTTTCTGACCAGCGTGGCCAGCTAGTTTAGACGAATGACCCCAGTGTAGGATTCTCTCCCGATCGGTTACCGATATTAACGTCTTGCCAGGAGGGAGACGATTTAGACTCACGGGAGCCACCCGCATCACTCTGGCGGGATCGATGATATGTTTAGGTTCCTCCTCGAGATCCGACACCAGGAAGGACCGGGACAAGGCGTCCGCCTTGATGTTCTTATCGGCCGGGCGAAAAAGTAAAAGAAAATCAAAGCGGGCAAAAAACAAGGACCACCGGGCTTGGCGAGGGTTAAGTCTCTGGGCATGCTGGAGGTAAGCCAGATTTTTGTGGTCAGTGTAAATGATTACCGGATGAAGAGCCCCCTCGAGTAGGTAACGCCACTCCTCCAATGCCAGCTTGATGGCCAATAACACTCGGTCTCCTATGGAATAATTGCGCTCAGAAGAGGAGAAGAGTTTGGAGAAGAAGCCGCAAGATACCATCCTCCCGGATGAAGATTTTTGAGTAAGTACCGCTCCGGCTCCAGAAGAGGAAGCGTCCACCTCCAGGAAGAACTGCTTGTTGCCGTCCGGGCGATGCAGCACTGGAGCGGAAGAGAAGGCCTGTTTTAAAGAAAGAAAGGCCTCCTCTGCTTCGGGCGTCCACTGTTTGGGATTAGCATCCTTGCGGGTGAGCGCGGAGATTGGAGCAGTCCAGGAAGAGAAGTGTGGTATGAAAAGACGGTAATAATTGGCGAATCCCAGGAACCGCTGAATGGCCTTCAACCCCTCCGGTCGGGGCCATTTCTCGATGGCAGACAGTTTCTCCGGATCCATTCGTAGGCCTGTCTGAGAAATGATGTAGCCCAAAAACGGAAGCGAGGTCTGCTCAAAGAGGCACTTCTCATATTTGGCGAAGAGGTGATTCTGCCTGAGCCTGAGCAGAACCTGACGAACATCCCTCCGGTGAGACTGGAGATCCGGAGAGAAGACCAAGATGTCGTCTAGGTACACCACAACGCAGGAGTAGAGAAGGTCCCGGAAGATGTCATTGACCAACTCCTGAAAGACTGCTGGAGCATTACAGAGACCAAAGGGCATAACCAAATACTCGTAGTGGCCGTCCCGGGTATTGAATGCCGTCTTCCATTCATCTCCCCGACGGATACGGACCAGGTTATATGCCCCACGGAGATCCAGTTTGGTGAAGATTCTAGCCCCCCTCAGACGATCAAACAATTCTGGAATGAGCGGAAGAGGGTACTTATTCTTCACCGTGATCAAATTTAGGCCTCTGTAGTCAATACAGGGACGGAGAGAGCCGTCTTTCTTTTTTACGAAGAAGAAACCTGCTCCCGCTGGGGAGGTGGATTTCCGGATGAAGCCCTTAGCCAAATTCTCCTCGATATATTCGGACATCGACCTGGTCTCAGCAGCGGACAATGGGTAAATACGCCCACGGGGAAGCGTAGTACCGGGTAGCAGGTCGATAGGGCAATCATACGGTCTGTGCGGGGGTAATGTCTCTGCTTCCTTTTTATTAAAGACATCAGCGAAAGACCAATATGGAATCGGGAGCCCTGGTAGATTAGTTGGTGTAGGAGAAGGACGGACGGAATGAACAGGAACCAAACAAGTTTTATGACAGTCCTGTCCCCAGCGAAGGATCTCTCCAGTCTGCCAGTCGAGCATGGGTGCATGCTTTTGGAGCCAAGGCAGACCTAGTAAGAAAGCGTGTGAGAGTCCAGGCAGAACATGAAACGAGATGCTCTCAGAATGCAGCATTCCTACCTGCAGGGTTATGGCTTCAGTGATAAGTTGGATGGGACGTGGCAGGAGACCCCCATCCACAGCAGCAACAGATACTGGTTCAACCAGAGGTTTGGTAGGAATGCGATATTTCTCAACTAGAGCCTGTGAAACAAGATTCCCGGCTGCTCCAGAATCAAGTTGGGCAAGTTCGAAATAACGGTTCTCACCGAGGAGAATTGAGACTGACAACAGCAGAGATGAAGAGGATTTATTTTTGTCTAGGTGGACCTCTCCGAGCGAACCTAGACACAGGCGTTTCCCGACCTCTCTGGGCAGGTACGGATCCAGTGCTCCTTACTGCCACAGTAGAAGCAACTCCCCTCGGTACGGCGTGAGTCCTGACGGGCTTTGACCATCTTGGTCTGGTCGACTTGCATAGGCTTAGAAGAGTGTACCTGAGGAGAAACGGAAGGAGTTACAGGTCTCTGAAAAGAAGGAGCAAGACGAGGAAACCTTCTCTCACGGGTGACCTCTTTAGCGCGCTCCTGGAACCGCAGATCAATTCGATTGGCGAGAGTTATTAGGTCATCGAGAGAGGTTGGAATGTCCCGACCAGCAAGTTCATCTTTAATGCGGCCGGACAGACCCTCCCAGAAGACAGAGATCAGAGCGTCATTATCCCAAGCTAGCTCTGAGGCAAGGGTACGGAACCGTATGGCATATTGACCCACGGTGAGACTTCCCTGACGGAGACGCAGCAGAGAAGATGCAGAGGAGGTCTTCCGTCCGGGTTCGTCGAATACCTTCCGGAAGGCTGAGAGAAAAGCAGACAGGTCAGACACCAGAGGGTCCTCTCTCTCCCAAAGAGGATTTAGCCAGGCCAGGGCCTCTCCGGTGAGATGGGACATGATGAAGGCAATTTTGGCCCGGTCGGAGTTAAACTGGTGTGCCAGGAGTTCAAAATGCAGGTTGCACTGGTTAATGAAACCCCGAGCCAGAGCAGGGTCGCCTCCAAACCGAGGAGGAGCTGAAAGTCGAGGTCCAGGAACGGAAACCACGGAATTGGTAAGCAGCGGAACTGCCGGATTGCGAGTCATGGCGCCCGCGGTGGTTGCTGGTGAAGTAGTCAGGGTGTCCAGGCGGGAATTAACATTCCGCAGGTGACCCAGGATGGACTCCTGTTGAGACCTCTGACGAGACAGTTCATGACACAGGTCAGAGAGCGAGGGAGTTTGGGTGCCACCGGGTTCCATGGCCTGAGCAAACTGTAACGGGTCTGGGAGGCGGAACCTCTGAGCTTTATTATACAAGGAGGCTTTCCTTGTAAAGGAGCGGGTGGCGCCCGGGGAGACGGATAGGAAGTCACTGCAAGTGACGGGGGCAGTCTCTGGACAGACAGGTGGGAGGTCACGGCAAGTGACCGGGGTGGTCTCTGGATAGACAGGCAGGTAGTCACGGCAAGTGACCGGGGCAGTCTCTGGGTAGACAGGCAGGTAGTCACGGCAAGTGACCGGGGCAGTCTCTGGATAGACAGGCGGGTAGTCACGGCAAGTGACCGGGGCAGTCTCTGGGTAGACAGGCGGGTAGTCACGGCAAGTGACCGGGGCAGTCTCTGGGTAGACAGGCCGGTAGTCACGGCAAGTGACCGGGGCAGTCTCTGGTTAGACAGGCAGGAAGTCACGGCAAGTGACCGGGGCAGTCTCTGGTTAGACAGGCAGGAAGTCACGGCAAGTGACCGGGGCAGTCTCTGGGTAGACAGGCAGGTAGTCACGGCAAGTGACCGGGGCAGTCTCTGGTTAGACAGGCAGGAAGTCACAGCAAGTGACCGGGGCAGTCTCTGGATAAACAGGCAGGCAAGGAGCCGGGGCAGTCTTTGACTGGACAGGTATATACGACCTGAGACGGTGGAGCCTCCCGGTAGGCTAGCAGGCAGATGACAGATGAGCGCCCCCAAGTGAGCAGGCGAGAGTCTCTGGAACAGCCGGTGAACACCGCAGGTGATGGCCGAACCTCCAGGTAGGCTTGCAGGCAGATGGCAGATGAGCGCCCCCAAGTGAGCAGGCGAGAGTCTCTGGAATTGCCGATGGTCACCGCATGTGACGGCCGAACCTCCAGGCAGGCTTGCAGGCAGGTAGCAGACAGCAAACTGGCAGGAAACAGGCAGGTAACTGGTAACGGACCCTGAGGGCTGAAGCAGAGTAAACAGTGCAACAACAACATTGCTCGGGCACCTCCATTAAGGAGGAAGTACTTTATATAGGGTGGAGTCCTCCGGCATTGGCCGGGGACCTTTTTTAAAGATGCGCAGGCCCCTTTAAGAGCGGGGAGGGCGCGGGCGCCGCCCTAAGTCCAGTAGCAGGGAAGGAGCGCGCGGCCCCAGCAGGGCGGAAGGAGGACGCTGAGCGCGGGTAAGGGGGGCGACGTCCCTGCCTGGCAGAGGATGCTGTCGCAGGGGAACAGCGTCCCTGCCTGGCAGAAGGCAGGGACGCCGATGCTACACACTGTGCAGGCAGAGCCTGCTGCAGTAATGATGACAGGATATGGCGGTATAAGCGAGCTCTGTTACTTCACAGAGTCGCAAACATAGACGCTGTGGCACTATATGGCGGTATGAGCGAACTGTGTTACACCACAGAGTCGCTGACATAGACGCTGAGATAGAGACTGTGTCCTGTTAACACCACAGGAGTGATAACTGCTGTGAGGATAGTGGTCCATGGTCATGCAGTCAGCAACGCAAACAAGCAACTCCTCACCGGAGTAGCCGGTATTCTAGAGGTTATTTCAGCCAAGCCCTGAACACATGCATACAAATCTCCTCACTGGAGGTGCCGGTATTCTAGGGGCTTATTTCAGCCGAGCCCTAACCACATGCGTGCATGATCACACTGGCGCAAAGCACATAACACAATTGATACTAGCGCATGGCCGAGCGGTCATGCGCACCTTTTATAGTAGCAGCTACAGGACCTTCCAGAAAAGGACCAATGAGAAACTGTTACAGAACACAAGCAGTTTCAGGACCTTCCTGGCGGACCAATGGGAGTCGCTGCTGTAACCGAGCATGTGACTCCTGATCTTCAATGGGAGATCTTGCCCTGGGCATGCTCAATGGAGAAACGCAGGACTTAGTCCCAAGACTGCCTGCTCCAGCACTGGTTATAATAGAGGAACCAGAAGAGGCAGCAACAAGCCTCTGCACAGTATTAGACTGAGCGAGATGCTGGGACCGACGTCTCCGCTGAGCAGGCTCCACTGCGGCCGGAGATGGATGGGGGACCGCAGCGGGACTGGTTCGAGATTCCCCTTGTGCAGCAGCCGGAATTTGATCCCAAACATACAGAATTACGTGTTCTTGAGTACATTTTGGTGGTATGTAACACTCAAAAAAAGTTCAAAAATGTTTTCCTGATTCAATTAGTCATCCGCACAGTTTACCAAGCTTTATGTAAAATGACATTAGGTTACAATTTTTACAAACCGCTTGTCCTGGTACAGTGAAAATATTTTTGTTTCAAAAACTGTTCTCACATATACTCTACAACTTGGTTTGTGTGAATTTTCTTTGGATTAAAACAAAATCCAAAATGTGGATGGTACAGGTGTACAATTTGGTTGTTCAAAAATTGACTATTACCATCAAGGTCTGGGTTTTTTTTACAACAAAGATATTTTGTTGCAGTTTGCTTTCAGAACAATCTTTTTACTAAAAGATGTTTCATTTCTTGTAAACTGTGTATTCTTGAATCCATATCTGTGGAAGTGCTATGCCTTTAAGCCGCTGTGTGTACTCTGCAACCCTGCCTGTGAGAGAACTGTGGGTCATTTTCTGGATGTGCAATTTGTTATCAGCTTCTGTGGGATAAATGTGGAAAAATGAACTGTGGGTGAAATTTGTAATCACTTTCTGTGGGGGGTACTGTGCCCAAAAGCCTTTGTGTACTCTACAGCTGTGTCTGTACGAGTAGTGTGACTAAAAAATAATTTTACTCTACCTTTGTGGCCTATTAAAGGATTTAACTACTTATTCCAATTATAGAGCCTCTAAATGGTCATAGATGGCTATTCTGTGTTGCAATATCAACTGCAAACTCAGTTGAGAAGTGGGTAATTTGCTTGACTGCTGCCTGTTTTGGATGTGGTACACGTTTATCAAGTTGCATCTCTGGAATAGAAACCTGATTCTCCATTACACGTGTGTACTCTGCAACCCTGCCTGTTGTTGGTTTGAGATTGGATGATTGAGAGAGTGTCCATTTCCTTTATTTTGTGAGCCTCCAGGTTCCCTCTTAACACCTTTACCCGCCATTGTCGTTTGCACGTTAATGACTAGGCCAATTTTTACAATTCTGGCCACTGTCATTTTATGTGGTAATAACTCTGGAATGCTTCAATGGATCCCACTGATTCTGAGAATGTTTTTTTTCTAGACATATTGTACTTTATGATAGTGGTAACATTTTTAAAATATAACTTGCATTTATTTGTGAAAAAAATAGAAAATTTGTCAAAAATTTAGAAAATTTTGCAATTTTCAAACTTTGAATTCGTATACCCTTAAATCAGAGAGATGTGTCACACAAAATAGTTGATAAATAACATTTCCCACAAGTCTTCTTTATATCAGTACAATTTTTTAAACAATTTTTTTTTTTAGGAACTTATAAGGGTTAAAAGCTGACCATCGATTTCTCATTTTTACAACAAAATTTACAAAACCATTTTTTTAGGGACCAACTCACATTTGAAGTGACTTTGAGGGGTCTATATGACAGAAAGTACCCAAAAGTGACAGCATTTTAAAAACTGCACCCCTCAAGGTGTTCAAAACTACATTCAAGAAGTTCAGTAACTGTTCAAGTGCTTCACAGGGATTTTTGGAATGTGAAAAAAATTAAAAATTTAACTTTTTTCACAAAAAAATTACTTTATACCCAAATTTTTTAATTTTCACAAGGGTAACAGGAAAAATGGACCACAACATTTGTTGTACAATTTCTCCTTAGCAAGTTGACACCCCATGTGTGGGGGAAAATCACTGTTTGGGCATATGGCAGAGCTTGGAAGGGAAGGAGAACAATTTGACTGTTTGAATGCAAAATTTGCTGAAACAATTAGCGTACACCATGTCGCTTTTGGAGAGTCCCTGATGTGCCTAAACAGTGAAAATCTCCCACAAGTGACCCCATTTTGGAAACTAGACCCCTCAGGGAACTGATCTAGATGTGTGGTGAGCACATTGAACCCACAGATGCTTCACAGAAGTTTATAACGTTGAGTCGTGAAAATAAAAAAATCACATGTTCCCCACAAAAATGTTATTTTAGCCCCAAATTTTGCATTTTCGTAAGGGTAACAGGAAAAATTGTGCCTTACAATTTGTTGTGCAATTTCTCATGAGTATAACAATACCCCATATGAGAGAGAAAACTACTGTTTGCGTGTACGGCAGGGCTCGGAAGGGAAGGAGCTTCATTTGACTTTTTGAATGTAAAATTTTCTGGAATCATTGGTGGATGCCATGTCCCGTTTGAAGAACCACTGATGTGCCTAAACAATGAAAACCTCCCACAAGTGACCCCATTTTGGAAACTAGACCTCTCAAGAAATGTATTTAGATGTGTGTTAAGCGCCATGAACCCCCAGGTGCTTCACAAAAGTTTATAATGTTGAGCCATGAAAACAAAATAATCACATTTTCCCCACAAAATGTTTTGTTAGCCCCAAATTTTTATTTTTTTTTATTTTCACAAGGGTAAAGGAAGAAATTTCACCACATAATTTGTTGTGCAATTTCTCCTGAGTACGCAGATAACATATGTGAAGGAATACTACTTTTGAGGCACAGTGCAAAGCTCAGAAAGGAAAAGGCACAATACTGGAGTTTAGATTTTGCTGGAATGGCTTAAATGTGTCATGTCACATTGGCAGACCCCCTGAGGTGCTAGAACAACAGAAACCCCCCATATGTGAACTCATTTTACAAAATACACTCTAATGAATTTATCTAGGGGTGCAGTAATCATATTGACACCACATGCCCCTTACAGAATTTTATACCATTGAGCGGTGAAGAAAGAATAAATTATATTTTTACCAGTAAAATGTTGTCTTAACCCTAAGTTTTAAATTTTTCTAAGGGATAATAGGAATTTTTTTTACAACAAACTGAGGTCCATTTTTTTCCTGAGTGTGCCAGTACCCTACCTGCAATCGGGAAATATTTTTCAGGCACAGTGCAAAGCTCAGAAGGGAAGGACACCCATACTATAGTGCAGATTTGACTGTTATGGTTTGCAGGTGCCATGACCCACTGGGAGAGCACCTGAGTTGCCAGAACAGCAGAACACCCCATAAGTGACCCCATTTTACAAATTACACCTCTCAACGAATTTATTTAAGGGTACAGTGATCATATTGATACCACGGGTGTGTCACAGAATTATATACCATTGGACAGTGGAGAAAAAATAACTACATTTTCACCACCAAAATGTTGTTGTTAGCCCCAGATTTTACATTTTCACACAAGAAGTGGGTAAAAATGCTACCATAATGTGTCCCACTATTTCTATTGAACGTGACAATACCCCATATGTGGCTGTACTATTATACTGCTTAGCCATATGGAGAGACTTGGGAGGGAGAGAGCGCTATTCGCCTCCTAAGTGCAGATTTTCCTAGAATAGTTTGTGGAGTCCATATACAGAGCCCCAAATTGCTAGAAGAGCAGAATTCCCCCTCAAGTGGCCCCAATTTGGAAAATATACCCCTTTGGGAATTTATCTACAGGTATAGTATGATCTTTACTCCACTGGTGTTTTTCAGAAGCAAGCAGCAATGAATGTTGCGGCGTGAAAATTCCAAACTGCCATTGTAGTGACCAGTGCACTGTAGTGCCTAGTACGTTATAATAACCAGTACATTATGCCCAGCTCATGCTTCTGGAGACATGCACCCGTTAGTTAGTTGGACTGTCATTGCTTCAGAAATGCCAAACATGTGAACGCTATATGTGGTTTAGGTACACTGTGGGGCTCAAAAGGGAGGGAGAATTTAGATTTGGGAGCACAGAATTTGTTGAATTTCTTTTGAGGGGCGAGGAGCCATTTCGCTTTTCTAGTGACTTTGTACTACCAGTAATGTGGAAGCCCCTTATATTTCCGTTAACAGATGACAGACCTGAGAGGGGCTTGCTTTTTTTGTGCATTGATTTGAAGCTTTTATTGGGAACATTTTACATAATATTTAGAATCATATTTATCCGGCGCTCTTGAGCACTTACTTTGGGATTTCCACCTAAATCTCGTGACATGTCAGATGAAACCCCTGAGGAAGCCAATCATTATAATGAGGCAGCAGAGTTACTCTGTTCAGTGGAGTCCTTCTTTTCAGAAGTGCACAAAACTGTGACCAACTGCACTTTTATGCAATCCTAAAAAGATGGACACCACCGGAACACAGTTCCTATGGCATCCACAGTGCCTCCATTTGACTTATTATAGAGAATCTTCCTCCGAGGGTTTCATCTGAATCATGTTTTCAGAGATTTAATGTGAATTCCTGGTGTAAGCACTCAGTGCAGAGAGCAGGATAAATACAAAATAGGCGAAGAATTGGTTTTATTTCTTTTTTTACGCCGTTCCTTATGTGGTATAAATGATTAGACAACTTTATTCTCCGGGTCAGTGCGATTACAGCGATGCCAGATTTATATTGAGTTTTTATGTTGTCACACGCTAAAAAACGCTTTTTATTGATTCTCATATATTAAGAGCTGTAGTTTTTCCATATTTTGGTTGACAGAGTCATGTGAGAGCTTGTTTTTTGTGGGATGATTTGACATTTTTATTGGTATCATTTTCAGACATGTGACATTTTTTGATCGCTTTCTATTACAATTTTTGGGAGGCAGAATGAACAAAAACTAGCAATTCAGGAACTTTTTTTTTGTCGTTCTGTTTGTGGTAAAATTGATAAGTCAGCTTTATTCTCAGTACAATTACAGTGATACCACAGGTTATTTTTGTTATGTTTTGGCGCTTTTACACAATAAAATCTATTTTTATAGAAAAAAATTATTATTTTTACATCGCTTTATTCTGAGAGCTATAACTTTTTTATTTTTCTGTTGATGGAGCTGTATGGCAACTTGATTTTTTTGCAGGACAAGATGACATTTTCAGCTGTACTTTGTTTATTTATATTCATCTTTTTTATTTAGTTTTATTCCACTTTTTATTCGGTGTTCTGATGATAAAGCATTGTTTTTGCCTTAGAACCAAAAACAGAGAAAATGGCTATATGTTTTTTATAAAAAAACACCCAAAATCAGAAAAAAGCAATTTAAGCATATCATTCCAAAATTAAATACAAATAATTAAAAAAATATAGAGCCACAGAAAAAGGGGGTTAATTAGAAAATTATAAAGTTTATTACATATAATAAATTTAAATACAACAAAACAAAGTGCTCATGTAAGGAGTTAAATAACAGCTAAAGAGTTAGGCCTCTTTCACACATCCGTCTTTTTGTATCAGGCATGATCTGGCGTGTTGGTAAAAAAACGGATCCGGTACCGGATGCGTTTTTTTACCATTGACTTTCATTAGCGCCGGATCGTGCCTGATGTCATTGCGTTGTATCCGTTTTTGTCCGGATCCGGCGGAAATGTACATTCTGGCGGCCGGACAAAACGGAGCATGTAACTTATTTTTGTTTGCCGGAGCCGCCTGATGCGGAAATAATAAAATTCAATGGAACCGGATCAGACTTTTGTGCAATCCGGCAAAAGTCTGATCCGGATTCTGGAAACCAAGGTCTACTACTACTACTACTACTACTACATTTTCCAGTGTCTCCGGGCATCCGAAACCCTCTTTTTCTGGGTTCAAAAGTTCAGGTCGGATCCAGCAAAAAAAACGGATCCGTTGCATCAGTTTTTTTATTTCAGTGCCGGATCCGTCCCTTCAGGTGTTCGACGGATCATGCCTGATACAAAAAGACGGATGTGTGAAAGAGGCCTTAATGTGCTATGAGTTGAAAAGTCAGCACATAGAGAAACAAAAACGTCTCCCAACAAATCTGCAGATAAATGAATAAGCAAAGCATCACATAAAAGGCAAACAATCAAATGGTTCATTAATACTGTGCAAGTTCAATAGGATAGAAAATAAAGAAACAGCACAGTAGCTGCCACGGGCTGAATAAGTAAGGGAGTATCATACTGAGCAAACGCAACTAATGAATAATTCCATAAATGCTACACAGGTTCGATATAATACAGAACACAGAAGCTACAAAAAATCATGACAACAAATACATTGATGTCTATCTATGTAAAATACCTTGGTACATGTAAGTGCCGTGAGCAGTGAAGTTGGGAGGACGCGCGTTTCACAGACTTTGGCTTCGTCAGGAGGCGTGGCTAGTTTGGAGGAAGTGAAGGAATGTATACCTATAACTGATCAGCTAGCCTGCGAATCGGCGCGCACCTCCACGTGATGCACCGCCCCGTGCAGAGGCAGGCCGGTGCGCGCCACAAACGATGGGAGGGAGGACAAACGTCATCACATCCCATCAAATTGTTTTTGCCTTGTTTCTTATTTATTTTTTTCATGGTGTTCCCAAAAAGGAGTTAACTCATGGGACAGTTTCATAGGTTGCTTCGTTCCGGATGTGGCGATACCAAATACGTGTACTTTTATTGTTTTGTTTTTGTTTCATAAAAATATTAATTCATGGGTGCAATATATTTGGATTATTTTATTATTATTATTTGATTTTTTAAAATATGTTTTCAATTTTTTTTATACTTTTTCAAACTTTTTTCAACTTTTTAACTTTGTCTCACTATCATTTTTTGCATGCTGATTGCTTGTATACCATAGGGATGCAGCAGCATCCCTCTGCTATGCAAACAGTCAGCTCTGCACTGACAGATAAAGTTGCACTGCAAATGATCAGCAATTTTCCTAACTCTAGTGACCCGTATGTCATCATGTATGCCGTCATGTGCCGTCGGGCTGTATTCCCTCTGCCTGCTCCCGAAATGCTGTGATCTCGTTCGATCGGAGCATTTAGGGGTTTAAATTGCTGGAAGTGGTGGGGACTGCTCCTGGCACTTAGTACCGAGTGTCAGCTGTCAGAATCAGCTGACACCCAGCGGCAATTGCACGCACAGCCCGTGTGCCCTGGTCACAAGGACGTATGGATACGTCTAAGGTTGGAAAGGGGTTGATCATGGCTCCAGTTGGAACAAGCAAGAACATAAAAACAGAGTACAATTTCATTATCCCTAGATGAAGTATTCAGGCATGGTTGCCTGCTTTGAACACTTTTTTTTCAGAACCCTAAGGTCAGTGTCACACTTATGTGTGTGATGCGAGAAACTTGCACGAGTCTCTTGCATCAACACCCGACACTGCCGCCAGCACTTCGACCGGAGTGTGCAGCTGCATGTATTTCTATGCAGCTGCACACTCCGGTCCGAGTGCCGGCGGCAGTGCCGGGTGTCGATGCGAGAGACTCGTGCGAGTTTCTCGCATTACATATCCAAGTGTGATACCGGCCTAAGGCAAGAGCATTGGGAAGCATCCAAGGCAAAGAAGATTGGACTGGCAGTAGCAACCCTCTTGGCAGACCGCCGGTGTATTCAAATTAGGAGCTTTTTTATCTGCGGCTGCTTGCACGCTACTGTAGGTGAAATTTTGGAGCTGTTAGGGAAATGTGTCAACAACATGCTATGTGGGTGAAATTTTTAACTTGACTGCCGGTGGCAAGCCTCGCTGCAGACCGCCAGCTTGATCCAAGATCATATTACCAGCTTTTCATCTTTGTCATTTGTAAGATATGCTACTGGAGCAGACATTTTTGAGCTGTGGAGGTACTGTGACCCATTGTCTGGGTGTGAAATTTTAATCATCTTTCTCAGGGAAATTTGAAAACATGCTCTGTAGGTGAAATTTATTATCAACTTTTATAGGAGAAATGTGTTAACAACATACACTGTGGGTGAAATTTGTAAGCTGCTAATATAGGGTTACTCTGCCCCATGCTTGTGTGTGAAATTTATAAGCTGCTACTGCAGGGTTACTGTGGCCCATGTGTGGAGCCCAGCTGCGACTGAATCCATATCTCCCAGAAGGGTGCACTGAAAGAATATACCACTAGAGGTCATTATACACCTTCACACACATTCATCTTATCCCAAAGACCACCAGAGGGAGCTGTTTTAGACATATAAAAGAAGCTGCAGATAGGAAGTTTCAGTTTAGTTTAGTTTAGTGCAGCGACCTCAGAGAGAACTCAGTCAGCCTGCAGTGAGGTGAAGTGCAGAGCTGAGATTAGAGAGGCTGCAGAGCTATTCAGTTCATAGAGTGGAGTCTAGTAAAGGGTGGAATATAAACCACTCCAGCCTAGTCAGAGCTGAATCTAGGAGTGCAACTCAGTGAGGAAGCGTGCCGACGCTTAGAGAGCGGTGAAGAGGCAGCCCATCAACTGCCAGTGTGTGATCGTGTGAGGATCCAGGTAGGCCGAAGGCGAGTGGAAAGTTATTGAGACAGAGGAGCCGCCATAGCTCATCTCAGCAAGTATTACCGGACACCGGGGTCCGAGCATATAGGGATCTCCACGACCCATTAGGAGAACACCGGAGTTCCTGGAGGACTACAAGTCCCAGGAGTACCACAGAGCTGATACGTAGCAGGATCAGGAGAACGGAGTCCGGCCGGGTCCGGTCATCAAAGACCCTTTCCTTTCAGAGAGAAGGTCCAACCACAAGGTCAGCCAGGTACAAGACGGAGACTAAGCTAGGCCCAACTACACGCAGGCCAAGACTTCATTACAAAAAGGCAGAGAACAGGAGGCCACACACCTACTCAGTGGAGGAATCTGGATGTGCACCCTTCACCCTACAGTGCTCCGGGGAGTGCCTGCAACATCTTCAGTAAAGGTACCAAAGTGACTTATGTGTGTGTCTACCTTATTGCCCCTGACTGCCGGGTCCCCATCTGTCCTGCATTTCTACACATCTATCTGCCCTGGAGGAATCAGCCTTACTTGTGGAAGGCTTAACATCTAGCTGCACAATATTAACCCTTCAGTGGATCTGCATAGCAGCGCTGGTCATCCTGACCAGATACCACAAGTGGCGTCACGAATCCCCATACCAATATTCAATTCACCTGTAAATATCCCACATTTCAGTGAACCCCAGGGCCACGGACCGAGCCGTGTGCTGCCCGTGACATCCCCCATAGAAGTCGACGGGCTCGGTGCCAAGTACCCCACAGCCCTGGCGGGTGGCTCACATGCTCTGTGTGTGAAAGTTTTGACTGGACTTGAAGTAGCTAGACTCTGTCTGTGAGGGCACTGTTAACCCCTTCTCGCCAGAGCCATTTTCCATTTTTGTGTTTCTGTTTTTTTGTTCTCCTTCTTCCCAAAGCTATAACTTTTTTATTTTTTTATCAATATGGCCATGTGTGGGTTTATTTTTTGCTGGACGAGTTGTTCTTTTGAATGTCATCATTGACTTTACCATATAATGTCCTGAAAAACAGGAAAAAAATTCCAAGGATGATGAAATTGCAAAAAAAAGTGCAATTCCACAATTGTTTCTTTTTTTTTACTATGTTCACGAAATGCTTAAACTGACTAGCCATTATGATTTTCTAGGTCATTCTGAGTTTTGTAGATACCTAATATGTATAGTTTCTTTTTTTATTTAAGCGGTGAAAAAAAATCCAAAGTTTGTTAAAAAAAAATTGCTTCATTTTCCGAGAGCCATAGTATCTCCATTTTTCGTGATCTGGGTTTGAGTGAGGGCTTATTTTTTGCGTGCAGAGCTGATGTTTTTATTGATACATTTTTGGTGTAGATACAATGTTTTGATCGCCTGTTTTTGCATTTTAATGCATTTTTACAGTGACAAAAAATACATAATTCTAGCGTTTTGATTTTTTTATCACTACACCATTTACCAATATGATTAATTCTTTTTATGCATTAATAGATCGGGCATTTCTGAAAGCGGGGATAGCAAATATGTGTAATTTTGTTTTTGTAACTTTTATTTTGAACGAGGGAATGGGTTGTGATTTAAACTTTAGTCTTTTATTGTTTTAATACTTAAAAAATTTTTTTTTTTACTTTTTACTAGCTTCAATAGTCTCCATGTGCTACACAAAGAAGGGCTTCAGCCCTGCTTAGTGTAGCTAAAATTATCACCTGCTATAAGCGCCGACCAATGGGCAGTGCTAATAGCAATTCTGCTATGATAACCACGGGGGGTCATGTGATACGGCTGCTGATGGGTGGGGTTTGTGACGCGCTTCTGGCGCAAGCATGTTGAATGCTGCTGTTAGAGACTGACAGCGGCATTTAACATGTTAACAGCCATGGTGGATCACGATTCCACCAGTGGCTGTTAGGGGCACATGTCAGCTGATGAAAAGATGTGGGCTCATTGCCAAAGCCCACATCTTAGGGGGAGACTCGACATGGGCCATACATGTATGGCGCATGTCATGAAGGGGTTAACATTTTTCTGATATTTGATTACTTCACATTCTACCATGATTGCTCTGGTGAAAGAACCACTAAATCATTTTCCTATTCACATTTGTCTGCGGGGCAATTATCCTGGTATTACCCCCCTTTGTATTGTCAGGTGACATCAAGCCCATGGCTTAGTAATGGAGAAGCGTCTATAAGACGCTTCTCCATTACTAATCCTATAGTTATATGGTAAATAAATACATAGCCAGAATAAAGTCTTTTATTAGAAATAAAACAAAACACACTGTTCCATTTTTATATAAAAATAGCAAACACAGTTATACCCACCTAACGCCTAATTCCACCGAAGCCTGTTGTGAATAGGCTGGAAATGAGTTCTGAGCAGAAGCTCCCTCTGGTGGTTACAAACGGTACTGGACTGTCCAGTGAAGATTGTGAGGATTGGGAATCAGGTGTTACTGACTGGTCTTATATAAGGGAGTCACCTTCCCATCAGGGTTGCCGGTGATCAATTGTTCTGGTCTCAATCCTTGATTCCTGTTTCCTTGGTAGCCTGCTGTGTCGTGTCTGAATCTCCTGCTAACAGATAAGACATTTTCTTCTTTTTGTTTTTGTGCTTGATTTTTGCATTTTGTCCTGCACTTCTGTGGGGGCCTTCAGGGTCCCCTCTGGGGGCTTTTGCCCTCTCGGTTCAGTTCAGCCACTGATGTTTGTACATTTGCTTTTTCCAGTTTTTTCAGTGGCTGCTGTTTTGATTTTGGTTACACCAGAGAACTAATTTAAGTGGTAGAGGTCGTGTGATCTCAGGTGTTTTTGAAATTAGTAGAGTTGGTGCTTTTCAGGGTTTTTTGGGATTGCAGTAAGTGCCCTTCCTATCCTTTTCTATTTAGTAAGTTTGGGCCCCAACGTTTGCTCATACTATTTTCTGTCTGTGTCAGTATTTCTTCTTGTCTAACCGCCATTACATGTTTGGGGGCTTTCTATGTTCTTTGGGGATCTGCTCCGGGGCAGATAGCTTTCCTCTTTCTGTCTTTAGGTGTAGTTAGTTTCTCAGGCTGTGACGAGGTGTCTAGGACCAACGTAGGAACGCTCCACGGCTGCCTCTAGTTGTGGTGGTTAGTCAGGGTACTGCAATCTCATAGCTTCCAACTGCTCTGGTGTATTTCCTTTTTTGCCTGCTCTCCTCAGCTACCAAATCATAACAGTATCACCGGCCTAAACTGAAAATTATATGGTACTCACAGAAGGGAAAATATTGGAAAGAAAAAAGTTGTCAGAGTTGTCAGAGATTTTTTTTTTCTGTTTGTTGCATTTTTTTTTTCCCTCTGTATCTTTGGGTGCTGAGGAGGATTTTTTTTTTTTCTCTCTCAATGGAGTTTGCACAGTTGTCTGGCCGTGTGGATCAGCTTGCCACTGAAGTTCGGAGTATTGCTACCTATCTTGCTAGGTTGCCTGTTGTGGAACCTAGGATTCCCATGCCAGATTTGTTTTTAGGGGATCGAGCTAAGTTTCTGAATTTCAAAAATAACTGTAAATTGTTTTTTGCCTTAAAATCTAAGTCCTCAGGGAACGCAGCGCAGCAGGTTCAAATTGTCATCTCTCTCCTGCGCGGGACCCTCAGGATTGGGCTTTTTCCCTGACACCTGGGGATCCTGTTTTGAGTGATGTTGATGCGTTTTTTCAGGCTTTGGGGTTATTGTACGATGAGCCTAATGTCACTGATCAAGCTGAAAAAACTTTGTTGGCATTAAGTCAGGGGCTTGAGGACGCTGAGTTATACTGTCAGAGATTCCGTAGGTGGGCAGTCCTGACCAAATGGAATGACGACGCTTTGGCAGCTCTTTTTCGGAAGGGACTGTCAGATAATGTAAAGGATGTTATGGTGGGATTACCTGTTCCCTCTGGTCTCAATGATTCTATGTCATTAGCGATTCAAATTGACAGACGTTTGCGTGAGCGGAAAGGTATGCGTGGAATAATGTTGCCTTGTGAGCCTGCTTCTGAATCCATGCAGTGTGATAGCGTGGTTTCTGGGGCACAGCGTCATGAATTTCGAAAGCGCAATGGGTTATGTTTCTACTGTGGTGATGCCTCTCATGCTATTTCAGTCTGCCCTAAGCGGGGAAGACGTTTTGCACGCTCAGTTGTCTTGGGTAGTGTTCAGACTAAGTTTTTATTAACTGTTACCCTGATATGCTCTTTGTCCTCATTTTCTGCTCAGGCTTTTGTTGATTCTGGAGCAGCTATTAACCTGATGGATTTTGATTTTGCTAAACGTTGTGGGTTTCCCTTGATACCCCTACCGAAGTCTATTCCCCTACTGGGGATCGATTCTACCCCTTTGGCTGAGAATAAACCTCAGTTCTCTACTCAGGTGATAATGAGGGTAGAACCTGATCATCAGGAGAGTTGCAAATTTTTGGTTCTGTATAATCTGCATGACATTATCGTACTGGGTTTCCCTTGGTTACAGTCTCATAATCCTGTTTTGGATTGGAAATCTGTGTCTGTTACCAGTTGGGGCTGTCAATGTGTTAATACCAACACTCCTGTTTTTTCTGCCTCCCCCCAGGCTCAGGATGTTCCTGACTTTTTGATTGATTTTTCTGATGTGTTTAGCGAAAGTAAATCTGCATCATTACCTCCCCATAGGAGCTATGACTGCGCTATTGAATTAGTACACCAGGGATGGGTGCAATGGCAAGTAGGAATCCCAAAAAGTGACAAAGCAAACAATGTGTGCAAAATGATAGTAATACACACCAAGAACGGTATATGAAATATGTGAATTTTATTAAGCAATATTGTATATAATAAAAAAGACAATGTGAAATTACAAATATGATAATTAAAAAATGCAATAATTAAAATACCAGTCGTTCACTTATATAATCAGGAGGCTCAAAAAATTTTTTTAAATTTTTAATAAAAATTAAAATTAACCAGGAGCATAATGTGTTGTGATACCCTCAAAAGTGAATGTAGCTCTGTGTATGATGTGAAACATATGTCATATAATGTGTAAATTAACTACCATGCAAACAATGTGCACATAAACCACTAAAAAATGTGTTCAATAAGAGACTTGCAACAACAAGCAACAGATGTGAAACACACAAACGTGGATCAAAGAAATAGCCAACAAAGAAATTGCTAAAAGGTGTACACCAAGATAAACATAAGGTGAAAAAATAATATAATGATAATACCAGAGCCGCATAAAATGCAATGAACTACCTGGGAGCCAAAAGAAACGAACCAAAGACTGGAATACCGCGCCCCAACGCACGTTTCGAGTAAGTACCTTCGTCAGGGGGATGACCGCTAGTGTGGTTACAGTCTATAAATAGTCTATCTGTTAGTTGAATCAGCTGGTGCTAATGCGGCGCATCGTCATCAGCGTGGGACAGGAAACGTGCATGACGCCCGACGTCATGTGATCAGACATGCCCGGAAGTGTCGGGCCGTATAATCACAGTGAGACGCCGTCGCCATGCCAATCCGAGTCCCAGGCTGGAGACATGCGCACTACACCACTGACATTGTGCCTAACTCCGACACTGATTGTCAGGAAAGATGAATAATAACAGAGCCATTGTGGCACATACAATTGACAATGGGGTCAAAATAGTATGTAACACAGACAAGTGTATAAGTAAGCCAAGCAATACATCAAAGTAATCCAATCAATCAATCAATGTGTATGTATAGGCACATGATATTGAGTCGTTGGGGATTCCATATAGGGAGTATGCAATGTTGTTGTATATGTAGGTCACAAACTACAACAAAAATTGTACCATGTATGTTAATAAATATGCATATGTAAACAATAGTTGTTGTAACACAAACATATAATCTGTACTGATGGATTGCATGGAATTCCATATGCACACTTGCAATATAAGAAACATCGCTGAATAGTTCTGCAATAGTTCAATATTTATCATATCATGACAGAGTGTATATTTCTTCCAATTCAAAAAGATTCCTCATTGAATAAACATGATGTGCATTTTCCTCATTTCGATACAACAATCCATATGGAAGCAAACAAGGATAAGTATATCTAAACAAGGGGGTAGAAATGACAGATATTATTACTGCTGTAACTAAAATATTGCACTAAAAAATGATCATATTGGAAATACTATAAAATAAAATGGCAGGACATAAAGAGAAGAATTGATGAAACAAAGGCTATGTAACAAATGAGACATAAAAAATAAAAAATAAAAAATAAAATAAATAATAAATAAGCAATAAAATATGTACACATAATAAATAACATAATGAATATAAAATAAAAAAATAATAAAAAAATATATAAAAATAAATCTAATAATGATAATAATGATAATCATAATCATAGTGATGATAATAACAAAATCTAAACAGAAAAGAAACTGAACAACATAAAAAGGGGCTGTAGATAAACGTTCACAAAATTAAAACAAATGACAGTCATTCACAAGAATGGAATAAACGAAAGGCATTCGTTGAGGCCAAATGGGGACACCGTGTTCAATGTCCATATCCATTTGGCCTCCAGTTGGGCCAAGCGCCTACTGACATTTCCACCTCTATTATTGATAGTCAGTAAATCAATCCCCGTCACTTTTAAATTGCAATTTGAAATATGTTGGACTGACTACAAGACAACTTAAAGTCAGAGTGCGAGAGCACGTATTAGGGATTAAGGCGGCAATTGAGGTGGAAGACGTATCATCACTAAAGACTATCCCTAGACATTTTAAATTACATCATGACTGTGACTTTTCAAAATTAAAAGTGACGGGGATTGATTTACTGACTATCAATAATAGAGGTGGAAATGTCAGTAGGCGCTTGGCCCAACTGGAGGCCAAATGGATATGGACATTGAACACGGTGTCCCCATTTGGCCTCAACGAATGCCTTTCGTTTATTCCATTCTTGTGAATGACTGTCATTTGTTTTAATTTTGTGAACGTTTATCTACAGCCCCTTTTTATGTTGTTCAGTTTCTTTTCTGTTTAGATTTTGTTATTATCATCACTATGATTATGATTATCATTATTATCATTATTAGATTTATTTTTATATATTTTTTTATTATTTTTTTATTATTTATATTCATTATGTTATTTATTATGTGTACATATTTTATTGCTTATTTATTATTTATTATTTATTTTATTTTTTATTTTTTATGTCTCATTTGTTACATAGCCTTTGTTTCATCAATTCTTCTCTTTATGTCCTGCCATTTTATTTTATAGTATTTCCAATATGATCATTTTTTAGTGCAATATTTTAGTTACAGCAGTAATAATATCTGTCATTTCTACCCCCTTGTTTAGATATACTTATCCTTGTTTGCTTCCATATGGATTGTTGTATCGAAATGAGGAAAATGCACATCATGTTTATTCAATGAGGAATCTTTTTGAATTGGAAGAAATATACACTCTGTCATGATATGATAAAATATTGAACTATTGCAGAACTATTCAGCGATGTTTCTTATATTGCAAGTGTGCATATGGAATTCCATGCAATCCATCAGTACAGATTCTATGTTTGTGTTACAACAACTATTGTTTACATATGCGTATTTATTAACATACATGGTACAATTTTTGTTGTAGTTTGTGACCTACATATACAACAACATTGCATACTCCCTATATGGAATCCCCAACGACTCAATATCATGTGCCTATACATACACATTGATTGATTGATTGGATTACTTTGATGTATTGCTTGGCTTACTTATACACTTGTCTGTGTTACATACTATTTTGACCCCATTGTCAATTGTATGTGCCACAATGGCTCTGTTATTATTCATCTTTCCTGACAATCAGTGTCGGAGTTAGGCACAATGTCAGTGGTGTAGTGCGCATGTCTCCAGCCTGGGACTCGGATTGGCATGGCGATGGCGTCTCACTGTGATTATACGGCCCGACACTTCCGGGCATGTCTGATCACATGACGTCGGGCGTCATGCACGTTTCCCGTCCCACGCTGATGACGATGCGCCGCATTAGCACCAGCTGATTCAACTAACAGATAGACTATTTATAGACTGTAACCACACTAGCGGTCATCCCCCTGATGAAGGTACTTACTCCGAAACGCGCGTTGGGGCGCGGTATTCCAGTCTTTGGTTCGTTTCTTTTGGCTTCCAGGTAGTTCATTGCATTTTATGCGGCTCTGGTATTATCATTATATTATTTTTTCACCTTATGTTTATCTTGGTGTACACCTTTTAGCAATTTCTTTGTTGGCTATTTCTTTGATCCACGTTTGTGTGTTTCACATCTGTTGCTTGTTGTTGCAAGTTTCTTATTGAACACATTTTTTAGTGGTTTATGTGCACATTGTTTGCATGGTAGTTAATTTACACATTATATGACATATGTTTCACATCATACACAGAGCTACATTCACTTTTGAGGGTATCACAACACATTATGCTCCTGGTTAATTTTAATTTTTATTAAAAATTTAAAAAAATTTTTTTGAGCCTCCTGATTATATAAGTGAACGACTGGTATTTTAATTATTGCATTTTTTAATTATCATATTTGTAATTTCATATTGTCTTTTTTATTATATACAATATTGCTTAATAAAATTCACATATTTCATATACCGTTCTTGGTGTGTATTACTATCATTTTGCACACATTGTTTGCTTTGTCACTTTTTGGGATTCCTACTTGCCATTGCACCCATCCCTGGTGTGCGTTTTCTTCTAGTCTGGGTGGTTTCCATCCTTTTGTTTCTTGAGTTGTGGGTTCAGGTTTTCTTTTATAGCATTATTTTCAACATATACTTAATATATATTTATTTCATTTTTTATCAGTCCCACACTTTTGTGTTTTATTCAGCTATTGAATTAGTGCCTGGTAGTAAATTCCCTAAAGGTCGCCTTTTTAACTTGTCTGTACCTGAACATGACGCTATGCGGTCTTATATCAAGGAGTCATTGGAGAAGGGTCATATCAGACCATCCTCTTCACCCTTAGGTGCTGGTTTTTTCTTTGTGGCCAAAAAGGATGGTTCATTAAGGCCGTGTATTGATTATCGTCTCTTGAACAATATTACTGTGAAATATCAATATCCATTACCCTTGATCTCTGATCTGTTTTCCAGGGTGAAAAACGCTACTTGGTTTACCAAGCTTGACCTCAGGGGGCATATAACCTTATTCGCATTAAGCACGGGGATGAATGGAAGACGGCATTTAATACCCCTGAAGGGCATTTTGAGTACCTTGTGATGCCCTTTGGGCTCACTAATGCTCCTTCTGTCTTCCAGTCCTTCATGAATGACATTTTCAGGGATTTTGTGGATAAATTTCTGATTGTTTATTTGGATGATATCTTGATTTTTTCCAATGACTGGGACTCTCATGTAAAACATGTTCGGACTGTGTTCCAGATTTTGAGAGAGAATGCTCTGTATGTGAAGGGATCAAAGTGTCTTTTTGGCGTTCAGAGGATCTCATTTCTGGATTCATTTTGTCCCCATCTGTTATTGAAATGGACCCGGTCAAAGTTCAGGCCATCTGTGATTGGGTCCAACCTACTTCATTAAAGGCTCTTCAAAGATTCTTGGGTTTTGCCAATTTTTATCGTAAATTTATTGGTAATTTTTCTGTTATTGTTAAACCATTATTGACCAAGAAGGGTTCTGATGTGGTGAATTGGCCTCCTGAGGCAGTCTCTGCATTTCAGGAACTTAAGCAGAGATTCACTTCTGCTCCTGTTCTACGGCAGCCTGATGTTTCTCTACCATTTCAGGTGGAGGTTGATGCCTCTGAAATTGGGGCAGGTGCCGTTTTGTCCCAAAGAGATCCAGGACCTCTAAAAGTAACCCTTGTGCCTTTTTCTCTCGAAAATTTTCTCCCACTGAACGTAATTATGACGTGGGTAATCGGGAGTTATTAGCCATTAAGTGGGCTTTTGAAGAGTGGAGACATTGGCTGGAGGGAGCCAAACATCAGGTGGTGGTCCTTACGGACCATAAGAATCTAGTTTATCTGGAATCTGCCAAGCGACTTAATCCCAGACAGGCCAGGTGGGCCTTGTTTTTCACACGTTTTAATTTTGTGGTTTCATTTCTTCCTGGCACTAAAAATGTTAAGGCGGATGCCCTCTCGAGGAGTTTCCTGGCGGACTCTCCTGAGTTATCTGATCCTTCTGTTATTTTGAAAGAGGGTGTAGTTCTTTCCGCCATCTCGCCCAATTTGAGACTGGCTCTGGAGGGGTGTCAGGAGGATAAGCCCGAGCGCTGCCCTGTTGGGAAATTGTTTGTCCCGGACCAGTGGAAAAAGAGTGTAATGTCTGAGATTCATTGTTCCGCGTTGGCCGGTCATCCCGGAATTTTTGGTACCAGAGACTTGGTTAGTCGGTCCTTTTGGTGGCCTACCTTGTCTCGTGATGTCAGGGAGTTTGTGCAGTCCTGCGGGACTTGCTCTCGCTCCAAGCCTTGCTCTCGTTCTAGTGGTTTGTTGATGCCATTACCTGTGCCCAAGAGACCATTGACCCATATCTCTATGGATTTCATTTCCGACCTCCCTGTTTCTCAGAGAATGACCGTCATCTGGGTGATTTGCGATAGGTTTTCCAAGATGATACATCTTGTGCCATTACCTAAGTTGCCTTCCTCCTCTGAATTGGTACCTTTGTTCCTTCAGCACGTGGTTCGTTTACACGGCATTCCTGAGAACATTGTGTCTGACAGAGGAGTCCAGTTTGTTTCCAGATTTTGGAGGACCTTTTGTTCTAAAATTGGTGTTCAATTGTCTTTCTCCTCGGCGTTTCATCCTCAGACCAATGGTCAAACTGAGAGAACAAACCAGACATTGGAGACTTATCTAAGATGCTTTGTGTCTGCTGATCAGGATGACTGGGTCTCTTTTTTGCCTTTGGCTGAGTTTGCTCTTAATAATAGGGCTAGCTCTGCCACTTTGATGTCTCCATTTTTCTGTAATTCTGGGTTTCACCCTCGATTTTATTCAGGACAGACGGAGGCTTCTGTCTGTCCAGGTGTTGACTCTGTTGTGGAGCGTATGCAACAGATTTGGGACCAGGTAGTGGAGAGGTTGTCCCTCTCTCAGGAGAGGGCCCAGCGGTTTGCTAACCGGCATAGGACTGATGGTCCTCGGTTTAAAGTGTGGGACTTGGTCTGGTTGTCCTCAAGAAATATTCCTATGAGAGTGGCATCTCCTAAATTTAAGCCTAGGTTCATTGGACCTTATAAGATCATGGAGGTTCTTAATCCTGTTTCTTTTCGTTTGCTTCTTCCAGGGACATTTAAGATCCATAACTGTCATGTGTGCATTGCCACGAAGATCGTCGCGGTTGCACATTTTGACTTCTCACAGCTGAGCTGCTGTTTCTTTGTGTTTGGCAGCTAGGGAGTTAATTCTGTCTGTGCTCGGTGCTGGGACTGGGTGCAGTTTCTCCCGGCTGCAATTGATTATTTGTTGATTGGTTTCCTTTAAATTCCTGGTTGTCTGCTTGGGGAGTTGCCAGTGAAACCTTCATGCAGACCACAGATAGGAATGAATCTGTATAGACTTTAGTTGTGAGCTCCTTAGTTGTTCTAAGCTCAACTTGGTTAGAGTTTATTTCCCAGACCATTTATGTTCCTTTGGTGTTTGAGTGTGTATGCAAGCGTGTGTTATCCTGTCTGTCTTATATGTCTAATCTATGTATTTAGCTGAGATCAGCCCATATCCCTTTGGTGGTAGTCAGGATCCTTCTTAGGACTGATTACAGGGTTCAGGGTCTGATAGGAGACAGGGTTAGGTTGGAGACTTGGACCTCTGAACCATTATCAGTACCTCCAAGGTGAGGGATTAGTTAGGACCCCAGTTTAGGGTCAGGTTAGATCCCGGTCCACCTCTTTCCTGTTTCAGCTCATCAAGTCCTCAAGATTAACCCTGAGTTCAGCAGATATGTGTCAGGTAAATCTATTCTATACTTACATGCTGATGTTGCTATACTAGTTGTTGTATAGAGTGTTGTTCCTGTATTAATAGTTTACTGACATTGTATACATATCATTAGACAGCGTGACATTTTCACTGGCCATAAAAATTATCTCCAGTTACCATGGATCCAGTAGCCCAGCTGGCTCTGCAGTTGCAGGGATTATCCATGGAGCTGACGGACATTAAGTCCAAAGTTTTGTCTCCCCTGGAGCAAACCAGAGTTGAACCTAAAGTAGCTCTCCCGGACAGGTTCACTGGTGGGCGAGACAAATTTTTCACCTTCCGGGAGGCATGTAAATTGTATTTTCGGCTTCGGCCTCGATCATCAGGGAGTGATGAGCAGAGAGTGGGAATTGTTATCTCACTTCTGCAAGGGGACCCTCAATCCTGGGCATTTTCCCTTCCTCCAGGATCCCCGGCTCTACAGTCTGTAGATCAATTTTTTACTGCCCTGGGAATGGTATATGATGACCCAGATCGGGTCTCTCTTGCTGAGACAAAATTACGTAAGATACAGCAGGGAGATCGTCCGGCAGAGGAATTTGCTTCTGAGTTTCGTAGATGGGCCACAGATACTCAGTGGAATGACCCAGCTCTTAGGAGCCAGTTTTGTCATGGGCTTTCTGATAAATTAAAAGACGTTTTGGCTCAGTATGAGTCTCCTCATTCACTGGAGGCTGCTATGGCCTTAGCTATCCGTACTGATAGACGGCTTCGGGAGAGGGGTGAGGTAACCCCACTCCCTGTTGTTTCTCCACCTACCACTAAAGTCCCTTATGTTGAGGTTCCCCTTGTCTGTTCGGATGAGCCTATGCAGTTGGGAGGGACATCATTTCGTAGGAGGGGATTGGCGGTACGCCGCAGGACTAGAAGATGTTTTTTCTGCGGGAAAGAGGGACATTTTGTTGGAGAATGTCCATCCCGTGCCTTGTTGAGCCAAAAGTCGCCGGAAAACTGTTAATCCAGGTTGTGTGGTGGACGACAACCTGGGAGTATGTATTTCATCCGCCAGTTCTTCTCAGTTCCTTGTACCAGTGGAGGTGGTAGTTGGTACGAGAGTGGAGAGATTGTCTGTTCTTCTTGATAGTGGTTCCGGGGCTAACCTGGTTGACGCTCAGTTTGCTCAGGCTCAAGGTATGCATCTGAGTGTATTGGTCAAACCGATCCCTATATTCTCCATTGACGCCAGGCCTCTCGGCCAAGGTAGCTTTGTTCATGAGGTTCATAACATTGACCTTCGGGTAGGGGCAATACATAGGGAACAATTATCTTGTTATGTGTTGGAGGGTCTACCTACTCCCATTGTGTTGGGACTTCCTTGGTTGGTTAAACATAACCCTGTGATTAATTGGCAGTCCAGAGAAATAAGCCAATGGGGTGAGTTTTGCAAAAGCAACTGCATGAACACAGTCATCAGTGCGGTCGTGCCTAGTACATTGCCTCCTTTTTTGGAGGATTTTGGGGATGTTTTCTCTGAGGAGGGGTGTCAGGAGTTGCCTCCTCATCGCGTGTATGACTGCTCTATTAATCTCCTTCCTGATGCTAAGTTGCCTAAAGCTGGGTTGTATAATCTTTCTGGTCCTGAGAAGCAGGCTATGAAAGATTATATTTCTGAAAGTCTAGGCCAAAGGGCATATTAGACCTTCATCTTCCCCAGTAGCCGCGGGGTTCTTCTTTGTGAAGAAGAAAGATGGAGGCCTACGCCCTTGCTTGGATTTCCGCAAACTTAATCGGATTACTGTTCGAGATCCGTATCCACTCCCTCTTATTCCTGATCTCTTCAATCAAATTGTTGGCGCCAAATGGTTCTCTAAATTGGATCTCAGGGGGGCGTATAATCTGATTAGGATAAAAGAGGGGGATGAGTGGAAAACGGCGTTTAACACGCCGGAGGGACATTATGAGAACCTAGTCATGCCTTTTGGTCTGACTACTGCACCAGCAGTATTCCAACATTTTGTTAATGACATTTTTCGTCACCTTGTGGGGCTGTTTGTGGTTGTATATTTGGACGACATTTTAATTTACTCGCCAGATCTTGTGTCTCATCAGGAGCATGTGAGACAGGTGTTGCAGATCTTGCGAGACAATAAACTATACGCCAAACTGGAGAAGTGTGTATTTGCCGTACAGGAACTTCAGTTTTTGGGTTTTTTGGTGTCAGCCTCCGGTTTCCGTATGGACCCTGAAAAGGTGAGAGCAGTGCTTGAATGGGATCAGCCAGGGGATCTTAAGGTTCTGCAGCGTTTTTTGGGGTTTGCTAACTACTACCGGAAATTTATTTGTAATTTCTCATCTGTCGTCAAACCTCTCACTGACATGACAAGAAAAGGGACGGATTTTTCTAAATGGTCGGACAAAGCTTGCCAAGCCTTTTCCTCTTTGAAGAAATGTTTTGCTTCGGCACCCGTTCTCATCCAACCAGATGCATCTCAGCCGTTCATTGTGGAGGTGGATGCGTCTGACGTAGGGGTGGGTGCTATATTGTCCCAGGGTCCGTCCCCTGGTAAATGGCATCCGTGCGCTTTCTTTTCTAAGAAATTGTCGTCCGCCGAAAGGAATTATGATATCGGCAATAGGGAACTTTTGGCCATTAAGTTAGCTTTTGAAGAATGGCGTCACTTTTTGGGGGGGCAGTCCACCCGTTACCGTTATTACTGATCACAAGAACCTGTTGTATTTGGAATCCGCTAAGCGTCTGAATTCCAGACAAGCTCGATGGTCGTTGTTTTTTACCAGGTTTAATTTTGTCGTCACTTATCGCCCGGGGTCTAAGAATGTAAAGGCTGATGCCTTGTCTCGCAGTTTCCCAGGGGCCGGGAAAACGGATGACCCGAGTCCTATCCTTCAGGAGGGGGTGGTAGTGTCGGCTGTATTTTCTGAGCTTGAGGAGGAGGTGTTAGAGGCTCAGGGGGACGCCCCTGCAGGACCTCCAGGGAGACTGTTTGTCCCAAATCTGTTGAGACAAAAGGTTATTGAGGCACATCATAATTCTGCTCTAGCAGGACATCCAGGGAGTAAGGCTACTTTAGATCTCCTTTCTCGCCGGTTTTGGTGGCCTAATGCTAATAAAGATGTTATAACTTTTGTCGCGTCATGTGGGGTGTGTGCTCGCTCTAAAACCCCTCATACCCGTCCGTCTGGGACCCTTTTACCCTTGAAACTTCCGGAGCGTCCATGGACTCATTTATCTATGGACTTCATTACGGACCTTCCTCCGTCGTCAGGGAATACTGTCATACTGGTGGTTGTTGACAGGTTCAGTAAGATGGCACATTTCGTTGCTCTTCCTGCACTCCCTAATGCTAAAACTCTGGCGCAGGTGTTCATTAGGGAGATCGTTAGACTTCATGGGTTGCCTTCTGATGTGGTGTCAGATAGGGGGTCTCAGTTTGTGTCCAAATTTTGGAGGGCATTTTGTTTACGTCGGGGGATGCAATTGTCATTTTCCTCGGCTTTTCATCCGCAGACCAATGGTCAGACAGAGCGTCTGAATCAGAGCTTAGAGACATATCTCCGGTGTTTTGTCTCAGAGAACTAAGAGGACTGGTCTTCTTTCTTGCCTCTGGCAGAGTTCGCTCTTAACAACAGGCGGAGCGAGTCCACTGGTAAGTCCCCGTTTTTTGGGGCATATGGTTTCCATCCCCAGTTTTGTACTTTCAATGGGGGGGGCCCTTCTGGGGTTCCTGAGGAGGAGCGTTTCTCGTCGTCACTTGCTTCTGTGTGGAGAGGTGTATTGAATAATCTGAGTGCGATGGGGAACCGTTACAAACGTATGGCTGATAGGAGGAGAGTTTCTGGTCCAGATCTGAATGTGAACGATCTGGTATGGTTGTCTACCAGGAATATAAAACTTAAAGTGCCCTCCTGGAAACTGGGTCCCAGATTCATCGGGCCGTACAGGATCAGTTCCATAATTAATCCTGTGGCATTTCGTCTGGAACTCCCTTCTACATTTAAAATTCATAATGTGTTCCACAAGTCATTACTTAAAAGGTATGTGGCACCAGTCATACCGTCACCTCTACCTCCTCTTCCTGTGTTGGTCAATGGTAACTTGGAATTTCAAGTATCAAAGATCATTGACTCACGTCTGAATCGCCGGTCCCTTCAGTACTTGGTGCATTGGAAGGGGTATGGTCCGGAGGAGAGGACGTGGGTCCCTGCGTCTGATGTTAACGCAGATCGTTTGGTTCGGACCTTCCACAGAACTCACCCGGGCAGGCCTGGCCCTGAGGGTCCGGAGGCCCCTCGTAGAAGGGGGGGTACTGTCATGTGTGCATTGCCACGAAGATCGTCGCGGTTGCACATTTTGACTTCTCACAGCTGAGCTGCTGTTTCTTTGTGTTTGGCAGCTAGGGAGTTAATTCTGTCTGTGCTCGGTGCTGGGACTGGGTGCAGTTTCTCCCGGCTGCAATTGATTATTTGTTGATTGGTTTCCTTTAAATTCCTGGTTGTCTGCTTGGGGAGTTGCCAGTGAAACCTTCATGCAGACCACAGATAGGAATGAATCTGTATAGACTTTAGTTGTGAGCTCCTTAGTTGTTCTAAGCTCAACTTGGTTAGAGTTTATTTCCCAGACCATTTATGTTCCTTTGGTGTTTGAGTGTGTATGCAAGCGTGTGTTATCCTGTCTGTCTTATATGTCTAATCTATGTATTTAGCTGAGATCAGCCCATATCCCTTTGGTGGTAGTCAGGATCCTTCTTAGGACTGATTACAGGGTTCAGGTTCTGATAGGAGACAGGGTTAGGTTGGAGACTTGGACCTCTGAACCATTATCAGTACCTCCAAGGTGAGGGATTAGTTAGGACCCCAGTTTAGGGTCAGGTTAGATCCCGGTCCACCTCTTTCCTGTTTCAGCTCATCAAGTCCTCAAGATTAACCCTGAGTTCAGCAGATATCGTGTCAGGTAAATCTATTCTATACTTACATGCTGATGTTGCTATACTAGTTGTTGTATAGAGTGTTGTTCCTGTATTAATAGTTTACTGACATTGTATACATATCATTAGACAGCGTGACAATAACGTGTTCCACAAGTCCTTGTTGAAGAGGTTTGTTGAGCCAGTGGTTCCTACTACTGTGCCTCCTGACCCTGTTTTGGTTGAGGGCAATCTGGAGTATGTGGTTGAGAAAATATTGAATTCTCGTTTTTCTAGACGGAAACTCCAGTATTTGGTTAAATGGAGAGGTTATGGTGAGAAAGACAATTCTTGGGTGTTTGCTTCGGACATTCATGCTAGGAGACTCATCCGTGCGTATCATAGAACTCATCCTGACCGACCTGGTTGCTCAAATGAGGGTTCGGTGACCCATCCTCAAGGGGGGGTACTGTTGTGAATAGGCTGGAAATGAGTTCTGAGCAGAAGCTCCCTCTGGTGGTTACAAACGGTACTGGACTGTCCAGTGAAGATTGTGAGGATTGGGAATCAGGTGTTACTGACTGGTCTTATATAAGGGAGTCACCTTCCCATCAGGGTTGCCGGTGATCAATTGTTCTGGTCTCAATCCTTGATTCCTGTTTCCTTGGTAGCCTGCTGTGTCGTGTCTGAATCTCCTGCTAACAGATAAGACATTTTCTTCTTTTTGTTTTTGTGCTTGATTTTTGCATTTTGTCCTGCACTTCTGTGGGGGGCCTTCAGGGTCCCCTCTGGGGGCTTTTGCCCTCTCAGTTCAGTTCAGCCACTGATGTTTGTACATTTGCTTTTTCCAGTTTTTTCAGTGGCTGCTGTTTTGATTTTGGTTACACCAGAGAACTAATTTAGGTGGTAGAGGTCGTGTGATCTCAGGTGTTTTTGAAATTAGTAGAGTTGGTGCTTTTCAGGGTTTTTTGGGATTGCAGTAAGTGCCCTTCCTATCCTTTTCTATTTAGTAAGTTTGGGCCCCAACGTTTGCTCATACTATTTTCTGTCTGTGTCAGTATTTCTTCTTGTCTAACCGCCATTACATGTTTGGGGGCTTTCTATGTTCTTTGGGGATCTGCTCCGGGGCAGATAGTTTTCCTCTTTCTGTCTTTAGGTGTAGTTAGTTTCTTAGACTGTGACGAGGTGTCTAGGACCAACGTAGGAACGCTCCACGGCTGCCTCTAGTTGTGGTGGTTATTCAGGGTACTGCAATCTCATAGTTTCCAACTGCTCGGGTGTATTTCCTTTTTTGCCTGCTCTCCTCAGCTACCAAATCATAACAGAAGCCCTTGTCTTCTGTAATAAAACTAAAAAAAAACAATAATATCCCGTACCTCTCAGTCGTGGCCTCACAAGTGATTTATAAAGGGGTAACAATACATTGGGATTGCAGCATTTAATCTCTCTTTTTATACATTCTAAAATCTTGTTTGCTTTTGTGACTGCTGTCTGACATTGAGAACTACTGCTTATCTTACTTTCAACCAGAATACCCAAGTCCTTCTCCTGTTCTGTAGTCGTGAGTATATTCCCATGTAATGTATATGCAGCAATAGGATTAATTCATCCTAGGTGCATTACTCTACATTTCCCAAGTGTTTGCCCATTCAGTCATCTTATCTTACGGGTTTTTGTAAATTTGCACTGTCAAGGTCAGATTTTAGTATCCTATTGTCAGAAAAGACTGACACTTTACTCTCAATCCCATCCACAAGGTCATTAATAAAGAATGGGTCTCGGTATACAAATGGATGAAATTCTTTAACACAGCCAGGCAGCACTAAATATCTCAAAAGGATTTATGTCTTAAGGCAACGATACACATTAAATGGCTGACGGCTGAATGATCCTTTTGCCGATCGTTGGTCCCACTGTCATCTCAGCCGCCTCTCCCATACACAGGACCACTCATAAGGCTGAGCACTCCTATGTTCTTTAAAGAAGCCACCGATTGATGTCTCCCCCAATCATCAGTCGGACGGCATTCCCATACACATTAGACCATTGACTGAATCCATCAATACCGGTAGGTTCGGCAAACATTAGTGTATTATGTATGTGGGCCTTTACTATAAGGTCTAAGTTATCCGCTCCAGAGACAAGGAGGGCATCACTCATCTTACATCAATTTAGGGACAATTAAACTTTCATTCTACTAATCTAAACTAATTAATGATTAATTTACAAGCTCATTCTTTTTATTTTGCATTATTTTTTAATATGCAATGCTCCTGCACTTCTATGAGAACCTTATTAGGACCCCATAGAATTCAGCAATGTGTATGAACCTTTATTTCATGGCAGTGAAATTGAAGGGAATCATTTTTTCCTTCGCATCATCTAGGACTTCTTCCATTGTCCATCAAAGTAAGAGGTTCAAGCTCCGTCCTGCAGGTGTTAATGGAATCTGTTGCACTTTTATGAGAAGTGTAATTTCTACAGGCGCTTTACCACTGTAATGAAAACAAAGACAGGTGGAAGAAAGGAACATATATAATAAAGACGTTTCTCATGTTCCTTCACCACTATGAATAATTAAAGACCCGAGAAGGCAAAACTGAGCATTATTCCTGAGATAAACTGCAAACCTCTGCAAAACAGTTAACCTTCAGAGCAGCCAAAAACAGCTCAAATATTATATTTCAACAAAATAAAAATATATTATACTATATAAAACAGTGATGAGTATAAAGAAATTAAGCAAATTCAACATTTGCTTCACCTTAAACTCTTAGGTTTCAAACAATACTAATTACCAGAGAAGAGGACATTTTTTGAAATGTTAATTGGTAGCAAATACAAATTACCATATATACTAATGTATAAGTCAACTTGAGTTTAAGCCGAGGCACTTAATTTTGAAACGAAAAACTGGGAAAACTTATTGACTCGAGTATAAGCCGGCTATGCATTGTCCCCTCATCACTGTCCTGGTATGCATGGCTCCCCATCCCTGTCCTTGTATACATGGCTCCCCGTCTCCGTCCTTGTATGCATGGCTCCCCATCCCCGTCCTTGTATGCATGGCTCCCCGTCCCCGTCCTTGTATGCATGGCTCCTCGTCCCTGTCCTTGTATGCATGGCTCCCCATAACCGTCCTTGTATGCATGGCTCCCCTCTCCTTCTTGTATGCATGGATCCTCGTCCCCGTCCTTGTATGCATGGCTCTGGCTCTCGATCCCTGTCCTTGTATGCATGGCTCCCCGTTCCCATCCTTGTATGCAAGGCTCCCCGTCCCCATACTTTTATGGATGGCTCCCTGTCTCATTCCTTGTATGCATGGCTCCCCGTATCCGTCCCTGTATGCATGGCTCCCCGTCCCCGTCCTTGTATGCATGACTCCCCATCCCTGTCCTTGTATGCATGGTTCCTCATCCTTGTCCTTGTATTCATGGCTCCCCATCACCGTCCTTGTATGCATGGCTCCCCATCCCCATCTTGTATGCATGGCTCCTCATCCCCGTCCTTGTATGCATGGCTCTGGCTCCCCATCCCTGTCCTTGTATGCATGGCTCCCCTTCCCTGTCCTTATATGCATGGCTCCCCGTCCCCGTCCTTGTATGCATGGCTCCCCGTCCCTGTATGCATGACTCCTTTTCCCCTAACCTTGTATGCATGGCTCTCCATCCCTGTCCTTGTATGCATTGTTCCTATGAAAATAAAACACATCCTACTTACCTACACTGCGCACCCTCGCTGCATTTCGTTCAGGCCAGCAGCTCTTCCGGCTGAGTGATCACGTGTCCCCGCTCATTAAGGTAATGAATATTCACTCCATGCCTATGGGAGTGGAGAGAGGTGAATATTCATTACCGTAATGAGCGTGCACCCATTATAGCTTGGCCGCTGCTAGAAGCCGGTGGCTGCGGCTGTAACTGTGCCAGCGCAGTGAATATTCATTTCTCTTTAGCAGCAGTCAGAGGCTATTAGTCGCATCCACCGGCTCCTGCCTCTGCGACCCGCTGCTCCTCTGCTTCCCCTCCCCCGCTGTCTTTTTGGAACAATGAAATGTGCTGAAAAACTCGGCTTATACATGAGTATATACGGTACTCCTAAACCTGCAAAATGTGTATAACACTAAACGTTTTTCTTCACAGAATGATCTTCTTCACTACTGTACTTTTACAGTTTATTTAGTATTTATGGCTTTTTTTTCCCCTATCTCTAAGGCTATACTGGGAGCTGTTATATCCTCTCACTATCCAAATTGACCACAAAGTGGCTGTTGCATTTCTTGCTTTAGCTTTTATACTGCCCATGTTAGCTCCTCCTGATTAGCTGTACCGTACCTTGTGTTGTGAGAGCTGCAAAGCATTTTGGTGAAAGCCCACCAAAAGTAATGTGACTCTTCTGTGGCTGATGCAAACTTCTGTAAAATGTAAAATTGTAGAGCCCATTTTAAGAAATTCAGGTGAAGTTTATAGCAAATTCTTTGAATTTGTTACTTTCACAAATTTGATTAGATTCAAATTGATTTCCTCATCACATGATAGTGGATAAACGTATTATCACTGGGACCCCCACCAATCACAAGACTGGAGGCTGCATGTCCTCAGTTTAAATGGTGCGGTGATTATTCATGCACACAACACACTGAATTCAGTGTCAATAGGACTAATGGAAATAATGATGTGTCCCAGTTCATGATGGGGATCTGGATAAACTGCAGCCCCTTTCATCTACTGATTTTGGCTATGTTCACTCAGGGTAGAGATGACCCAAAGAAGAAGAGTCTCCATCACGGCACGGACATAGGACTAGATTTTAGTAGAAGATGCTACATGTAACCTCACTTGTCATTCTAGTCGAGATCCTCCATCTCCTTTTATTTGTATATATGTGAACTATGGATAACAATTATCAAAGAAAATATGATATATTTATTCTGACTAATAAGGCTGTAAAAATCTGCAATTTAACCACTTCAGAAAAAAAAACATTTTGAGCCTTCAGCTTTAACTCACCAAAAAGGACAAAAAATAATAAAAATAATCACAGAAAAAAAGGCAGCCATTTTTACCAACGCCAGGTCACATTACTAATGCACTACAGGACACAGCAGCCCATCATGATAAAGTCGGCGGCAGCACAAGGGCAAAATACTGATAAAACAACCACTCACACACCTACCATTCATGGAGGGGGTGGATGCGCAGTAATATAAATGCACATGGATAAGACTTGTATAAGGCGCCAGTCACACAGATACGTGTGCTGCACAGTGTCTGACTTACTGCTATACTATTAGATGAGGTGGGCTGCCCAGCACTATATAAGTGCACCCACAAGGACAGACACTACAATTTACCCACGAACATCAAAGGATCCAGCTGCATCCTGCATAAAAATAGAAAAATGTTCAATAAAAAGATGAGATGTTGGTAGATATTTGGGCCAAAATATGTAAACTCGAAACCCACATCAAGGGTCCTCATTTTATTGCAAGTCCCTACACTGAATATTTGGTGGAGTTTTTCACTTCAGTATCTGCAAGCCCAAACCAGGAGTGGGTGAGAAATGTGGAAGTGAGGACGTGTTTTTATTATACTTTTCCTCTGATTGTTCCAGTCCTGGTTTTGTCTTACAAATACTGAGGTAAAATACTGACAAAATACGGATAGTGTGAACGCGGCCTAATGCGCTACAGGATGAAGCAGCCCTTTATGATAAGGCCACAATCACACGTTCAGTATTTGGTCAGTATTTTACATCAGTATTTGTAATCCAAAACTAGGAGCGGAACAATTGTTTTTTACCATTTCACTCTAAATGGATTTTTTTTCCTCCATTTTCATTATATCATGTTGCAAAGTAAACTATATCATTCAAACTACATCTCATCCGGCAAAAAACTCACCCTGCGACAGCTCATCTGGCATATTACTATGTTGATGGAAAAAAAGTTAGAGCTCTTGGAAGAAGAGAAGTAAAAAAAAAACAAAAGTGTGAAAAACAAAATTGGCTCCATCGTCAGGGGGTTAATTATCACGGGGTTCTTTTCAGGATACAAGTTTGGTTAGGTAAGATGTCTGAGTCAACTAATAGGGAGGTAAAATTCATCCCTATAGCAGCCGTCTGAAACCATCTTATGGCTGTTTTTATAGTCTCATTTGTGCTCGTGCACATGACCGATTTTCTCGGACGAGTGTCATCCATGTTTTCACAGATCACACTCGTACCTATGATATTCTATGGGGCTGTGCCCACGTACAATTTTTTACTCTGACTGAGTGGTCCGAGGAAAGAATAGGAGACAATTCATGATTTTAATCAGAGAGTCGTATCAAAGTCAGCCATGTAAGTCTATGGGCCTGTGAAAAATATCGGACCGCGCTAGGGTGACAATCTGAATTTCACGGACTGATATAATAAAGGAAGTGGAGAAACTTTTTTTCTCTTCGCATCCAGTAAAAACTGATACCACTCTGATCCAACTCTGATCAGAATGTTCAGACCGTTTTTCTCGGTCGTGTGAATTTACCCATATAAGAATTATTTAACGACATTAGAATTTATAGCAATGCTGATTGATTCATATTATTATTGCTATTAATGTGACAAAATATATAATTATTATATATATATATTATTATATTAATAATTCTAGCATTAATTTAATCATAAACTACCAAACATAAAGTTTGTGATATGATCAGATCGGCTGCTGTATAATCACCACCAGTGAAATTATAGAATATGTGACATGTTATCAAGAGGAGCAACACAAATTCACAGTGAAATCATTAGCACAAACTAAATTAGATTTGCCTGGAATAACCAGGTACGAGAAAAATTGATTAAACTTTGTTATGGTGGCTAGGTACTTTCTTTGGTTTAATGATTAAATGAAAACTTCTATTGGAATATGACCTGTAATTACATGGTGGTCGGATATTGAACCACATGGCTGTTATAATGGTTTTCAGCATGCCTGATTAGCTTTCCATTACACAAGATTCTCAGTATAGAAAAATCAAATACGCCTTAAAGAAGAACTCCTCCTCCTGTCACATTTTTATCCCCTTAATTTATTGCAATTATCATATTATACAGCACTCTGTACTTACAATTGCTCATTTTGCCTTTCTACCCAATTCATTTTTCTCATTTCTTTGCTCCATGTAGAAACAGGAAGTCTCTTTTCCCTTCATAAATCATTCCCCTCTTCAACTCTGGACCCAGTTGAAATTCATTCATTGAAATTCAGTGAAATTCATTCATTTTCTATGTTTTTTGTAAAGGTGTATATGTGCAAGAATTGTATGTGCTGGCTGAGAGTGGCTCCGATAACAGCAGTTTTAACATCTAGTTGCTACTTTCAATAGAGACTGCAGCATCTATAGAAAACAAGCTGTTGATTAAAAGATAGAAAAGAAAAGTTTTAGCTCTTCAAAGGCTGGAAGGAAAATCCAAACTTAAAAAAATGCCTGCTCATAAAGGAGAGCTTTTTTAGGTCATTGGGAGGGAAGGGGGAAGAAGCGAGCTGTGACAGCAATTGTGAATGGTGGATTCTGTGTTATCTGTTGTATTTTGAGGTGTTGCCTGATATTGACATCCTGTCTGTGAAGATAATGAGACTGCTGAAAAGTCATCTGTACAGAACAAGACGTATAAGTGTAAATATAAGAATTTAGCATAGATTTCGACATATAAAACTGAAAACAATTAATTTATATAAAAAATATAACATAAAAAGGTCATTTAGTGATGCCACATTCCTTTTAACTCCTTTCTGACATCACACGTAATGATCCGTCCATGTGACCTGGGCCAATTTGACCATGAACGGATCATTATGTGTGAGCGATCGGCCGAGATCCCAGGGGGTGCGCGGCCAACCGCAACTGTGTGTCTGCTGATTCTGACAGCTGACACCGGGCACTAGGTGCCAGGAGTGGTCACGGCACTCTAACCTCTGAAATACTGCGATCAAAAAAGATTGCAGCATTCTGGAAGCCGGCACAGGGCTGACAGCCCCCAAGCCTTTGGATAGGAGACCCCGCAGCGTGACGCGGGGTCCCAATCATTGCCATGGTGAGCGGATGTCATCATGATGACATCCGGCTCTCCAGAGCTAGTAAACTTGCAGTGCATGATCAGCAAGTCTCCCTGTCAGTGCAGCACTGACAGCTTCTATGGCATGCAGATGCTGCTTCATCTCCATGCTATAAAAGCGATCAGCCTGCAAAAAATGATTGTCCCATAGTGGGACAAAGTAAAAAAAACTTAGGAAAAAAAAAAAAAATTTAAATAATTGTAAAAATATTTTAAAAAAAATCAAAAATAATAAAAAATCTATATATATTCTATCTCTAAATAAATATTTGAATGAAAAAAATATAAACAATAAAAGTACACATATTTGGTATCACCGCATCCACAACGACTCAACCTATAAAACTGCCCCACTAGTTAACTCCTTTACTTAACACCATAAAAAAACAAGGCAAAAAACAATGCTTTATCATCATACCGCCAAACAATAAATGGAATAACATGCGATCAAAAATATGGATATAAATAAACATGTTACCGCTGAAAACATCATCTTGTCCCGCAAAAAATGAGCCACTATACAGCATCATCAGCGGAAAAATAAAAAAGTTATAGCTCTCAGAATAAAATGATGCAAAAATGATTATTTTTTCTATAGTTTTTATTATATAAAAGCGCCAAAACAACAAAAAAAATTAACTGAGGTATCACTGTAATCATACTGACCCAAAGAATAAAACTGACATCAATTTTACCACACACAGAACGATATATACCCCACCCATCGAAAAAGAAATTAGTGAATTGCTGTTTTTTTGCTCATTCTGTCTCCCAAAAATCGGAATAGAAAGCGATCAAAAATGTCATATGCCCAAAAATTACACCAATAAAAACGACAGCTCGTCCCGCAAAAAACAAGACCTAACATGACTCTGTGGGCCAAAATATGGAAAAATTATAGTAATCAAAATGTGGTGATGCAAAAACTATTTTTTGCAATAAAAAGCGTCTTATAGCGTATAAGACCTCTTTCACACGTCCTGATATTTCCGATGTCAGTGTCCATGTTTGTAATAAGTGTGGCATGCATGTGCCACATCAGTACCACACAGACGTGTGCCAAGGAAGAAGCTTTGCAGTAAGCACTGCTAGCCGGCGCTGGGTGCAGAACATGGATCTCATCAATCTCCCCTGCTCTGCTGGCGATCGGCGTGAGCAGGGGAGAATGACGAGAGTTACATTTAAGTGATAAAAGAGACAGCAGGCGACAGCTGATAGGACTATTACTCCCATCAGCCTACCCCTGCTTCTAATAAGTGACAGCCTGCCCCATAAATAAATGAATAATGAAAAAAACAGCGTGGGTTCCCCTGTATTTTCTATAACCATAGAACCCTGTATTATAACCCTGTATTTTTGCCCCTCTTCACATGTAAAGCGCCATGGAATAAATGGCGCTATAAAAATCTATAATAATAATAATAATAAATAACCAGCCTGATGAGACTCACAACTGCGGGCTGCAATTCCCAGCTGTCAGCTTCAGCAAGGTTGGTTATCAGGAATAGAGGGGCCCCACGCTGTTTTTATAAATTATTTAAATAAATTATTTAAAAAACGGCTTGGGGTCCCCTATTTTTGACAACCAGCCTTGCTAAAGCTCACAGCTGGGGGCTGGTATTCTCTGGCTGGTAAGAGGCCATTGGTATAGGCCCCCAGCCTAAAAATAGCAGCCTGCAAGTGTCCAGAAAAGGTGCATTCTGGTGCTTTGCCGGGCTCTTTCCACTTGCCCTGTTGTGGTGGCAAGTGGGGTAACATTTGTGAGGTTGGATGTCACTTTTCTATCTTCAGGTGACAACAAGCCCATGGCTTAGCAAGGGAGAAATGTCTATAAGAAACCTATCCATTACTAATCCTATAGTTGTATTGTAAATAAACACAGCCAGAAAAAAGTCCTTTAATTGAAAAAAATGACAGACTCCTTTAATATTCTCAATTAAACCATACTTACAACCTCGCCTATTCCACTGAAGCCCTTTATCTCCTGTAACAAAAGTAAAATAAAAAAGCAACAATATACCATACCTGTCCATTGTTCTGTCCCTTGCTGTAATCCATGTCTGGGGGATAATTTGTTCTCAACCTGGACAGTGCCAAGATGCGACTGTCCACATTGAGAACCACTGGTAAATGAGCTGCTGGGAATGCAGTGTCAGTAACCAAGGGTGACATCATAAAGGTTACCTCCAATCATTGGGCTCTATCCTAGCCGGGCTGAGCTGCATTGAGATCCAGGGTCATTTATAAAATTCACATACCAGGAAACAGTAGATTAGTTCCAAAAAGGGGGCACTTGTTGGGAATTGCCACTGTTAAGGCACATCTAGATAAGTTCCTTGGTGGGTATAGTTTCAAAAATGGGGTTACTTGTCGGGCATTTCCACTGTTTAAGCACATCAGGGGCTCTCCAAATGCGACATGACACCCGCAGACCATTGCATCAAAGTCTGCATTCCAAAATGTCGCTATTTCCCTTCCGAGCCCCGACGTGTTCCCATACTGTAGTTTTCTCCCACATATGGGGTATCAGCATACTCAGGACAAATTGGAAAACAACCTTTGGGGTCCAATTTCTCCTTTTACCCTTGGGAAAATTAAAAATTGGGGACTAAAAGATCATTTTTGTGGGAAAAAATATGATTGTTTATTGTCGGGCAATATAAACTTTAGTGAAACATGATTTTTTATTGTCGGGCAATATAAACTTTAGTGAAACACTTGGGGGTTCAAAGAGCTAGTGTTGAGCGATACGATAATGCAAATATCGGCTATCGGCCGATATTAGCTCTATCGGCCTTTCGATAATTCGTTTAGATATTTTCGTCATATCGAATACCGGAATCGGATTTGTCACTGTCACTGTCTGTGTCCGTCGGTCGGGTCTGTCACTGTCAGTGTCCGTCGGTCGGGTCTGTCAGGAGTCAGCGGCACTTACTTGGCAGAAGATCTCCGGCGGTCACATCCCGGACTGCTTGATGGCCGCCATCCTCTTCTCCCCGGCGGTCACATGCAGTTTCTCGCGATAACTGCAGTGACTGCTGGGTAATCCCGGCCGTAAAGCAGTCAGTCCGATGACGTCACCGCCGGGGAAGCAGGTAATCAGCTGTGCTGCTCTGCCTGTCATTGCGATGTAGCAGAGCTGGATCGTCGTGGGAATGTCGTTACTATGGACTGCGTCGGACAGGTGGTATACTGTTGGTTTGTTTTTTTTCTTTTTTTACAGGAGATCGATGGCGTCGCAGGAATGAGAGTACAATAAAATAAATGAAAACTGTGTTGTCTCTTTTTTTTCATTAAAATACTTTTTTCTTGCTTTGTCTTTTTTTATGCATTTAATAACTTTGGGATTAATAATGGATCGGTGTCTTATTGACGCCTCTCCATTATTAACCGGGCTTATTGTCACCGTGCAATCAACGGTGACATTAACCCCTTATTACCCCGTTTGCCACCGCTACAGGGCAGTGGGAAGAGCCGGGTAAAGTGCCACAATTGGCACATCTTTTGATGCGCCAAATGTGGGGCTGCTGTAGCCTGGTATTATCAGGCTGTTGAGGGCCAAAATCCATGGGCCTTGACAGTCTTTTAATACCAGGCCGCAGCAGTCTGCATTTTACTTGGCTGGTTAACAAAAATAGGGGGACCCCTACGCCGTTTTTTTTTTTGAGGGGATCCCCTATTTTTGTTAACCAGCCAAGCTAAGCAGACTGCTGTGGCCTGGTATTATCAGGCTTGCAAGGTCCATGGATATTGGATCCTTACCAGCCTGAAAAACCAGGCCTCAGCGGTCTGCTTCATCTGGCTGGTTAACAAAAATAGGGGGGACCCCACGCCAATTTTTTTCGAGGGGATCCCCTATTTTTGTTAATCAGCCAAGATATGCAGACTGCTGTGGCCTGGTATTATCAGGCTGGCAAGGTCCATGGATCTTGGCTCCTTAACAGCCTGAAAATCCAGGCCTCAGCGGTCTGCTTCATCTGGCTGGTTAACAAAAATAGGGGGGAACCCACGCCAATTTTTTTCGAGGGGATCCCCTATTTTTGTTAACCAGTTCCCTCTGACGTCACTGATTGTGTCCCTGGCTGACCTGAAGTGAAAGTGGAAAGCAATCAATTAAGCTTTCCACTTCCTCTCCTGTCAGCCAGGAGAGGAACTCATTCATTTGGGGGTTTACTGTGAGGCTGCAGCATTAGCTGCGGTCCCTGCAGTAAACATTAACCCTTTCTGAAGGATTACACCGTGGGACCTGACTGTACATCGGATTGGTAAGAATAATTTTGCTTTATTATTTTATTTTTATTACAGGAAATGGTTTTAGCAGGAAAATAAAATATGGTCAAAAACTGTGTGATTATTTCATTAAACTTCTTTTTTATTAAAGTGTGTGTGTTTGATTTTTCTTTCATACAATAGGATTAATAATTGATAGTTGTCTAATTGACAGCTCTCAATTATTAACCTGGCTTAAAGTGACCTTTCAATTGCAAGGTCATTTTAACCCCTTATTAACCCATTCGCCACCGCTACAGGGCAATGGGAATAGACGGGCAAAGTGCCAGAAAGGGCAAATCTAATTAGAGATTTGCCCTTTCTGGGTGTCTGGGGGCAGATGTTAGTAGCCGGGGGGGGGCAAAAATAATGGTCCCTCTCTGGGCTATTATTATCTGCCCCCACTCACTGGCTTTGTCTGTCTGGTTGCGAAAATAGGGCGGGAGCCCACGCATTTTTTTTCAGCAATTTTACATCTCATATATATATATACATGTCATTCAATTTGTGACACATATATATATATATTTATATTTATAGTTCATACACTTCTACATAGTATAATAGCCGCTAATTCAATTGCCGGCTTTTGTGAAAATGCAGAACCCGACATGAAATGACACTTGGTTTACATAGAGTTAATACAGGACTTTTCTATATCAAACCTGTGACTCCTGTGTTTTCATCGCACCCAAGCACAAGACGCTATATGAACTGTACTACATACATTACAAAATGACACTTGGTGTACATAGGGTTAACCATGTCTTTTCATGTCCTTTGCTATCTAATTTGCACAAACAATTAAATCAGTCTATGTGTGCAAAATTTCACACCTGTAGGGGTTAATTAAAGGTGTAAATTCGTAGCAAAAAAGTCCGTTTTTTTACAACGAATTTACACCTTTAATTAACCCCTACAGGTGTGAAATCTTGCACACATAGACTGATGTAATTGTTTGTGCAAATCAGATTGCAAACGACATGAAAAGACATGGTTAACCCTATGTACACCAAGTGTCATTTCATGTCGGGTGCTTCTGTCTTTTCACAGAAGCCGGCTTTACCCGGCAATTGAATCAGAGGATATTTTACTATGTAGAAGTGTATAAACTATACATATATGTATATATATATGTCACAATGACATGTATATATATATATATGTATTCTATGTGTGTATATTTAGTGTTTACAAGGAAATAAAGGTTTTTTTTAATTTCGATATTTTGTTCCCATAGACTTACATTGGACTTCCGCAATCGGAATCGGATATCGACGATATTTAGTGCTATCGGCGATACAATTTCGATATTTTTTAGATATCGAGCAATATCGCTCAACACTACTCACCACACATCTAGATAAGTTTCTTGGGGTCTAGTTTCCAAAATGGGGTCACTTGTGGGGGGTTTCCACTGTTTAGGCACATCAGGGGCTCTCCAAATGTGACATGGCGTCCGATCTCAATTCCAGACAATTTTGCGTTGAAAAAGTCAAACGGCACTCCTTCCCTTCTGAGCTCTGCCAGGCGCCCAAACAGTGGTTTACCCCCACATATTGGGTATCAGCGTACTCTGGACAAATTGCACAATAACTTTATAGGTCCAATTTTTCCTATTACCCTTGGGAAAATAAAAAATGAGGGGTGAAAAGATCATTTTTGTGGAAAAAATATGAATTTTAATTTTATGGCTCTACGTTATAAACTTCTGTGAAGCCCTTGAGGTTCAAAGTGCTCAACACACATCTAGATATGTTCCTTGGGGGGTCTAGTTTCCAAAATGAGGTCACTTGTGGGGGATTTCCACTGTTTAGACACATCAGGAGCTCTCCAAACGCAACATGGCGTCCGATCTGAATTCCAGACAATTCTGCATTGAAAAGTCAAATGGCGCTCCTTCCATACTCTGCTATGCGCCCAAGCAGTGGTTTACTTGCACATATGGGGTATTAGCATACTCAGGACAAATTGCACAATAATTTTGCAGTTTCAATTTCTCCTGTTACCCTTGGTAAAATAAAAAAAATTTGGACCTGAAGTAATTTTTTTGTGAAAAAAGTTAAATGCTCATTTTTTTTAAACATTCCAAAAATTCCTGTGAAGCACCAGAAGGGTTAAACTTCTTGAATGTGGTTTTGAGCAATTTGAGGGGTGCAGTTTTTAGAATGGTGTCACTTTTGGGTATTTTCTATCATATAGACCCATCAAAGTGACTTCAAATGTGATGTGGTCCCTAACAAAAAAAAATGGTGTTGTAAAAATGAGAAATCGCTGTTCAACTTTTAACCCTTATAACTTCCTAACAAAAAAAAAATTTTGGTTCCAAAATTGTGCTGATGTAAAGTAGACATGTGGGAAATGTAACTTATTATTTTTTTTAAGTGACATATCTCTGTGATTTAAGGGCATGAAAATTCAAAGTTGGAAAATTGCAAAATTTTCAAAATTTTCGCCAAATTTCCATTTCTTCACAAATAAACGCAAGTCATACCCAAGAAATTTTACCACTATCATGAAGTATAGTATGTCATGAGAAAACAGTATCAGAATCACCAGGACCCATGGAAGCGTACCAGAGTTATTACCTTACAAAAGAACATTGGTCAGAATTGTAAAAATTGGCCCGGTCATTAACATGCAAACCACCCTTGGGGGTTAAGGGGTTAAAGAAAAAGAATCATTTTTATTTATTCATTTTATGCTACCATAAATAAAAATGTTTTCACAATTTGTAATGTCAGTTTCCTCAGGTTTTGATATTTCACAAGAAAATAAACTCATTTCTGAATTTTTCTGAGACCAGAATGAATATAATGAAGCTGTGCCATCATATATGTTGCAGGCTATTTTCATACGTATCTCGTGATCAGTCTTTAATGTATCTGAAAGCTCTCAGTACACAGATGACACATTTCTGTTGCTCATTCTGAACATTTTCAAGCTGAAATCTCCTGCTCCTCTTAATCTTCAGATGCTGCCCTATGACCCCTGTAAAGCCATGTTGATGAAAAGGATTTCTGTGAAAAATATTAAATGATTCTTATAATAATTCCATTCAGGGCGAGTGTGACCTTCTCTCATTTCCTAAGAAGTAGCCTGGTTTATAAAGTGTAAAATCTCCTCTAGTTATTGCTGTACTCTAATGTCAATATCTTTTTTCCTACAATTTCCTTGTTTTACCACATCTCCCTATTGAGGCTTTTTAACATTTCCACGATGACTGCACTTCAGAAGTTACTAAAAGTTTTCAGTAACTTTTTATAGGTGTGCAGCTGAACAGGACAGTAATGGGGGAGGAACTGTGTGTCAGGTGATTAGTGCCAGGAGGCTGCCACTAAGCCACTTTGTCTTGGTTAAGGTGCTATATAAGGGCTACAGCAGTATATTGAACCTTTGCACTGGGTAAAAGAAAATTTAGTTTTAAAGGGGACGATGTCAGTGGTCACCAACATGCAGGGTTTCTTGACTTCTAAAAGAGAGAAAAATTAGGCCATAGTGCTGCTATGAAGGAAAAGCTAAAATTAATTTTTGAACAGGTTTTTGCTATCTCGTATGAGAGCAGCATGATATAGGAAAAGAGACCCTGATTCCAGTGATATATCATTTAATTTATTGGCTACAACAGTTGTGATACAATCAAAGCTTTTAGATGTAACATGTAGCAGAGCTAAGAAAGCTAACCCCGCCCACACCACAGCTAACCCCGCCCACACCACAGATTTCTGTGTACACTGTTTATTGAGCGTAAGCTGGTAATCAGTGCTGGGGGCAGGGTTGGGCAGGGCTCACAAGAGCTGTAGTCCTTTATTGATAATCTTCTGCTGATAAAATACTCATAGTAAGGAAACAACAGCACACAGCCTAAGTGACACATCGCTGAAATCCACATCTCTTCCCCTACCTCATCCTGCACTCGGATTACATTGCAAAATCCTGCTGACAGATTCCTTTTAAGGAGATAATAAAATCATAAACAATAAGAGAGGGAGTTCAGCTGCATCAGCGTGCCCAGGTACTGTTACAGGACTGCAGGGATTACGACACCAACATCATATAAGTGAACCACTTCCATCATGGAATAAGAACTCGTAACAACCTTTATGGGTCAAGTGGGATGGCGACAGCTTTTATTAACTGTAATACCAGAAACCACCAGTATAACTCACTTTATTCTTCTCATGAGCCATATTTTTTTTACCTTATATCTTTAGGTACAACCAAAAACTATCCAATAAACGGCCAACTACTGTTATACAGCGAGCCTTGTGGACCTTAGTTATAAACCCATGGCACAGATCAAACTTGCCCAGCTGTGACAACAAATTATGATAAAATTTAAAAAAAAACCAGGCTAACGTAGGCTGACATCCCAAAGATTAGCACCTGCAAAAAGAAAGAGACATAGGAAAAAAGAAAGAAAGAAAAGGGAGCGATAGTATGTGTTCCACTCACCAAGGTGACGGAAGGTAAGCACATGTTGCTCCAGGTTTTATACCCCATGTGCTCTTCTCTTCCCCTAAACCCCAGCTCTGAAAGCGCCCGCTATTCACCAATTAGAAAAATTGACACATTCAACTTATTTAAGCCTCGCAGTTACTGTCCCCTTGGGCCCATACATACCCGCTTTGAGGCCTGCAGCAGTCCTGATTAGAGATGTGCAGCAATGTTCCTTATTTTGCACTGGGGTTTCTCCAGACGTTTCCATCCATGCAGCCCGGTCCTCCATGTCTCTATTTTCTTTTTTGACTACATCTCTCCAGGCAAGGACTTTCAGCAAGACAAGACCACTGACATTCCTGAACCCCGTGCCGTCACGGCAGATATAGTGTGTCACAATGTCGTGACACCACTGCAGTATAAAGGGGCCCCAGAAACCTAATTATCTGGATGTCCAGGCCTGGAGTGAAATGGCCGAAGAGAACGCATGTGATAAGGGAAGCGGAAAAGAAAAGGCGTGAGGGACTTAACAGCATGCTGAAAAGCAGGACAACTGAGAGGAAAGGTGAGTATTATTTTGCTTTTATTTTTTAATTTTTGCCTCTCCCTTTACACCTTTACACCTCAGCAAAATGACTGGATGCTTTTTTGATGAACTTGGTTAAAGCAAATAAAAAAAAAGATGCTTTCCAAAGAATACAATTATTTTATAAAATTTGAATAGAACTAAATCTATGAGTAAGGTCAACTTCCTAAGCTGTCTGTCTACATGGGCACATACAGGTGCTTCTCACAAAATTAGAATATTATCAAAAAGTTAATTTATTTTAGTTATTCAATACAAAAAGTGAAACTCATATAGAGTTATTACACACAGAGTGATCTATTTCACGTGTTTATTTCTGTTAACTGTGTCCGTGTAATGTATGTAGTACAGTTCATATAGCGTCTTGTGCTTGGGTGCGATGAAAACACAGGAGTCACAGGTTTGATATAGAAAAGTCCTGTATTACTTCATACAAGTTGGCAGAAATAGTCACACAGTTTGCAGACACAGAAACAGGAGACACAGCAGGCCAGAGTAATCCAAGCTCAGCAATCACTCTCCAATACAGATTCAGGATCTTCTTCTCTGTTACCGTAAGTCCATGCAAACGTGGGTCTTTCAAAGAGCAGGGTTCAGAGTCCACAAGTGCTTCAGAGTTCCTCAGTAGGAATAGCTGGAGTACAAGGTCCAAGGCTTACAGGAGTCAAGTCACAGGTTCACTGCAGGCTAGATTCTGAAGCACTGATTGCTCAGCTGTGGCTGCTTAAGAAGCAAAGGAGAGAATCAGGGCGGGAACATGCAAGCTGGAAACTCCATTTTGACTGAGGGCAAGATAGCTGCAGCAAGACAGAAAGTAAAATGGCTGACGAACAAACTGAGTTTCAGGAATATATACATAGAGCCTTACAGTCCGGTGCTGCTGCTGCTGCTGCATTATGTCTGATGCTGCTGCGGAGGGCTGTGCCAACATGTTGAGAAAGGCCAGAGCCACCGCAGCTCCTTGGTTTCCTGTGCAGTGGACTCCAGGAAAATGGCCGCCGGGGTGGCGCATGCACAGATGGAAATCTTGGTACCAAAATCTCGGGAGATGAGATCTCAGCGCCGCACCCGGAAGCCATTTTCCTGGAGTAGACCACACAGGAAACCACGGAACTGCGGGGGCTCTGGCCTTTCACAAAATGTCAGCAGAGCCCCCTGCAGCAGCGCCGGACACAATGCTGCAGCAGTAGTGCAGCAGCAGTGCCAGACACAGCGCAGCAGCATCACCGGACACCTGCTGTGGTGCACCGATAAGGTATATACGCATTATAAGACACACCCCTATTTTCCCCCCAAATTTGGGGGAAAAAGTGCGTCTTATAATCCGAAAAATATGATATGTTCAGTAAATGCACTCAATACTTGGTCGTGGCTCCTTTTGCATAAATTACTGCCTCAATGCGGCGTGGGATGGAGGCGATCAGCCTGTGGTGTTATGGAAGCCCAGGTTGATTTGATAGCAGCCTTCAGGTCATCTGCATGGTTGGGTCTGGTGTCTCTCATCTTACGATTGACAATTCCCCATAGATTCTCTATGGAGTTAAGGTCAGGCGAGTTTGCTAGCCAATCAAGCACAGTGATACTTTTGTTTTCAAACCAGTTATTGGTACTTTTGAAAGTGTTAACAGGAGCTAAGTGCTTCTGGAGAATGAAATTTCCATCTCCACAAAGTCGGCAGAGGGAAGCATGAAATGCTCTAAAATTTCCCAGTAGACGGCTGCGCTGACTTTGGTCTTTATAAAATACAGTGGATCTACACCAGCAGATGACATGGCTCCTCATATCATCATTGACTGTGGAAACTTCACACTAGACCTCCAGTAGCTTGGATTGTGGCCTCTCCACTCTTCCTCCAGACTCTGGGACCTTGATTTCCAAATGAAATGCAAAATTTACTTTCATTTGAAAACAACTCTCTGGACCACAGAGCAACAGTCCAGTTCTTTTTCTACTTGGCCCAGGTAAGACGCTTCTGGTGTTGTCTATTGGTCATGAGTGGCTTGACACAAGGAATGTGACACTTGTAGCCCATGTCCTGGATACGTCTGTGTGTGGTGGCTTTTGAAGCAATGACTCCAGCAGCAGTCCACTCCTTGTGAATCTCCCCCAAATTTTTGATTGGCCTTTTCTTAACAATCCTTTCAAGGTTTCGGTTATCCCGGTTGCTTGTGCACCTTTTTCTACCACACTTTTTCCTTCCACTCAACTTTTCCATTAATATGCTTGGATACAGCACTCTGTGAACAGTCGGCTTCTTTAGCAATGACCTTTGGTTACTTACCCTCCTTGTGGAGTATGTCAATGACTGCCTTCTGGACATCTGTCAAGTCAGCAGTCTTCCCCATGATTGTGGAGCTACTGAAACAGACTAAAGGACCTTTATAAACACTTAGGAAGCCTTTGCAGGTGTTTTTGGTAATTATTTTAATTTACTGAGATAATGACTTTTGGGTTTTCCTTGGCTGTAAGCCATAATCATCAACATTAACAGAAATAAACACGTGAAATAGATCACTCTGTGTGTAATTACTCTATATCTATATAATATATGAGTTTCACTTTTTGAATTAAAGAACTGAAATAAATTAACTTTTTGATGCTATTCTAATTTTGTGAGAAGCACCTGTAGGTCATAGGAAGCTGAATAAAATAATACCTTGATATTTGCAATCTGATGTTATTCAAAAGAAATCCATGTTTTTATTATATGTAAATGAGCTGTTAATATCTATGGGCCGGACACTAATATGCATGAGAATCTGCCTCCAGAACTTAATTTATTGGGACAATCCCTTCTCAATTCCTATGTTTCCCCCGGTTATAAAAAAAATAAATTTTATGCTCACTACAGTATGTCATTCCAGTAGTGTCAGCTCTGACTGTCCCGGGCTTGCATCACATTATCATGTTATGCAATCCCTGAGGTCAATCAACGCTGTAGTCACTCTCCCCTCCTTCAGACAAATCATATAAATTCGGAGGAAGTGAGAGAACAGCAGATGAATCCTGCTAGCTGCAGAGTCACTGCACTCATCCGATGACCATCAAAGAGCGTATAGTTTGCACTAGGAGTGCATATGTGCTACTGGCTTTAACTGTCAAGGAATCAGGAGCACAAGACAATGCCCTTTGGCAAGAAGAAAGAGAGACAGTGGAGCGGTGCACTACTTAAGACTAATGACGACTGTAAATCTTTATATTTAGAGCAAGCTGCTGAGATTTTCTAGACATGCATGTCCTTGAAATATTGAATTCTCTAGATATTGGGGCTCCTAAATTGCCTTTAGATCTTGTCGATAATGTAGTGTAAGAAATGTTTCTTATAGTTTGAGGAAAAAATCTATAAAAAAAGTGGAAGTAAAAAAAACCAATACTAACTAATAAGAAAGAGAAAAAAAGATTTTCTTCTTTGAGCAGGTAGTGCGGCGCTACAAAACCAAGCTGCAATTCCAGAAACAACCTGTAATTAATAGTGGCGCTGTTTCAGGAAAGCATTCTACCATTTTTCCAAATCATACGTCCCCCTTTGATTTATTTACATTGTCGTGTATCACACAAAGATTTACAGTGGTAAAATGTTGAGTGTTTTTAAGCCAAACAATTTGAAAACCTCTCCAAAAGTGATGTCGCTGATAATTCATTCTAGACAGCATGCTGAAATCTATTTGTGTGACTGGATTAAAAGGTGCTGTCAGGATCAGTGTGCTTTTCTCATCACTTTAACCAAGTGAGTGGAATTTTATGTGTATGCAGTTTTCAACTTAATATATCATCTGTCTTTCCGGATTAAATTAGATGACTTATACAAAAAGCTAAGAGGGGACGTTGTAAAAACAAGGCTGGCATCTCATTTTTATTTTGCCCTTGTTTTATATTATGAGATTTAAAGAAAAAAAAAAGCACTCAGATAAAAAAAAAAAATGCCCCCTAAAAAATAGTGAAATCTAAAAATTTCCGGTATCGCATGTACATTATATGAGCAATGATCACATTTCATTGGACTTCGAAAGACATAAAAGCTCAATAGTCAAATTATGTTTCATTTTATATACCTTTATATGTTTCTTCATAAATCACTTACCGGTATATGAAAATAAAATGAATACAGAATACTCCTTGAGCCTCAGTTAAATGAATATTATAACAGGCTCTGTGCAATCAACATCATTTTAGGGCAGATTCCGCCCAGAATCCGCCTTAGACCGATGTCACACTTGTGTGTGATGCGAGAAACTCGCGCAAGTCTCTCGCATCAACACCCGGCACTGTCGCCGGCACCGGGACCGGAGTGTGTGGCTACATAGACAGTAGTAGGAAATGGGTGTGCTCACAGGTCACGGTTAAAGAGGTGCTGGTGAAATTGGACCTATGTAGGTACCAAAACAATTAAAGAGATATAATTCACCGCACACATAGATTGATTAGATGCAAATAAAGTGATATTTATTGTAGTTCTCCACGTCAAAGAAGAAAAGTGCCACGTAACAAACAGGATATAAATACCCATACATAAACTAATACCCGACGTTTCGATCCTCCCGGATCTTAGTCATGGGGTACTGTAGGGAAATCATAAAAAAGGAATCAGTGAGGTAAGCACATCAAACCTATGTACCAATATACATAACTACTGGAACAGCATGTATATCTTGAACTGTCCTCCCACCTTTCCTCCTGCTCCCTCTTTGACCGGTTACAATCAGGCTTTCGACCGCATCACTCAACTGAAACTGCCCTAACTAAAGTCACCAACGACCTATTAACCGCCAAGAGCAAGCGACACTACTCTGTACTCCTTCTCCTGGACCTGTCTTCTGCCTTTGACACCGTAGACCATTCCCTCCTCCTACAGATTCTCTCATCTCTTGGCATCACAGACTTGGCCCTATCCTGGATCTCATCATATCTAACAGACCGAACATTTAGTGTCTCCCTCTCACACACCACCTCCTCACCTCGCCCCCTGTCTGTCGGTGTTCCCCAAGGCTCAGTCCTAGGACCCCTACTCTTCTCCATCTACACCTTCGGCCTGGGACAGCTCATAGAATCCCACGGCTTGCAGTATCACCTCTACGCCGATGACACGCAGATCTACCTATCTGGACCTGACCTCACCTCCCTACTGACCAAAATCCCACAGTGTCTGTCTGCTATCTCAGCCTTCTTTTCTGCTCGCTTTCTCAAACTGAACATGGACAAAACAGAATTCATCATCTTTCCCCCACCTCATTCTACCCCTCCACCAGGCCTATCCATCAATGTCAATGGCTGCTCGCTTTCCCCAGTCCCACATGCTCGGTGCCTTGGGGTGATCATCGACTCTGCCCTCTCTTTCAAACCACATATCCAAGCCCTCGCCACCTCCTGCCGCCTCAAACTCAAAAATATTTCCCGGATCCGCTCATTCCTCAACCATGAAACCACAAAAACACTAGTGCACGCCCTTATCATCTCCCGCCTCGACTACTGCAACCTCCTACTGTCTGGCCTCCCCTCTAGCACTCTGGCACCACTCCAGTCCATCCTACACTCTGCTGCACGACTAATCCACCTGTCTTCCCGCTATTCCCCAGCCTCCCCACTATGCCAGCCCTTCACTGGCTTCCTATTGCCCAGAGGCTCCAGTTCAAAACCTTAACCATGACATACAAAGCCATCCACAACCTTTCTCCTCCATACATCTGTGACATGGTCTCCCGCTACCTACCTACACGCAACCTTCGATCCTCTCAAGATCTCCTTCTCGACTCCCCCCTCATCTCTTCTTCCCACAACCGCATACAAGACTTCTCCCGGGCTTCCCCCATACTCTGGAACTCCCTGCCGCAAAACATCAGACTTTCACCAACAACGGAGACCTTCAAGAAAAACCTGAAGACCCACCTGTTCCGACAAGCCTACAACCTGCAATGATCCTCAGTGTACTGAACCATCGCATGACCAGCTCTACCCTCTCCTAGTGTATTCTCACCCATCCCTGTAGACTGTGAGCCCTCGCGGGCAGGGTCCTATCTCCTTCTGTACTTATGCGTCCCTTGTCTAGCACATGTTTATTGTATCTGTCTATATTTTTCCCTTTTCATATGTAAAGCGCCATGGAATAAATGGCGCTATATAAATGTATAATAATAATTAATAATAATTTACAATATTATAAACAATATTTAGATGTGGAAAATAAATAACAAATAACAAATTCCAGATATAAGCAAGAGTATAATATTATGCTTGCAACAATGATATGAAATTCACTGTGTAAATAATATATATTTAACTTGCTGGCAATTATGCATAGTAAAATTACACAGAAGAGAAGTTTAGGGAGAATGTAAAGGTACCTTAGATATAGGTATTTCAGAGATAAGGCACTTAAATGAAGACAATTGATGACAGCCCCTATTAGCAATAGCCAGGTACTAGGGTAAAAGAAAAGTATATTTAATCAATATAAGGATATCATACAAGAGTCCAGCTGTAGGGCTCATATTACCTGTTGCTGCGGCTAGACAATGAGGGCCTAATGAGCCGGAAGAAAAGAAGTGCTGGAGGAAAAGAGAGCGTACTGTGAGGACCCCTGAATTCCTGTATATTGGTGGGATACGTTAGCATGTCTCCAGAGTACCAGTAAATACCTGTATGAAGGGCCTTTAGGTGAGGCGGCGCTCCCGCGCCCTGCCACTGCTGCTAGATACAGCTGTATGTGATAACAGGGTCAGCCCTGTTTAAATAATGGCGCTGTGTAACGCCGGCCCGGAAATACGTCACCGGACCGGAAGTGACGCGGCGCCACAGTATAGGAAGATTGCGCATGCGTGCTGCCTGTCTTAATCGCCATTTGGTAATTGGCAAGGAATACATGGGCGTGAAAAGCAGAGAGGAGCAAAATATATGGGCATAAGAGGCGGAGATGAGCAGAGGTGGATGGAAAGATATGGAGGGCGGATAATATATGCTGATGGTAGGGAAATGAAATAGCCAAATAGCAGAAGGTAATAGATATGAGAATATAAGCCGGTAAGTAGTTAGACAGAGGAAAAATAGGGGAATAGATAGAAAGAGGCTGCAAGATGGATGATATGGTAAAGAAATAGAAACGCATGTCCTGAATGGAAAATTAAATATAAAAATAAAAATTATAAAAGTTAAAAATAAAAATAGAAATAAATATAAAGCCTTATTAATGAAAATTTGAGAAATCATTATCTTTATTGTTAAAAGAAAAATATGTAGTCTAGGAACAAAAGGTGGGTCGAAAATTGAAAAAAATAATAATAAAAAAGAAAATAGATGAAAAATTAATGAAAAAATAAATAAATAAATTAAAAAAAAAAAGAAAACCATGAAAAATATGAAATGTAAAAATAAAAATATATATATAAAAAAATATAAAAAATAAAAAATTTATTTAAAAACCAAAATAGGAACAAAACAAAAAAATATAAAAATAAAATTAAAAATAAAAATAAAATAAAAATTATTATTCGAAGAAACTTACTGGTTAGAGATAATAATCAGCGAGTCTGAAAGTTGAATGGAAAAGATGATTAGAGAAGCCAGTTAATATCCCTATTTAGGCCCCTAGGGGACAACGTATCCAGTTTATAGATCCAGTACGTCTCCCTGAGTTTCAGACGTCTGATCCGGTCCCCACCTCTCCGTAATTTTGGTACCTGTTCGATTATTTGAAATTTTAATTGTGCCACTGAGTGTTTATATTCGATGAAGTGATCTGGAAGGGGTAGCCATGTTTTCTTGGTGCGTATTGTAGATTTGTGGCTTGTAAACCTCTCCCTAACATGCTGTGTGGTCTCACCCACGTACAGGAGGCCACAAGGGCATTTTATAACCTAAGCGACAAAGTTGGAATCACATGTGTAAAAGCCTTTTATAGGAAAGGATTTTCCTGTACGTGGGTGAGATACCGACTCACATTTGATGACATTGGAGCAGAGGCACAATTTAGAAAGGGAAAGTGCCATTCCGGCGTGAGGCAAGATATCGTTGTGTTGGAATAGACTGTGTGCTGCCAATATCCGCCCGTACTAGTTTATCCCTGATGTTGGGTGCCCTTCTGCTACACATAAGAGCAGGATTAGAAAATGCTGGAATGGCTGGGTAAGCTTTTGTTAGAAGTGACCAATGTTTACGGATAATGGAATGAATTTTAAACATCAGGGGTGTTATGTATGAACAAATGGCACTCGCTCCTGTTTGATAGTCGGTGGATTTGGATCCGGATGGTTGTGAATACGTTCTCTCTCAGAATCAAGCAATCTGGTAGGATAATCTCGTTCTCTGAATTTAACCGACATTTGATCTAAATGGGTATTGAGAAGGTCAGGGTCCGTCACTATTCTAGCAATACGTGAAAATTGTGACCTTGGTAGACTATTTCTTGTTGGTTTTGGGTGACTATTGCAGTCGGTAGGTTTCACGTATAGGTCAGTGGTGAGTACACCTTGCAAGTCCTTCATAACCAGGGTGTCTAAAATGGAATATTACCAATATCATGGTGTATTGTGAATTGTAAATCAGGGTCAATTGAGTTCAGGTAACTATAGAATGATGTCAGTGATTCGTATACATGTAGCCGCATGCTCCGGTCCCAGTGCCAGCGGCAGTGCCGAGTGTTGATGCGAGAGACTCTTGCGAGTTTCTCACATCACACACGCAAGTGTGACACCGGCCTTAGAAAGTGCTGCAAAGTCACCCCATAAGATGAACGTAATACACAACAATGTCAATAAACATTACTGAACACATGTTCTTTCTGATGTCAATTTTTTAAGAGCTCCAAGGTTCAGAAACCCTAAGACCTCATTCAGATGCCCAATTTTTGCATACGAGTGCTATCCGTAATTTTCATGGATTGCATTCATACCTGTGATAGTCTATTGGGCCATTCACATGTCTGACTTTTTACTCGGATTAAGAGGTCTGTGGAAGATATCAAAGACTGGTCCAATTTTGATCAAAATCAGCAATGCTAGCCACTTCACCATTTATATTGATATTGTTCATGCTGCTGCATACCTTCCAACCTTTGAAGACAGGAAAGAGGGACAAAGGCTGCTATGCGTGTCGTGGCAAATTTTAGGCCACGCCCCTGACCACACCCATTTCTCAACTAATCACACCCATGTCCACTCCCCAACCACACCCATTTAGCACTGCTGATCACACTGACTGGTACTGAGGGCTCAGTGGCTGGCATTATGGGATCAGTTAATGTAAAGAAATGGGGCATAAGACCCTGCCAGCTCACCGACCACCACCGGAGCACGAACTGAAAGTTCAGACCAAGACATGCAGCAGGAAAAATAGAAAGATCAGTCCAGCTTCAGGAAAATTTCAATGCTTTATTCAATCCTTATTAAAAATCTTCACAAAGCGGTGTCCTCCATTATTCAAAACAGCAGATAGTTAGCACCACCAGCTAGATCAGCGACGCGTTTCGACCTCAAAGGGTCTTTGTCAAACCCGTTTTGTGAAGATTTTTAATAAGGATTGAATAAAGCATTGAAATTTTCCTGAAGCTGGACTGATCTTTCTATTTTTCTATTATGGGATCAGTGGCTGGTACTGTGGGCACACTGACTGGTACTGAGGAAAAGAAAGAAAGAACAGAGAGAGAGAAAAAAACAGAGAGAGAAAGAAAGAACAGAGAGAAAGAAAGAAAGAAAGAAAGAAAGAAAGAAAGAAAGAAAGAAAGAAGAAGAAAGAAAGAAAGAAAGAAAGAAAAGAAAGAAAAAAAGGAAAGAAAGAAGAAAGGAAAGAAGGAAGAAAAAGAACAGAGAGAAGAAAGAAAGAGAAAGAAAGGGAAAGAAAGAAAGAACAGAGAGAAAGAAAGAAAGAACAGAGAGAAAGAAAGAACAGAGAAAGAAAGAGAGGATAGAAAAAAAGAACAGAGAGAGAAAAAGGGAAAGAAAGAACAGAGAGGGAGAAAGAAAGAACAGAGAGAGAGAAAAGAAAGAAAGAAAAAGAAAGAAAAGAAAGAAAGAAAGAAGAAAGAAAGAAAGAAAGAAAGAAAGAAGAGGGAAAGAAAGAACAGAGAAAGAAAGAGGGGAAAGAAAGAACAAAGAGATAGAGAGAAAAAACAGAGAAAGAAAACAGAGAAAGAAAGAAACAGAGAGCAAGAAAGGACAGAAAGAAGAAACAGAGAGAAAAAAAAAGAAAGAGGGGTAAAGAAAGAACAGAGAGAGAAAGAAAGAAGTTGGGAAAGAAAGAACAGAGAGAGAAAGAGGGAAAAAAAGATAAGAAAAAGAAACAGAGAAAGAAAATAGGGACAGAACAAAAGAACAGAGAGAGAGAGAAAAAAAGAAAGAGGTAAAGAAAGAAAGAACAGAGAGAGAAAGAAAGAAAGAAAGAGGGGAAGAAAGAAAGAAAAGAGAGATAGAGAGAAAGAAAGAGGGGAAAGGAAGAACAGAGAGAGAAAGAAAGAACAGAGGAGAGGAAGAAAGAAAGAGGGAAAGAAAGAGAATAGAGAGACAGAAAGAGGGGAAAGAAAGAACAAAGAGAAAGAAAGACAGAGAGAAAAGGAAGAACAGAGAGAAAGGAAGAACAGAGAGAAAAAGAAAGATTAGTGAGAAAGAAAGGGAAAAAGAGAAAGAAAGAACAGAGCAAAAGAAAGAGGAGAAAGAAAGAACAGAGAGAGAAAGCAAGAAAACAGAGAGAGAAAGAAAGAGTGGACAGAAAAAAAGAAAGAGAGAAAAAGAAAGAGGGGAAAGAAAGAAAGAAAAGAGAGGGAGAGGAAGAAAGATGGAGAAAAAGAGGAAAGAAAGAGAACAGAGAAAATGAAAGATCAGAGAGAGAAAGGAAGAACAGAGAGAGAAAGAAAGAACAGAGAGAGAAAGAAAGATTCTATAAAGATACTATAGCAGCCGGCTCCAATTGTAATGCCCACCTGAGCCTCCTGATGCAGGACATATCATGATCCGCTCACATGGCGACATTCCCAATCAAGGCGATACCACTGTCCGCGCTGTCGGCGAAGGACACGGTGATGGATCTGAAGCATTCCTGAAGTGCTTCCACGGTTCCGTCACAATCTCCTTCCGAAATTACCTCATTTCTGGTCAGCTACTAGCACATCACTTCCGGTGGAACGTCACGTGCGAATTTTAAAGTGTCCTAGGCTCAGCTGGTACTTCTGTGTCACGGAAAAGTAATCTCCGGACGGGACAGTGTGGCAGACTCTCAAAATCGGGACTGTCCGCTGGATTTAAGACGGTTGGGAGGTATGAATGCTCCCCACCATACACCTCATACACACACGGTTACGCTTTGTATGCCTTGTACACACACGCTTCCGCTCCGTACACCTCGCGCACACACGGCCCCACTCAGTACACACACGGCTTCACTCTGTAAACCTCAAACAAGGGAGTTAATGGACCTAACCTACGTGATACAGATGATGAGATTAAGATTTGCTCCCATATTTTCAAAAAGTGTTGAATGAGTTTTGGCAATTGTTTAGTTTGTACATATATTTTGTCTATCCAAGGTAGAGATGTGAGTGTTCAGGTAGAGATGTCCTCTTCCAGTTTCACCCATTGCTTCTATTGCACAGACCTGTACAAGTCTACTGCCCTCATAAGAATAGCAGACTGATAGCATTTTCTTAGATCGGTCAGACTAATACGCCCTTTATTCTTGGGATGACAAAATATTTTGAAATGTATCCTAGATCTGAATATCCCCCACACAAACTTGCTAATAGATTTGTTGAGATGGAAGGAAAAGGTCTGAGGAACGCTGACAGTGACGGCCTGGAATATATAAAGATGTTTTGGCAAAATGTCCATTTTGATCACATTAATAAGACGATACCAGGACAAGAGTTTCAAGTTAAATTCAGATTTCATATAATTCATTTTGAAGAGTTTTTCAAGGATGGGGATATAATTTAAATGATACAGATCATCCAAGTTCCCCAGAATTTGAGTACCCAGGTTTAATTGTGTCTGTATGCCACTTATAGGGAAATTTAGAAATTGGTTGTGTCAGTTCAGTGTTAAAAGTTATGGCTTCTGTTTTAGAGTAGTTAACTTTAAAATTGCTTACATGGCCGAATTATTTTAGCATAGAGGGAAATGAGATAATTGGGTTTGAAACAGAGCAAGAGGTCATCTGCCTATCGAGTTAGTTCATAGTGATGTGAGCCTACAGTAACTCCACTAATATCTGGATTTTTACGTAATGCTGTCGCTAAATGTTCCATCACCAATGTGTTTAGGAGAGGTGATAAGGGACACCCTTGCCCCATCCCATTTTTCATAGAAAATGTGTCGGATAGTAGGCCATTTACCCTAACTCTCGCTTTAGGATCACTGTATAAAAATAGAGCTTTAGATGACAAGAAAGGGTCCAACCCAATTTGTCACAGGGGGCTCTTCAGGAAAGTCTAATGATCTCTGTTGAACACTTTTTCAGTGTCAACAGAAGCAAGGCACATTGGGAACTCCTGTTTTTTGCTTGTGAAATTAACAACATTGTTTTGTTTGTATTATCACAAGCTTCTCTACCATTCATGAAGCCTACCTGATCGTTGTTGCCAATTGAGAGTAGGTTGTGGAAGAGCAGTGTTGCAATTATATAAGAGAAAATTTTGACATCTACATTAACTAATGAAATTGGACGTAAATTATGGCAGGCACTTGTTTTTTTCTCTGGCTTTGATAAAACTGTTATGCGTGTCTCAAGTGTTTTTTTGGGGGGCAAAAGTGGAGTCCTTCTGAGATATTATTGAATACTTTTGCTAAAAAAAAGTAATAACTGGGGTGCAGATATCTTAAAAACCTAATATTGAAGCCTATGGCTCTTTCTAATTGGGAATGTTTTAATGGCCTCTCCTATCTCTTGTTCAGTGATAGCATTGTTCAGTACCCCCAGCTCATGAGGTTGGAAGGAAGGGAGGGCAGTGTCCATTGTATGTGTTGTGGTATTGTCTATGAATATTATATAGCGAGCTACAGTGTAATAGCAATGAAATGTTTCAGCTATGTCAGTGACATTATGAATTTCACCCAGGTGTCCCTTTTAATTTGGATACGCATATCCTTTTCATGCACGGTTGTAACCTCCTTTTCAATGAGCGACCACATTTATCTGCGAATTTGTACCTTCTCATGCAATCTTGGTATTTTGTAAAAGTCTGATCTATTAAAGACCTTAGCTCCTTTCTAGCATTAAGCAGGTTTGCCTATAACTGGAGGGAAGCAGATCATTGATGTTGTTTGTCAAGGAGATCAATCCGCTCAGGCAAGTGGGAGACTTCAGCTCTCTTTTTTTAGCCTGGATCCATGTTTTATTAGAATCCCTCTGAGAGCTTCCCATTGAAATGGTAAGGCAGTTTCATCCTGCTCATGATCATTTTTAAGGAGTCTATAGTCTCACGAAGGTCTGAAACATAGACTGAATCTTTAAGCAGATTATCATTTAAGTTACAACATCTAGAGCCTTGTTGGGAGTCAGGTATAGTCAGATTACAATATACCGGAGCATGATCTGATCATGTAAAAGTTCCTATCTGAAATATAGGATGCCATGTACCAAGTGATGGCTAATTAAGAAAATGTCTATATGGCTATGCGTATTGTGTAAAGGAAAATAATACATATAATCCTTTATGTCTGAATGCAGTATGCTAGACACATCAACCAGTTGGACAGGCCGGAGCATGTTTAGCAAAGCTTTTGTTTGTGCTTTAGCTTTCGTGACTTCTGCCCAGTGATGCATCTAAAGAAGGATCCAAGACAAAATTAAAGTCACCTCCAATGATGATATGGCCCTATACAATTTTTTTTTTAGCTTTTTCAAGCATTAACGGCATGTCTTAATATAATGACTAGGGATGAGCAAACGTGCTCAGTGATACTTGTTATCACTTGAATATCATGGTGCTCGGATGAGCTCGTTACTCGGCGACAAGTGGACGGTGCTTGATTTATAACTCTAATCTCCGCCCCGCATCTTTAGCACCTGTTTTGCAGCGAATAAGCATGCAGGATTGCCTGTGAGTCACTGTAATGCCATCTTGGTTGTGGCATTACTGTGATTGGCTGGCCATCTGACATCTAAAAGGACAGGCGCCGCCCAGCTCGGCACACTGATGCCACTGCACAGCTCTGTGATACTTCATATTGGAGGGAAAGAGTGCTTGTGTAGGCCGATGTGCACAATAAAAGGAATCAGAGAGCTTGTTGATACTGGTGCTGAAGCTGAGCCATCATTCTAACAGCCCTTGTAAGGCTAATCATTTGTATCACATACAATCTGCATTTAGCCTAGGCCAGGAGAGAAAGTCTCAGGATCAGAGAGAGTGACAGAATTGAGTCTGTAACACGGATTAGACCTGTGCACTCCATTGGCAAATATATAGCTGCAGTTTTTTTGTGGGAGCTGAAAAAATTGAATATATTTTTCTCCATCAAACATAATGTGCTTTGGTGTCCTTTTTTGTGTTATATAACACACCCAAAAATTATTGAAACATTTACCTGGGCTACATTTCTCAGCCATACACTGTTCAGTAGTGTGTGGTATATTTCTGAGATCTCTAAAACTGTTAAAAGCTTTTAAAAATTTTGTAGGCTTTCATTCCTCAGACATACAGTGTTTTGAGGTCTGTGAGCATTTCTTTGATCTCTAAAATTGCTTAAAAGCTTTTAAAAAATTTTGTAGACTTCTATTTCCCAGCCATACTGTGTTACATGGTCTGTGAACATTTCGATGAGCTCTAAAACTGCTAAAAAGCTTTTAAAAAATTGGTATACTTTTATTTTTCAGCTATACAGTGTACGGAATAGAAATATATATCTTGCAATTTGTTACCATCTTTTCAGTTAGCCATTAAAATGTATTAACGACTGAGGACCCTCAAATCTAAATATTTTCTAAAAACTTTTAAACATTTTGTAGGCTTCTATTTCTCAGACAGACATTTTTTTCAAACACTGAACAATATCTTCAAATGTACCATAGTTATCAGTATATGTGCACAGTAGTGTCACGCTGTATAGCAGATATATATATGAGATGTCAGTAATCTATATCAAAAGGGCAACATACTATATAACATGCGCATAGATATATTATAACATGGATTTACCTGATAGAATGTCCAGTGGGTCAAAACGGAATCCGCTATACGCTGTCTCCGGCTAGAGGGTGATCGGGGTCTAAGCTGACCCTGAACTGGGGTCCCAACTAATCCCTCAACCTGGAGGTACTGTTAAAGGTACAGAGGTCCAGGCCACCAGCGTAAACCCTGTCTCCTATCAATCCCTGCCAACTGTATTCTAGTCCTAAGAAGGACCCTGAATACCACCAAAGGGAATGAACAGGTAACGGATAATGAACAGAAAGACATACAAGAAAGAGAAGGAATAAAGTAAATAAAGTCTTACATACAACACTCACACACAGTAGGAACACCTAAGGTCTCAGAGATAATCTATAAGCTATAAGAGTAAAAACAACTAATGAACTCTTAGCTTAAATATTCTCAGAACCGATCCAGTCTGCTGAACTACATGAATGCTTTCACCGGCATCCAACACCCAGACTGGCAGGAATATAAAGGAAACTAATTAGAACATAATCCAAAGCAGCCGGGCGAGGCTGAACCTAGTCTTAGCAAAGAGCTAGGTAAAATTAACTCTCTCATTACCAAACACAAAGAAACAGCAGCTCAGCTGCGAGAAGTCAGAACGTGCAATCGCGACGATCTTCGCGGCGATGCACCCATGACAGTACCCCCCCTTCTACGAGGGGCCTCCGGACCCTCATGACCAGGTCTGTCCGGGTAAATTGTGTGAAAGGTCCGAACCAATCGATCTGCGTTATCATCAGACGCAGGGACCCACGTCCTCTCCTCAGGACCATACCCCCTCCAATGAACTTCCACGTTATCATTGATTACCACTGAAGGAGGAGGTAGAGGTGACGGTATGACTGGTGCCACATACTTTTTAAGAAATGACTTGTGAAACACATTATGAATTTTAAACGTAGGAGGGAGGTCCAGACGAAATGCCACAGGATTAATTATGGAACTGATCCTGTATGGCCCGATGAATCTGGGACCCAACCTCCAGGAGGGAACTTTAAGTTTTATATTCCTGGTAGACAACCACACCAGATCGTTCACCCTCAGATCTAGACCAGAAACTCTCCTCCTATCAGCCATCCGTTTGTAAGGGTTCTCCGTAACCTTCAGTCTTAAGCGATCTGGAACTATCAGTCTCCCTGGAAGTCCCACAGGGGCGTCCCCCTGAGCCCCCAATACCTCCCCCTCAAGCTCAGAGCATACAGCTGACACTACAACTCCCTCCTGAGGAATAGGAACCGGATCATCCGTCTTCCCGACCCCTGGGAAAGTACGAGATAAGGCATCAGGAAGCGACTTTATTGAGAAGTCATATGTGCGATGAGGAGGTAACTCTTTACACCCCTCCTCTGAGAACTTCTCCCAAAAGTCCTCCAGAAAAGGAGGCAAAGTCCTAGGCACAACCGCACCGATGACCGTGCTCATGCAGTTATTCTTGCAAAATTCACCCCACTGGCTTATCTTTCTGGATTGCCAATCAATCACTGGGTTATGTTTAGCCAACCAAGGAAGTCCCAACACAATAGGAGCAGGCAGACCCTCCAACACATAACAAGACAATTGCTCTTTATGTATTGCCCCTACTCGAAGATCTATGTTATGAACAGCTTGTACCAAGCTACCTTGACCAAGAGGTCTAGAATCAATAGAGAGTATAGGGACCGGTTTGGCCAATACACTCAGTTGCATACCATGCACCTGGGCAAACCGAGTGTCCACCAGATTAGCCCCGGACCCACTATCAAGAAAAACGGAAATCCTCTCAGTTCTAGTACCAATCACCACCTCCGCAGGCACGAGAAACTGAGAGGGATTTGGGGACGAAATACACACTCCCAGGTTAACTCCTTGGTTCAAAGAGGTCCGGGATGGACACCCCCCAACAAAATGTCCCTCTCTCCCGCAAAAGAAACACCTTCTAGTCTTGCGGCGCACCGCTGATTCCCTCCTACAAAATGATGTCCCTCCCAACTGCATGGGTTCCTCAGAACAGACCAGGGAACCTCAGTATAAGGGACTTTAGTAGTAGGTGGAGTCATCACGGGGGTGGAGTTACCTCGCGTCTTCCCCGAAGACGTCTATCAATGCGAATAGCGAGGGCCATAGCAGCCTCCAGTGATGGAGGAGAATCATACTGAGCCAACACATCTTTTAATTTGTCAGACAACCCTTGACAAAACTGGCTCCTAAGAGCTGGGTCATTCCACTGAGTATCTGTTGCCCATCTACGGAACTCAGAAGAATATTCCTCCGCTGGACGATTTCCTTGCCGTATTTTACGTAACCTTGTTTCAGCAAGGGAGACTCGATCCGGATCATCATATACCAGACCCAGGGCAGTAAAAAATCGATCCACTGACTGGAGATCTGGGGAGCCTGGAGGAATAGAGAACGCCCAAGATTGAGGATCCCCTTGTAAGAGCGAGATAACAATTCCCACCCTCTGCTCTTCACTCCCAGATGACCGAGGCCGCAGCCGAAAGTACAATTTACATGCCTCCCGGAAAGTAAAAAATTTGTCCCGCCCACCAGTGAACCTGTCCGGGAGAGCAACCTTAGGTTCAAATCTGGTTTGCTCCGGGGGGGACAAAACCTTGGACTTAATGTCTGCCAACTCCATGGACAATCCCTGCAACTGCCGGGCCAGCTGGGCTACTGGATCCATGACAGCTGGGGAGAATCTTTAGTATGGCCGGTGAAAATGTCACGCTGTATAGCAGATATATATATGAGATGTCAGTAATCTATATCAAAAGGGCAACATACTATATAACATGCGCATAGATATATTATAACATGGATTTACCTGATAGAATGTCCAGTGGGTCAAAACGGAATCCGCTATACGCTGTCTCCGGCTAGAGGGTGATCGGGGTCTAAGCTGACCCTGAACTGGGGTCCCAACTAATCCCTCAACCTGGAGGTACTGTTAAAGGTACAGAGGTCCAGGCCACCAGCGTAAACCCTGTCTCCTATCAATCCCTGCCAACTGTATTCTAGTCCTAAGAAGGACCCTGAATACCACCAAAGGGAATGAACAGGTAACGGATAATGAACAGAAAGACATACAAGAAAGAGAAGGAATAAAGTAAATAAAGTCTTACATACAACACTCACACACAGTAGGAACACCTAAGGTCTCAGAGATAATCTATAAGCTATAAGAGTAAAAACAACTAATGAACTCTTAGCTTAAATATTCTCAGAACCGATCCAGTCTGCTGAACTACATGAATGCTTTCACCGGCATCCAACACCCAGACTGGCAGGAATATAAAGGAAACTAATTAGAACATAATCCAAAGCAGCCGGGCGAGGCTGAACCTAGTCTTAGCAAAGAGCTAGGTAAAATTAACTCTCTCATTACCAAACACAAAGAAACAGCAGCTCAGCTGCGAGAAGTCAGAACGTGCAATCGCGACGATCTTCGCGGCGATGCACCCATGACAAGTAGAGAGGAGCGACTTTGCCTCCGGGAGGGTCGAGTCGGGTTTCGGACCACCCGACTTTCACAAAAGTCGAGTCGAACGAAATCGGCTGACTATCGGAAAAAGTCGAAGGTCCGACTGAAACACGAAACCCAATGCAAGTCAATGGGGAAGCAAAGCCGGCAGGGAGTGGAGGACAGTAAACACACCTACAGTGCCCATTTCAATGCCAACGACATCAATTCTTATTACTTAAGCTTGTCAACCTTGATTTACTTTATAATAATAGTTACGCATTGAAAACTGGGGTTATTTGGCTAAAGTTGTGGGGGGGCAGGGCTGGCTCCAGGTTTTCGTGGGCCCCGGGCGAAAGAGTCTCAGTGGGCCCCTTTAACACATACCACAATTCATGATGCTCCGATACGGCAGAGAAATATGCTATGTTTCGGTAGCTGAGGAGGACAGGAACAACAGCAGGGCAGCCGAACACCTGAGATGTTGGTAACTGATGGGTTGCAGATTCCTAAACTAACGACACAACTAGAGGTAGCCGTGGAGCGTTCCTACGTTGATCCTAGACGCCTCGTCACAGCCTGAGAGATAACTACACCTAAAGGCAGAAAGATGAAAGCTATCTGCCCCGGAGCAGATCCCCAAAGGAAATAGGAAGCTCCCAAACATATAATGGCGGTTAGACAAGATGAAAATACAAGCATAGGCAGAAAATAGACTGAGCAAACGCTGGGGCCACAAGCTGACTAAATAGGATAGGACAGGATAGATTACTTTCTGCAACCCAGAAAACCCTACAAAAATCCAACAATTCTGATTACAAAAATACTGAGATCACACGATCTCGCCACCCACTAAATCAGATCTCAGTGTGAACAAAAACCAAGCCGCAGCCGCTGAAAAAACAGATAAAAGCAAATGAGCAAATAACAGTGGCTGCAGAAAAACTGTGAAGAGCTCAGGCCCCAGGAGGGGACCTGGCTGACCTCCACAAAAGTGCAGAAAACAATACAAAAAGCAAACACAAAAAGAAAAGCAAAAAATATCTTATCTGAAAGCAGGAGATGCAGGCAAGACTCCAGCAAACTTCCAAATGAACCAGGAACCACAATTGAGACAAGAACAATTGATCACCGGCAACCATCATGGGAGGGAACCCATATCAGACCAGTCTGTGATTCCAGATTGCCACTCCTCGCTGAAAGGTTCAGTACTGTCTGCAACCTCCAGAAGGAGCCTCTGCTCAGAAACCATCTCTAGCACATTCATAACAGAAATATAGGTATAGTACAATGCCAAATACTTCACTTCTTACATTACATGACTGATATCTATATTAAATTCTACAATAGCTCAAAAACCGGACAGTATATTCCTCCATACAGTATTATGGCCACCATATAGTGCGCCATACAGAATAATGAGCCCCATATATTGCTCCATACAGAATAATTGGTCCCATATAATGTTCCATACAGTATATGATGAGCTCCACATAATGCTCCAGTATATGATGGTCCCCATATAATGTGCCATACAGTATAGGATGGTCTCCATAGAGTATAATGAGCCACACATATTGCTCCATACAGTATAATGAGTCGCATATAAAGCTCCACACAGTATATGATGGGCCCAATATATTGCTCCATACAGAATGGGCTCCATATAATGCTCCATACAGAATAGGCCCCATATGTGCTCCATATGATGCTCCATATATAAAGGGCCCTATATTGATGCCCCATAAATAATGAACCCCATATGATTCTCCAGTATATGATGGGCCCCTTGGATGATGCTCCAGTGTATGATGGGTCTATTTAATGCTCCATATATATATTGGGCCCAATATGATGCTCCAGTGTATAATGGGCCCCGTATATGATGCTCCAGTGTATGATGGGCCCCATTTATAATGCTCCAGTGTATGATGGGCCCCATGGATGATGCTCCAGTGTATGATGGGCCTATATAATGCTCCATATAAAATGGGCCCCTTTTATAATGCTCCAGTGTATAATGCGCCCCGTATATGATGCTCCAGTGTATGATGGGCCCCATGGATGATGCTCCAGTGTTTGCTGGGCCCATATATAATGCTCCATATATAATGGGCCCCATATGATGCTCCAGTATGTGATGGGCCCCATGGATGATGCTCCAGTGTATAATGGGCCTATGTAATGCTCCATATATAATGGGCCCCATTTTTATTGCTCCAGTGTATAATGGGCCCCATATATGATGCTCCAGTGTATGATGGGCCCCATTTATAATGCTCCAGTGTATGATGGGCCCCATGGATTATGCTCCAGTGTATGCTGGGCCTATATAATGCTCCATATATAATGGGCCCCATTTATAATGCTCCAGTGTATAATGGGCCCTTTCTATGATGCTCAAGTGTATGATGGGCCCCATATATAATTCTCCAGTGTATAATGCTCCCCATATATTGCTCCCAACATTAAAAAAAATTAAATACCTCTTCTCGCTGGGCACTGCTCTACTCTGGACTCCTCATCGTCGCCATCTTCCAGCTCTCTGCACTTGGACTGTTCAGGCACGTGTGTGAGTTTTGCCAGGGCTATTGCCACCACAAAATTACAGCCGTTATCACTGACTACCTTGTCTGGCTCAAGATGTAGACTGCCCAGCCATGACTCAGATTCTCGCTGCAAGAAGTCGGCCAGTATCTCTGCAGTGTGTCTGTTGTCGCCCAAAGACATCATTTTTAAAACAGCCTGCTGACGCTTACCACTAGCTGTTCGATAGTGGGACACCTCGTGTGCAACACTAGCAGCTGTGGATGGAGTGCTCGTGCGACTGCGCTCTGTCGACGAGCTTTTGCTTCTGGAGGAGGAGAAGGAGGAGGCTCGAACGCCTACAGCTAACTGTTGCCTATACTGTGGGCTAGGCAGCATTGTCCCACCGCCGCTGTCCCCTGTGGACCCTGCATCCACCACATTAACCCAGTGCGCATTGATGGACACGTAACGGCCCTGGCCATGCCTATTGGCCCATGCATCTTTTGTGAGGTGCATCTTTCTCTTTCTACTCACTGATTGTTTGAGAGCATGGACAATGCGGTCTTTCACATGCAGGTGGAGGGCAGGGATGACTTTTCTAGAAAAGAAGTGCCGACTGGGTAGGTCATAGCGTGGGACAGCATAGGCCATGAGCTCTCGGAGTGCTGCGCTTTCAACCAAACGGAAGGGCATCATCTCTAATTAGATCAGTTTGGCAATTTTGGCATGTAAACCCAGTGTTCGCGGATGAGAGGATGAGTACTTTCTTGTCCTACTCAGAGTGTCTGCTAGGGTGAGCTGGACTTGAGAGCTGCATATGGGGGAACTAGCGGTGGACATGGCGGACTGAGAGGGGGTTGGTGATGGTGGTGGTGGTGGTGGTGATGGCCTAGATTCAGTCTTTCGTTGCAAAAACATTGTGATTCCCTGACTGCTTTGGCCTTGCGACGACACCTCAACATTTCTTGCTGGTGGTGTCCTAACCGGTGGGCTTACAATGCGGGTAGCGATGTAGCATTGCTGGCTACCTTCTGTTGGAGCAGGTTCACATGTGCTACCTGAGGTTTTGTAGTCCGTCCATGCTTGAAAGTGCATGGTGTTTAAATGTCTAAGCATGCAACTGGTATTAAAATTTCGGAGATTTTTCCCTCGGCTAAAGGTCCTTCCGCACTTCTTACAGATAACCTTTGCCTCATCAATAGGATTTTGGTCAAAAAAGGGCCACACTGCACTCTTCCTACTGTGGGATAAATGTTCAGGGCTTGCACGCTGTGCTAATTTGACCGTCTGGCCAAGCTGTCCTGCAACTCTTTTTGTTTTTTTAACACCTTTTTGGACTGCTATGGCCTGCCAGATAACCCCAGCTGCGATGTCGATGCCTGCTGCGGATCCTCCTCCTCTTCTGAGCTATTGCCAGCGGCACCCTCTTCCCCCAATGGATGCCAATCTGGGTCAACAACTGGGTCATCCATCATCTCCTCTTCAATTTCATCTGCACCTTCCTCTATGTCACCGTGTAAGATGGTATAGTATGTATGAAGGGGCACCTGAGTTTCATCAGGGTCAGATTCTGGCTCAGTAGACTGCGAGGGCAATGTAGTGCTCTGGGTGAATGTACCAGCAGAATCATATAGCAGTGGCTGTGCATCAGTGCACTCCATGTCAGATTCATCTTGTACTGGGGAATTCAGGATTTGACTTGATAACCCAGGCATGGTATGTGAAAAGAGCTCCATGGAGTTATCTGAAGTGTGGCCTGCCGCATCCTTCACTTTTGGTGGGGGTGAAGGACACACGGAAAGGTGTTGTTCCAGATCAGGAGCCTGCACTGATGACTCAGTGCTTGCATTTCTTGAAATTTCAGAAGAGGAGGCGATAGAGCTGGAGGTTGTTTCGGCAATGTAAGCTAAAACCTGTTCCTGATGCTCCGGCTTTAAAAGTGGTTTACCTACTCCCAGAAAAGGGAGCCTTCCAGGCCTTCTGAAGCCAGACGATGATGCAGGCTCAACACCTCCTGTTTTAGGTGCTATTGTGCTTTTGGCACTACCAGCAGATGTGAGCCGCCCTCCCAGAGACATGGGGTACTCGGATCCGAGCCTATTAACTTCTATAGGGGATGTCACGGCAACACAGCTCGGTCCGTGGCCCTGGGGGCTCACCCATAAATGTGGGATATTTACAGGGGAATAAATGTTTATAGGATAATTTGTGACGCCACCTGAAGTACCTGGTCAGGGTGACCAGCGCTGCTGTGCAGATCCACTGAAGGGTTGATGTTGTGCAGCTAGATGTTAGGCCTCCCACAGGTGAGGCTGAGCCCTTCAGGGCAGGTAAATGTGTAGGGATGCAGGACGGAAGGGAACCCGGCAGTTAGGGGTTAGAAGGTGGACACACACATACTAGTCACTTTGGCACCTTTACTGTAGTTGTTGCAGGCACATCCTGGAGCACTATAGGGTGAAGGGTGCACATCCAGATTCTCCCACTGAGTAGGTGTGTGGCCTCCTGTTCCTTGTCGTTGTGTAATTGAAGTCCTGGCCTGCATGTAGCTGGGCCTAACTTAGTCTCTGTCCTGCACCTGGCTGACCTTGTGGTTGGACCTTCTCCTGAAGTACAGTCCCTACTTGCAGCGTCCCGCTTTCCGGACTCCGTCCTCCTGGCCCAGTTACGTATCAGATCTGTGGTGGTCCTGGGACCTATAGTCCTCCAGGAACTCCGGTGTTCTCCTAATGGGTCGTGGAGATCCCTATAGGCTCGGACCCCGGCGTCCGGTAAATACTTGTTGAGGTGAACTATTAAAGCTCCTCTGCCTCTTTTATCTTCTTCCTCTTCACACTTGCCTTCGGCCTGACTCGGCCCTCACACGATTACACACATGGCATTGGTGGCTGCTCTTGCCGCTCTCATGAGCGTCTGCACACTCCCAGCTCTCACTTGAGCTACGGAGTCCCTCACTGAACTCCCTCGTCTCCTCTGCTCAGACTGACTCGATTGACTCACTCTACTAGACTGAATTATTGAACTAACTCTATAGATCCTTTATGCTCTCTTTTAGACAGGCTGAACTCACAGACTGCAGGCTGCAGCCTTCTCAAAATCAAATCTGAGCTCTCTTCCTATCTTCACCCTCCTTTTATATGCCTATCCGGCTCCCTCTGGTTGTCTTAGGGGATGGGTGAAGGTGTGTGGATGCATTAGGACCTCTAGTGGTTAAATCTTTTAGTGCACCCTTCCAGGAGATGTGGTAATCCTAGCACAGCTGGGCTCCACATTCCCCCCTAGTACAACTCAGCACTCCCGGGCTGAAAGACATTTTTCAGAAACAAAACATTAAACAATATATCTTCCCTTTTCGGGAGGTAAGGCACTCTTGAACTGTTGCAGAAGAAATAAATAACTATATACATATGTAATAACAATTAGGGAATGAGCAATCTGAAAAGTCCTAGTTTCTTTTGGAAAGATTGCTCTGGGGGTAATGGGAAAAAGAAGTAAAATAATGTCCATTTCACTTGAATTGATATCAAAAGGAAAAACAATTAGTAAGGCACAATAGCAATAATAATACATTTTACATTTATATACAATGGCTCTAAATTAACTATATACATCTGCCAAGGGTTGAACTAGTCTCTAAACCTAGCAGGGATTTGTCCTTTTGTGCTACGTACTGAACTACGTGGTGCAGTGACCTGTGAGGTATCAGTTTCCCTGTTTGTTCTACGTGCTGGTAGGTTATAGAATTGCCTTAATCTCTCTAGAGGACTGGCAAGTATACCATGGGCTGGGCCATTTGGCTCGACTTCTGCAGGGGATTCTTCCTGAGATTCTTCCTCAATAGGTTCTACTTCTTGGGATTCTGCTTGGGCAGGTTACTCTGGAACTAACTCTACTGCGGCAACTGGCTCAACTTGCTGTAGTGGTTCTTCTTGTTGTTGATAGAATTGGAGTACAGGGATTGATAACGGCTTCTCCGATTCTAGGCCAATCCGCTGGAAAAATCTCCTAATTCCGTATGTGTTACCTCTTCTTCAGGTTCTCCCAAGGGGATGAAAGGCACTTCTTCTTGGGGCTTTAGCAGATCTGGACACAACTTTAGGTGATCTCTGGATACAGTTGTGGTCATTCTTCCTCCATCTTTACTGATTAGGCATGTTTTCTGGTTATCAAACCTTGAATTCAACACAATGTAGGGCTCTTTTTCCCATTGATCATCGAGTTTGTGCATCCTTCTCTTTCTTTTTAGCACAACTTCACCACGTGTGAAAGGTTCTGCTGGTGCACACTTGTTGTAGCGAGTCTCTTGCTTATCTCTTACCCTAGTGAGACTGTCTTCAACACAGGCCTCTACTTTTCTGTACTGCTCCTGTCTGGTCGTATCCCAGTCTTCAGTAGTCACATCCGCTTCTGGTTCTACAACACCAAGCTCTAGATCCATGGGCAGCTTTCCTGGTCTTGCCCGCATGAGGTAAGCTGGGGTGCAATTGGTGGAACTCACAGGTATGTGATTGTACAGATCTACCAAATCAGGTAGTAGTCTGGCCACTGATTTCTCTCCTCAAGTGGTACAGTCTTCAGCAGGTCAATGACGATGTGATTCATCTTTTCACAGAGACCATTGGTTTGGGGGTGGTACGGTGTGGTTCTTATCTTCTTACATCCGTACAGATGGCAGAACTCTTTGAACAATTCGGCCTCAAAGGCTGAGCCTTGATCAGTCAGCACCTGCTCAGGATATCCATGTGGTCTGCAGAAATACGCTTGAAACGTCTTTGCTGCTGTCTCTGCCGTCAGATTCTTGACAGGGGCGACCACCAGGAATCTGGAGTAGTGATCCACCATGGTCAGGGCATAGGAGTATCCCGACCGGCTGGGTGACAACTTGACATGGTCCAGGGCTACGATCTCTAAGGGTCGAGTCGTCTTGATGTGTTGTAAGGGTGCCTTCTGACTGCTGTAGTCTTTTCTTCTGAGGCCACAGGGTCCACAGTTCTTGCACCACCTCTCAATGGAGCTACACATCCCACCCAGTAGAAACGACACTTCAACAGGGTCTCCAGCTTCTTCCAGCCAAAGTGCCCCGCTTGATCGTGGTAGGCTTCCAACACCATCTGGATGTCTGCTCTGGGGACTACTATCTGCCAAACCATTTCGTGGGTTCTTGGATTGACGTACCTCCGGCACAGCTTCTCACGATAGATAAACAGCCGGCTTCTCTCATTCCACAGCTGCCTTGCTTGTGGAGACGCATCCTTCTCCAAGGAGGAACCTTCCTGAGTTATCAGCTCCTTGATACGGCTGACAACTGGATCGCTGTCCTGAGTCTCCTTCCAGCTGTGGTGAGGTAAAGGATTTAACGTCTTACCACGCGCCTCCTGTAGGCTCGTTGCTCATGGATCATCCCATTCCTGTGAAAGGCAGGTATTTCAATCTCTTCCAGGTCATCCACTTCTTCTTCTGTGTCTGACTCATGAGGCATCCTGGACAGGGCATCAGCGTTGGCAATCTTGCGGCCCGCTCGGTACTTGATTGTGAATTGGTAGTTTGACAGCCGAGCCATCCAGCGTTGTTCCATGGCTCCCAGCTTAGCTGTTTCAAGATGTGTCAAGGGGTTATTATCAGTGTAGGCAATTAACTTTCTGGAGGCTAGGTAATGCTTAAACCTTTCCGTGATGGCCCAGACCAGCGCTAGGAACTCCAAATTGAAGCTGCTATAGTTCTCGGGGTTCCTCTTGGTCGGGCGGAGCTTCCTGCTTGCATAGGCAATGACTTTCTCTAGGCCATTTTGCTTCTGACTGAGGACAGCTCCCAATCCTTCTTTTGCTGGCATCAGTATACAGCAGGACCGGTTGGCTGTAGTCAGGGTAGGAAAGGATCTCTTCACCTGTCAGGATCTCCTTCATTTCTTTGAATGCCTCAGCCTGTTCTTTACCCCAGTGGAATGGAGAATTTCTGCTCTTAAGGGACTGTCCCACCAGGAGGTCTTGCAGAGGCGCTGCTTTCTTAGTGTAGTCCTTTACAAACCTCCGGTAGTATCCTGTCAGTCCCAGGAACTGACGCATCTCTTTGAGGTTCTTTGGCTCCGGCCATTTCTGGATGGCGGTGACCTTCTCGGGGTCTGGCGCTACTCCCTCTGAGCTGACAATATGTCCCAGATACTGTACCTTTTGTTTGAGCAGGTGGCACTTTGAAGGCTTCAGTTTCATCCCATACTTGGACAGTGACTCGAATACCTCCGCCAGGTGCTTCAAGTGATCTTCATACGTCTTGGAATACACAATTACGTCGTCCAAGTGCAGTAACACAGTTTCGAAGTTGAGATGTCCCAGGCAGCTCTCCATCACTCTCTGGAACGTGCCGGGGGCACTGCTGACTCCAAATGGCATTCTGTCGAACTCACAGAGTCCCATCGGGTGGTGAAAGCCATCTTCTCCCGATCCTCCTCAGCCACAGCTACTTGCCAGTACCCACTAGTGAGGTCAGGGGTGGAAAAGTAATTAGCAGACTTTAAGGCAGCTAGGGATTCCTCAATGCGTGGCAAAGGGTATGAATCTTTATGTGTAATTCGATTTACTTGTCTGTAATCTACACACATTCTCATGCTCCCATCCTTTTTCCTGACTAGAACTAGAGGTGCTGCCCAGGGACTACAACTATCCCTTATCACCCCTGCCTCCTTCATGTCACGCAACATCTCCTTCGCTTTCTGGTAGTGTGCTGGAGGTATAGGCCTGTTCCGTTCTTTAATGGGGGGATGATTGCCTGTGGGGATGTGATGCTGGACCCCTTTTATCTTTCCAAAGTCAAGTGGGTGTTTGCTCAATACCTGTGCGTACTCCTGAACTACTCAATGTACTCCCTGTTTCTGGTGGGCTGGAGTGGTGTCCGTCCCGACATGGAGCTGTTGACACCAATCCTCCACCTTGATTGCCGGGCCATTATCCTCCACTGATTGTGGGGAAGTTAAGGGCTCCGTCGGTTGAATGGAGTTATTATCCACAGCATGTAACTTGGCAACAGTGGCATAACGTGGTAATTTGACTTCATTCTCTCCCCAGTTGAGAAGACGCACTGGCACCCTCCCATTACGTACCTCCACTACCCCTCTGGCAGTCAAGAGTGTAGGTCTGTGTTCTGAACAATGGGGCTCTACTACTGCTTGGTAGTTCTGTCCTCTCAGACCTATTGCTGCTCTACACCAAATAAGCATTTCACTCATTGGGGTATCACAATAGGGTTCGGGTCTGTCACCTGTACATTACCAATCTCACCACCGGTCAGTTTCACTTGCTGCTGGCACATCAGGGCCCGAATCTCCTTCTGGATCGCTCCCTTTTGCTTTGGTCTGGCAACATCAGTGAGCTGTTGGAGTAAAAACACAACCACCTCCAAACAGTTACTAATAATGTTAGTGCCTAAAACCACATTCAACCCATTTTCCTCATTAACAGTCTTCACTACAAGAAGTCCCTGATCCTTTAGCTCCACTCTCCCCACTTTTACGTCTACGTTTTTAGCCCCCAGTAAGTCAAGAGGGAGGCCATTAGAGGCGTATACTGTAAAGTCGGGGTTTGAGGGTTGGAGACCGTCCATGGACCAGTATCTGTTGTAAAGGATATCAGGTATGATGGTTACCTGAGATCTGGTGTCCAGCAGAGCAGGGATTGCGATCCAGTCCAGTATGATGGACACGAAAGGTCGTCCTCCCACAAACCTGCGGTTCCAGTCTGAGGGGCCTGATGAGTCTATTCCTGGGTGTTGGCCCTCGGACCCAGGATTTGCCCGTTTAAAGGACACTGGCGTGCGATGTGACCTCCCTTCTGGCAGCGGTAGCAGACGATCCCTCGGTGAGGATGGTGCTGGTCCTTCCTGGGGGTGGCGTTGTCCTCCTCTGGGGTGGCGACGTCCTCTTTCTCCTCCGGCTCATCCAGGGGACATCCTCAGGGCAGTCGGCTAGCAGGATCTTTCCTTCCGTCTCCGGTTCCGTCCGCAGTTGCAGGGCACTCATTACAGTGGCCAGGTTTTTAGTCAGCTGGCGCACTTCTGAGCGTAGACAGTCCAGCTCAGAAGGGGCGCTGCCTGTGTTTTGGCTTCAGCAACCAGCGGGGAAAAGGTGGATGCTGCTGGCATTAGAGTGGGCTCACCCGGGTGACGCTGGGTTGCCATCTCGAGCGTTTCCAGGGACCGCAGTCCTTTTACAGCCATATCCTTAAGGGCATCAAAAGTAGCATCAGGATGATCCAAGGACCACCAATGCACAGTCCTACTTTCCGCTTGGGACCTCAGTCCCCGTACAAATTGTTCTTTTAACATTTTATCTTCATTAGTGACACTTATGGGGTTAACCTGTATGAGAGCTTGCAGGGCCCCTTGTAGTCGACAGGCATAGTCCCGAATGCTATCCTCCGGTTTTTGAGAACATTGGTAGAACCTCATTCGGAGGTCTGTCTCAGTGCGATCCTCAAAGATAGTCTGTAACTTTAAGAAAATTGCAAACACTGACTCCTGGTCTGCAGCTGACCAAGTCTCTACCTCTTTTCTGCAGCACCAGTCAATTGTCCCACTACCACTGCAGCTTTCTGCTTCTCTGACATTGAGTACATGTCCAGTATGCTGCATATTTTTCTCTGGAACCCTGACAGGGTGTCTGGCTTGCCGCTGTACTGGGGAAGCCACTTTGCTCCGGGCATATATGGCAGTGTCAGCGATACTATCGGGGCCACAGGCCCAGGTGAGGGGGCAGCGCCCGTGGGTAAGTTAGTGGGGCTGTCGGCCTGGGCTGCGCCGTCGGCCTGCTGCTGCGACATCTCTGCGCCCCCCTAGTGAAACGTGGCCTACCTTCTCCTGTAGGCCGCAGCTTCCTCTTGGCACAGTTGCTTGGAGGAGCTGCGTCGCCGGCTCTCTGACGTCAGAGCGTTCACCGAAGCTCTCTGCAGGACCTGCCGCCGCGTCAGCTCTGGGGGCGTGTCCAGGACTCAGCGCTTTTGCAGGTACGCCCACTAGTTTTTCATGCGATAGCGCTGTAAATGGCGGGCAATGGCGGGAAATCTTCACCACAACACAAAACACAGTCTTTCATTAAGGCACACAGTACCCGGTGGCAATGGGCACAAGTTACCCCGTTGCTGCAGGGCATGCAATCCTGTTCGTGACGCCAAGTTAGATGATGCCGCCCTCCCAGAGCCATGGGGTACTTGGATCCGAGCCTATTAACTTCAATCGGGGATGTCACGGCAACACAGCTCGGTCCATGGCCCTGGGTGCTCACCCATAAATGTGGGATATTTACAGGGGAATAAATGTTTATAGGATAATTCGTGACGCCACCTGTAGTACCTGGTCAGGGTGACCAGCGCTGCTGTGCAGATCCACTGAAGGGTTGATGTTGTGCAGCTAGATGTTAGGCCTCCCACAGGTGAGGCTGAGTCCTTCAGGGCAGGTAAATGTGTAGGGATGCAGGACGGAAGGGAACCCGGCAGTTAGGGGTAAGAAGGTGGACACACACACACTAGTCACTTTGGTACCTTTACTGTAGATGTTGCAGGCATATCCCGGAGCACTATAGGGTGAAGGGTGCACATCCAGATTCTCCCACTGAGTAGGTGTGTGGCCTCCTGTTCCTTGCCGTTCTGTAATTGAAGTCCTGGCCTGCATGTAGCTGGGCCTAACTTAGTCTCTGTCCTGCACCTGGCTGACCTTGTGGTTGGACCTTCTCCTGAAGTACAGTCCCTACTTGCAGCGTCCCGCTTTCCGGACTCCGTCCTCCTGGCCCAGTTACGTATCATCTCTGTGGTGGTCCTGGGACCTATAGTCCTCCAGGAACTCCGGTGTTCTCCTAATGGGTCATGGAGATCCCTATAGGCTCGGACCCCAGCGTCCGGTAAATACTTGTTGAGGTGAGCTATTAAGGCTCCTCTGCCTCTTTTGCTTCTCTTTCCACTTGCCTTCGGCCTACTCAGGCCCTCACACGATTACACACACTGGCAGTTGGTGGCTGCCTCTTCGCCGCTCTCAGAGCGTCGGCACGCTCCCAGCTCTCAACTTGAGCTATGGAGTCCCTCACTTAAAACTCCACTCGTCTGCTCTGTCTGCAGACTACTCACTTGTCTCAGCTCTGACTAGACTGGAATGGATTTGACTCCACTCTACTAGACTCCACTCTATTTGAACTGAACTCTGTCTTTGCTCTCTCTAGACAGGCTGAACTCACAGACTGCAGGCTGCAGCCTTCTCAAAATCAAATCTGAGCTCTCTTCCTATCTTCACCCTCCTTTTATATGCCTATCCAGCTCCCTCTGGTGGTCTTAGGGGATGGGTGAAGGTGTGTGAATGCATTACGACCTCTAGTGGTTAAATCTTTTAGTGCACCCTTCCAGGAGATGTGGTAATCCTAGCACAGCTGGGCTCCACAGATGCAACACCATCAGTATCAGCTGGCCCCCCCGCCACGTCCGCGGCCTCTTCAACCATACTTCCTCATGTTTGCTGCTGCAACCCCCTGACCTACTGTCTCCTGCCTCACAATCCTGTAGAATGTAAGCCCGAAAGGGCAGGGTCCTCTCCCCTCTGTATCAGTCTGTCATTGTTAGTTTGTTTACTGTAAGTGATACCTGTAATTTGTATGTAACCCCTTCTCATGTACAGCACCATGGAATCAATGGTGCTATAGAAATAAATATTAATAATAATAATAATAATAATAATAGTTTGGGAAAATGTACCAAAAATACCAGCAGATATATGGTACTGTATCAGAAGCGTACAGCTGTATAAGGTGAGGGGGAAAATTTAAATCTTCGTATATATTTCCGGAGTCACACACAGGCGCTCACAGGCTCAGTATGGATTAGACCAGAATATAAAAAGCAGAAAAAGGGTACGGTATCACAAGATACCAGGTGTATATAGTATAGGGGAAAATTGTAAATCTCTGTATATATTTACGGAGTCACCGACAGACGCTCTCAGGCTCAGTATGGATTAGACCAGAATATAAAAAGCAGAAAAAGGGTACTGTATCTGAAGATACCAGGTGTATATAGTATAGGGGAAAATTGTAAATCTCCATATATATTTTTGGAGTAACAGACAAACGCTCTCAGGATCAGTATGGATTAGACCAGAATATAAAAAGCAGAAAAAGGGTACTGTATCACAAGATACCAGGTGTATATAGTATAGGGGAAAATTGTAAATCTCCCTAGATATTTTTGGAGTCACAGACAAACGCTCTCAGGATCAGTATGGATTAGACCAGAATATAAAAAGCAGAAAAAGGGTACTGTATCTGAAGATACCAGGTGTATATAGTATAGGGGAAAATTGTAAATCTCCGTATATATTTCCGGAGTCACAGACAGACGCTCTCAGGCTCAGTATGGATTACTCCAGAATATAAAAAGCAGAAAATGGGTACTGTATTACAAGATATCCGGTGTATATAGTATAGGGGAAAATTGTAAATCTCCGTATATATTTGCGGAGTCACACACAGACGCTCTCAGGCTCAGTATGGATTATACCAGAATATAAAAAACAGAAAAAGGGTACTGTATCTGAAGACACCAGGTGTATATAGTATAGGGAAAAATTGTAAATCTCCATATATATTTCCGGAGTCACAGACAGACGCTCTCATGCTCAGTATGGATTAGACCAGAATATAAAAATCAGAAAAAGGGTACTGTATCACAAGATACCAGGTGTATATAGTATAGGGAAAAATTGTAAATCTCCGTATATATTTCCGGAGTCACAGACAGACGCTCTCATGCTCAGTATGGATTAGACCAGAATATAAAAAGCAGAAAAAGGGTGCAGTATCTGAAAATAACAAGTGTATATAGTATAGAGGAAAATTGTAAATCTCCTTATATATTTCCGGAGTCACAGACAGACGCTGTCAGGCTCAGTATGGATTAGACCAGAATATAAAAAGTAGAAAAAGGGTACTGTATTACAAGATACCAGGTGTATATAGTACAGGGGAAAATTGTAAATCTCCGAATATATTTCCGGAGTCACACTCAGACGCTCACAGGCTCAGTATGGCTTAGACCAGAATATAAAAAGCAGAAAAAGGGTACTGTATCACCAAATACCAGGTGTATATAGTATAGGGGAAAATTGTAAATCTCCATATATATTTGCGGAGTCACACACAGACGCTCTCAGGCTCAGTATGGATTATACCAGAATATAAAAAGCAGAAAAAGGGTACTGTATCTGAAGATGCCAGTTGTATATAGTATAGGGGAAAATTGTAATTTTCCGTAGATATTTCCGGAGTCACAGACAGATGCTCTCATGCTCAGTATGGATTAGATCAGAATATAAAAAGCAGAAAAAGGGTACTGTATTACAGGATACCAGGTGTATCTAGTACAGGGGAAAATTTCAATATCCGTATATATTTCCGGAGTAATACACAGACGCTCTCAGGCTCAGTATGGATTAGACCAGAATATAAAAAGCAGAAAAAGAGTACTGTATCATAAGATACCAGGTGTATATAGTATAGGGGAAAATTGTAAATCTCCATATATATTTGCGGAGTCACACACAGACACTCTCAGGCTCAGTATGGATTAGACCAGAATATAAAAAGCAGAAAAAGGGTGCTGTATTACAAGATACCAGGTGTATATAGTACAGGGGAAAATTTCAATATCCGTATATATTTCCGGAGTCACACACAGACGCTCTCAGGCTCAGTATGGATTAGACCAGAATATAAAAAGCAGAAAAAGAGTACTGTATCATAAGATACCAGGTGTATATAGTATAGGGGAAAATTGTAAATCTCCATATATATTTGCGGAGTCACACACAGACACTCTCAGGCTCAGTATGGATTAGACCAGAATATAAAAAGCAGAAAAAGGGTGCTGTATTACAAGATACCAGGTGTATATAGTACAGGGGAAAATTGTAAATCTCCGAATATATTTCCGGAGTCACACTCAGACGCTCACAGGCTCAGTATGGATTAGACCAGAATATAAAAAGCAGAAAAAGGGTACTGTATCACCAAATACCAGGTGTATATAGTATAGGGGAAAATTGTAAATCTCCATATATATTTGCGGAGTCACACACAGACGCTCTCAGGCTCAGTATGGATTATACCAGAATATAAAAAGCAGAAAAAGGGTACTGTATCTGAAGATGCCAGTTGTATATAGTATAGGGGAAAATTGTAATTTTCCGTAGATATTTCCGGAGTCACAGACAGATGCTCTCATGCTCAGTATGGATTAGATCAGAATATAAAAAGCAGAAAAAGGGTACTGTATTACAGGATACCAGGTGTATATAGTACAGGGGAAAATTTCAATATCCGTATATATTTCCGGAGTAATACACAGACGCTCTCAGGCTCAGTATGGATTAGACCAGAATATAAAAAGCAGAAAAAGAGTACTGTATCATAAGATACCAGGTGTATATAGTATAGGGGAAAATTGTAAATCTCCATATATATTTGCGGAGTCACACACAGACACTCTCAGGCTCAGTATGGATTAGACCAGAATATAAAAAGCAAAAAGGGTGCTGTATTTACAAGATACCAGGTGTATATAGTACAGGGGAAAATTTCAATATCCGTATATATTTCCGGAGTCACACACAGACGCTCTCAGGCTCAGTATGGATTAGACCAGAATATAAAAAGCAGAAAAAGAGTACTGTATCATAAGATACCAGGTGTATATAGTATAGGGGAAAATTGTAAATCTCCATATATATTTGCGGAGTCACACACAGACACTCTCAGGCTCAGTATGGATTAGACCAGAATATAAAAAGCAGAAAAAGGGTGCTGTATTACAAGATACCAGGTGTATATAGTACAGGGGAAAATTGTAAATCTCCGAATATATTTCCGGAGTCACACTCAGACGCTCACAGGCTCAGTATGGATTAGACCAGAATATAAAAAGCAGAAAAAGGGTACTGTATCACCAAATACCAGGTGTATATAGTATAGGGGAAAATTGTAAATCTCCATATATATTTGCGGAGTCACACACAGACGCTCTCAGGCTCAGTATGGATTATACCAGAATATAAAAAGCAGAAAAAGGGTACTGTATTGAAGATGCCAGTTGTATATAGTATAGGGGAAAATTGTAATTTTCCGTAGATATTTCCGGAGTCACAGACAGATGCTCTCATGCTCAGTATGGATTAGACAGAATATAAAAAGCAGAAAAAGGGTACTGTATTACAGGATACCAGGTGTATATAGTACAGGGGAAAATTTCAATATCCGTATATATTTCCGGAGTAATACACAGACGCTCTCAGGCTCAGTATGGATTAGACCAGAATATAAAAAGCAGAAAAAGAGTACTGTATCATAAGATACCAGGTGTATATAGTATAGGGGAAAATTGTAAATCTCCATAATATTTGCGGAGTCACACACAGACACTCTCAGGCTCAGTATGGATTAGACCAGAATATAAAAAGCAGAAAAAGGGTGCTGTATTACAAGATACCAGGTGTATATAGTACAGGGGAAAATTTCAATATCCGTATATATTTCCGGAGTCACACACAGACGCTCTCAGGCTCAGTATGGATTAGACCAGAATATAAAAAGCAGAAAAAGAGTACTGTATCATAAGATACCAGGTGTATATAGTATAGGGGAAAATTGTAAATCTCCATATATATTTGCGGAGTCACACACAGACACTCTCAGGCTCAGTATGGATTAGACCAGAAAATAAAAAGCAGAAAAAGGGTGCTGTATTACAAGATACCAGGTGTATATAGTACAGGGGAAAATTTCAATATCCGTATATATTTCTGGAGTCACACACAGACGCTCTCAGGCTCAGTATGGATTAGACCAGAATATAAAAAGCAGAAAAAGGGTACTGTATCACAAGATACCAGGTGTATATAGTATAGGGGAAAATTGTAAATCTCCGTATATATTTCCAGAGTCACAGATAGATGCTCTCAGGCTCAGTATGGATTAGACCAGAATATAAAAAGCAGAAAAAGGGTACTGTATCACATGATACCAGGTGTATATAGTATAGAGGAAAATTTCAATCTCCGTATATATTTCTGGAGTCACACACAGACGCTCACAGGCTCAGTATGGATTAGACCAGAATTAAAAAAGCAGAAAAAGGGTACTGTATCACAAGATACCAGGTGTATATAGTATAGGGGAAAATTGTAAATCTCCGTATATATTTCCAGAGTCACAGATAGACGCTCTCAGGCTCAGTTATGGATTAGACTAGAATATAAAAAGCAGAAAAAGGGTACTGTATCACAAGATACCAGGTGTATATATTATAGGGGAAAATTGTAAATCTCCGTATATATATTTCCAGAGTCACACACAGACGCTCTCTCAATATGGCTTTGACCATAATACAAAAGGCATAAAAAAGGTACTGTATCAGAAGATACCAGGTGTATATAGTGTAGGGGAAAATTTCAATCTCCGTATATATTTCAGGAGTGACAGACAGATAGTCAGCATGTATTTGTCTGTGATCCCAGCCGATACACGGTAGTGTGTGAGGAGCGTACATCTCTATACGGTGTGGGAAAAAATGAACCTCTCGGTAACTGTGCAGAAAAAAAGAATAAAAGTATTAGTGCTGTGTAAAAAGCAGTCTGCACAGCAGTGTACACACAGCAATACAGCTAGCAGGCAGCCTAATAACCAGCGCTGCTGCACACAAGAAAATCCTCCCCTGTCACTGCACACTAACTGTACAGCACAATTGCTATCAGCACAAGCACATAAGAACTTTTCTTTCCAGCCCTAACTGTCTCTCTACTGATAAACAGCGTCAGCAACCTCTCCCTACTGTTAAGATCGGAAGAAGTAAAATGGCGGTCAGCGGTCAGGGCTTTTATAGCCACTATGACACCCCCCCAAAGCAAGCCAATCACTGCAATGCCCTTCTCTAAGATGGTGGTGGACGCTGCACATGTCATCTCATGCCAACAGTGTACGTCCTTGCTCATTGGCTGAAAAAAGGCGCCTGCAAGCTTTATGGGAAAACCGACTTTGGTGCTTGGGTCGAAGACCGCATGGCCGACTTCGCGCTATGGTCGGGTTTCGCTTGGCGAAACCCGACTTTGGTGAAATTCGGCGACTTATGAATCTGACCGACCTGTTTCGCTCAACTCTAGTGCACAGTATAGCACACCCAGTGTACATATGATGTTATACACCTTATGTCTGTAGCCACAGTATAGTATATAAAAATCTGTATTTTGGCTGTGCTATGCTGTTTGCACAGACATTAACTGGTTTGTGGTGTAACCAGAGTCCCAAGGGCCCCAATGCAAAATTAGAACTGGGGCGCCCACCAGCATGTTGGTCAGATCTATGGACCGCTGTAATAATTTTCTCTGTCCTGGCCCTATCCTGCAATAATGTCCCCATCCTGGGTCCTTTATGTAATAATGTCCCCATCCTGTGCCCCGTCTGTAATAATGTCCCCTGTCCTGTGCCCCGTATGTAGTAATGTCCCACGTCCTGTTTCATGGCTGTATTAATATATCCCATCCTGTGACCCGTCTGTAATAATGTTCCCCGTCCTGTACCTGATCTGTAATAATGTGCCCCTTCCAGTGCCATGTCTGTAACAATGTCCCTCGTCCTGTACCACGTCAGTAATAATGGCCCCCGACTGTGCCATTTATGTAATTTAATCCCCCTTGTGCCATGTCTGTAAAAATGTCCCCTGTCCTGTGCCATGTCTTTAATAATGTGCCCCGTCCTGTGCCACATTTGTAATAATGCCCCTCATCCTGTGCCCTTTATGTAATAATGTCCCTCATCCTGGGCTCTTTATGTAATAATGTCCCTCGTCCTGTGCCCTTTATGTAATAATGTCCCCCATCCTGGGCTCTTTATGTAATAATGTCCCCCGTCCTGGGCCCTTCCTTATGTAATAATGTCCCCACATCCTGGACCCCTTTTATGTAATAATGTCCCCCATCCTATGCCCTTTATGTAATAATGTCCCCGTCCTGGGCCCTTTATGTAATAATGTCCCCCACATCCTTTTAAATTGCCCTTTATGTAATAATGTCCCCGTCCTGGCCCTCTTTATGTTAATAATGTCCCCCCCATCCTGGCCCTTTATGTAATAATGTCCCCCGTCCTGTGTTCTTTATGTAATAATGTCCCCCCATCCTGTGCCTTTATGTAATAATGTCCCCCTTCCTGAGCTAATTATTAAATTATTATATTAATAGTCCCCGTCCTGTGCTAATGATCCATGTTTAATAATGTCCCCGTCCGCCTTAGTATAATGTCCCACTGCTTTTGTAATAATGTCCCCAGTCCTGGCCATTATGTAATAATGCTCCCTCATGAAAAGTGCCCTTTATGTAATAATGTCCCCCTCCTGGGCTCTTTATGTAATAATGTCCCCCCCGTCCTGGGCCTTTTATGTAATAATGTCCCCGTCCTTGGGCTCTTTATGTAATAATGTCACCCGTCCTGGGCCTTTATATAATAATGTCCCTCGTCTGGGCTCTTTATGTAATAATGTCCCTCCGTCCTGGGTTCTTTATGTAATAATGTCCCCTGTCCTGGGCCCTTTATTTAATAAAGTCCCCCCGTCCTGGGCTCTTTATGTAATAATGTCCCCAGTCCTGGGTCCTTATGTAATAATATTCCGCGAGTTGAGCCCTGTGATCATTGTGCCCCTGGGTGTTATATACATTATAATATACATACACTGTGAACTTTTTCATTGTTGTGGAGTTTGTTTTCATTAGTGACTGGGTTGACTGAATATATGTGAAAAAAAAATATTTAGAGGTACAGTAACTATGTAGAACCTTATACTTGTGTGGCCAGTTTTACTCCCGGTATATGCTTTTTTTAAGGAATATAGAAAAGCATGGCGTACCCTGCTTTATTGCACTTCTAAAAACATATCCCTGGCTTAAATATAGTAATACGGAAGTGTAAGCAGGTGCTGGGATGCAGTCCGCAGGGATTGCAGAGCAATATGGTATAACAGTATTATTTAATTTAACAGTAAAGATGAAAGTAATCTCCTCTCAGGGAGTTAGTAAACAGTGAATAAGAATTAAAGGAATAGTAAGAATTAATGTGACAGTCTGAGGTTTAAACAGCACTTATCGTGACTCCCGCCGGTCCTCCTTGATATACAGTCCAATGGGGTTGTAGTACCAGCAACTTTTAAAACACTGACCGTCACATCCAAACACAGACCAAGTGTGAACAGGTGCTTACCCAGAGTCACCAACTCATACACACTCAAGCAAAAAAGGAAGCACACTGCAGCGCCATAGCTTGCAAACATGAGATATGAAAAATGAATTGCATCACACTGCCTTAGAAATATGAAAAATTGAGAAAGCTTAGCGCATAAAATGGCCGATTTATGTGTACCTGGAAGCCACGTTAAGGCGTTTCTCGTATTCCAGGTCCTAACTAATGCCAATCCTCACTTAGAAAAGTCTTCATCTGTATGGGAACTTATGCATCCTCTAATAAGACTAAAATCTACATCTCTGTGGAGGGGTAGTTATCCTGCTATAATTAAAAATGCCTGCGACTAAAAGGTGGAGTGCTCAGTCAGAAAGTAAATGAATACAAATTTCAAAACACTGACTGTCACATCCAAACAAAGACCAAGTGTGAACAGGTGCTTAACCCAGAGTCACCAACTCATACACACTCAAGCAAAAAAGGAAGCACACTGCAGCGCCATAGCTTAGCAAATATGAGATATGAAAAATGAATTGCATCACTGCCTTAGAAATATGAAAAATTGAGAAAGCTAAGGCAGTGATGCAATTCATATTTCATATCTCATATTTGCAAGCTATGGCGCTGCAGTGTGCTTCCTATTTTGTTTTTTTTTACACATGTACTCATTTGGCCAATTGCTGCGACGGTAACGTGAACAACCCTTAGGCAGGGGTCTGATGGTCATTTGTTCTCTTATGCAAGAGAATTGGGCCAATTATGCTAATGACACTGAGCTCAAACTGTCAGTCTGATCGGAGTGTCATCTTAGTGTGATCGGATTGTCTCACATAGAATCACTAGCACAGGTGCAGAGTAGACTGAGACCATAGTTTCTCCATCTTCTCCATAGTCTCTGTGTGCGGTAATCGGACTGCAGTCAGATGTTATCCGAGTGCAGTCTGATGTTTCACATGCACGCATAGTGCTACATGAATAGACATCTGATAGCACTCGGCCATGTTACACACTAGTGTGAGCGAGCCTGACTGGATATGCACCATATTTCTTCATGTAATCAAGTCCACTATAAATAAAGGATATAACTGTATGTCAGTTATATTCTACTTTAACGATGTAGAACTTTTTTTCTTTAAATATGTATATAGTGTATTGTCAGTGTGTTAAATATACTGAGTTACCGCTGTGTCCTCCAGGATCCAGCACTGCTCTGATCCTTTTCTGATGGTGATTCAGACTAAGCATTGCACTGCAGTCTATATGTGAGCCAGAAGTCTCTGTAAGGCCTCATTCTCATGTCCTTCTGTATTTTTGATCAGTATCTGTATACTAAAACCAGGAATGTCTCCAAAACACAGAACAGGTGTGAATCTTTCAATTATAGTTTCCTTGTAAGTTCCACTCTTGGCTTTGGAATTTAACATTGATGCAAAAATACTGACGTGTGAATGAGGCCTTTACAATGTGAGGATATTTTGCCTCGTTCTGACGCTCCATAGGTTTACATTGTAAAAGCCAATTCTGGGTCACGCAGAGCACAGTGTAATGTGGAGAGCCTGCAGAGCAATGGCATCACTGAGAAGAGAAGAAGAACAGCGCTGGGTACTGGAGAAGATGGATGTGAGGTAAGTATATCAACACTGACACTACACTACTAGAGTTGAGCGGATTTGTCCGGATTTTTGCCCCGAATCTGATTTTGACATATTCGTGCCATATTCAAACACTATTCCAGACGAATATATTTCTTATGATCGGTTACGAACATATTCGGTAATTTCTACTCCCAATGACTCTAAAGAAATGACTGGAGCCGAGCCTCTCCCCCCTCCCCACGAGGCGTAGGCGGAGGCCAACATGACGGGGGGCATGGCAGGTTTAGGTGAGGGAGTAGCTAATCAAATTAGAAGGGGCGTTACAGGATATATAGGTGAGGTAGGGGGTGTTCTCCTCTTCACATTTCCCGCTCTGTAAAAGAAGAAGCAGTGCCACTCACCATGTCTGGTGTTGAGCAGGCACTGGAGTTTTGCAGGTTGCGATCCAGGCGCAGCCTCCGGGATGGCTTGATGCCCAGGTCGCAGGGATCGTTCGGGGTTCCTTCGGGCAGTCGGTCCAGTCGGCGGCAGCAAGGGAGCGGTAGTTATGTCGTGTGAGGCCGCGGGAGCGGCTCTCACCGGTTTCGGCTTTTAAGGCCTCCCGTCGGCGCAGGAGCCCCTCTCGGGACCCTCCGGGTCGGGCGCAGTGCAGTTCCCGCTGAAGCTGCCCCGGCCTGGGAGGAATCCACAGGCCCGGCGAGGCCCCACGGCGGTGCCTAGGCACACACTCTCCCGCCAATCAGGAGGCGGAGCCGGCACATGCCAGGCGGCGCGGCAGGTTAGTTTCATCGGGGGGCCACGGCAGCAGTGGCGTGCCATGCAGCCTGCCTCCGGCACCAGGTCGCGGTCGTCCGTCAATCAAGCAGCGGCCTGGCACATCCACAGGGCAGTCATCCCGGTCCCCCAGCATGGGGGGGCACCTGGTTCTTCGGGGGGTTGCGGCGGTGGAGTTCCCACCGTGTAGCCTGCTCTCCACGCCGGCTTCAGGGGTTTTGATCATCGGAACGGCGCGTCAGCGGCCTGCAGCACAGCGGGGCACGTGTCACCGACCCCCACAGATGGCAGCAAGGGGCTCATCCCTGTTTCTACAGGTTTTTACGGGGGCCACTACTGCTGCGGCGCATGAGATTGGCGCGGCATCGGGGGCTTTCGACGTGGCGACCCAGGCAGCATGATTCGGGTTCAGCATTCGGGATTCCCTCTGGGGTTTAGGCCCCATAATTTCGATTGTTCCGAGGGAAGTTCCGGTCGTCAGCGGCAGGCCAGCTGGGTCATCATCGTTAGTCGAGATGGCATTGACGAAGCTACGGATCCAGGATTTCCGGCTGGAGGGCCCACAGCTCCCTCGCAGCCTGGTGAGTACACCTCAGTGTCTACTGTATGTCATTCACTTTTGTCTACTTCATTGGTGTGGGGCGGGCCTGTCTGGCGAATGTCACATGTGTTGGGGGGGTCGGCGTTGAGTGGGTAGTTTCGGATGGGGCATTAGTGACATGCTTGGAGACTAGCTTAATTTACTTTCGCATTTGGAGGGGGGTGCTGTTGCACCGTTTCCGTTAGCAGCTTGGGTAGGGTCGCATGTTGGGGGGGTACGCTTGGCAGAGAGGGTCAGAGTTAGCTGGGCCCGAGGGCAACCCAGAGTTGGTGTCGGTGCAAATCGAAAAGGAGGAAAAGTGTTGCATCTGGACGGCAGGGCGCATAAAAAAGGGAGGTTTACGTGTGTTTTTGTGCCTTCGGGGGCTCACTTAAGGAGGGAAGTTAAAGAAAGAGGATAGCAAGAGGGAGGAAGAAGAAGAACGCAGGTGGCGTCTACTTCCTCAGATGTTTGTCAATTGGCGGCAAGTTTTTGCCATTTTGGCAAGCGTTTTAAAAAAAAAATAAAATAAAATAAAAAAAAAAAATATAGCCCCTGATATTGCTTGGCACCGTTTTTTGTTACCGGGAAGCTATTGGTGAAGCTTATAGAGTGTATGGGGGTCCAGCTTGGTTGGGGTACGACAAGCAATTACGGCAGAGGAAGGCTGTTTGTCCTATGATCCGCTGAGACCAGAAGGATATTGGTCTGAGGATGCGCGTTATAGCACAAAATAAGTTTGGCAACTCCTTTTATGGGGGGGCTGGGAGCACCAGCCAGAGTAGCAGCATTTCAGGTGCGTCAGGTGGAAGCGGGCAAAGTCAAGCAAGCGGTTGCAAATTGGAAGCATGCTGGAAATTCAATGACGACCAGCGTCAAGTTTGGGGGCAAATTGCAAATTTAAACACCTTTGTTCCATTTGTAACGGCGGTTCACATGGAGCATCTAAGTGTTTTATAAAAAAAAAAAAAAAATGGGGGAAGTAAGAGCCGGAGGTTGTAATTCACAAAGGGGTGACTCCAGTGAATCTGGTAAGGATGGTCCCTTATCTGAATAGATATGGGGACAGGGAAAAAGCTGCTTTGTTGCACGGTGGTTTAAAGGATCCTGTTCCCGGATTTGATGGTTTCCCCGTTGGGAGTTGTGCCAAGAAAGGAGCTGTATAGGTTTTGGCTTATTCAGCACTTGTTTTCCGGCGGGGGAGGTCGGTTTATGACGGCATGGATCCAGAGATTTGTTTTGTTATTTACTCCTCATTCGACGAGGCAGGGCAGGGGGTGCGTAAATGCAGCTGGGGGGGCTCTTATGGCTGAGACTGACGTCGAGTCCGGATTTCGTCTTTTCAGGTCCACCCGGTCAGCATGTAGTTGCGGGGTTGCTACTGGGATGACGGGGTTTTTCATCGTCAGGAGGTTACCCAGGGGATGCTCGTTGTCCTGCGCTTATTTAAGCCTTGTGTTCTTTTCTCGAATGGGTTGTTCGTGACGTTTCTGGTTTCTTGATTCGGTTATTCCTTATTTGGGTGACTTCTTGTGTGTCGGCCCGGGGATTCATTGTATTGTCACAGGATCCTAAAAGCCATCGAGAGGGTGGCTGAGCGGTTTTGGAGTCCCACCTGCGCTTATGTAAAATTGGGGTCCTAGCATGTGGTTGGGTTTCCTGGGGATTGGGATCGGAATGGGAGGGCAGGTTGCCTGCGGACAAGGTTTGGGCCCTGCGGGCAGTAGTGGTTAGAGCGGGCCGAGTGAGGAAAATGTCGGGGTGTGATCTCCAGTCATGGTTTGGGAAGTTAAACTTTACTTGTCGTGTTAGGCCGATGGGGTGAGAGTTTTCAAGTTAGCTAGCAAACGCTGCCGTGGTATTCGAGCCCCTCATCATTTTATCAGGTTGTCAGCTGAACTCGGGGCAGATTTGGCGGTTTGGGATTCCTTTTTGGGAAGGGTACAACGGTCGTTCACTGATGATGGCTGATGTTGAGAACGCCACTTTGGAACTGTTTACGGATGTGGTGGGCGAAGTTGGCTTTGGGGTGTATTTCAGGGGGGCAGAGGTGGGTGTCTCATTGGCCCGATGAGTGGATTACGGCGGGCCTGGTAAGCAACTTCACGTTGTTGGGGATCTTTCCGATTCTTGTGGCTGTGCATTTGTGGGGCGAGAGTGTCGGGACCAGTGTGTGTGCTTTAATTGCGACAACATGGATGTTGTGTGTGGACCCATGGCCTTACTGCAGGGTCCCCTCCGGTCGTCCGAGTGTTGCAACAATTGTTTTATTGTGTTTGTCTTTAAATGCGCATGTGATCGCAGCGCATGTTCCCGGTGTCAAGACCGAAATAGCGACTCTTTCTTGTTTACAGGGGTTCATTTCCGGTTGCGCGGTTGGGGAGGGGAGTCCTTGGAAATTGGTCTTGGGGACCCAGTGTATAGGGTCTTCTCTTCTTGGATTTAAGTTGTGTGTGAGCTCGTAAAATTTTGATGGGAGGTTTCTGACAAGGGTGGTTGGATCCTCAAGTTACGTTATTGAACGGTATATCTTGGGTATGGTGCTCCCGTGCCTGTGGGGTAGCGGCTGAGAGTAAAAAAGTGTTTTGGTCCGTTCACAGCATTTTGGGTAATTCATCAAGTTTTTGTGGCTTCAAGGACTCCTCCCCTGCGTTTATGATGTCATTTTATGATGTTATTTATACTGTTATTTATGGTACAATGTTTGGCGTTGCTTGTTCATTTTAATAAAGGTGAGGCTAATAAAATTCAAAATATAAGTTTGGTCTTGGTTGGCGCCAGAAGCGAAGGTTGAGTGTTTAACTTGTCCGGAGGAGCTGTGGAGTGTGGCTTCAGTGCTGCAGAGTTACTGATTAGATCTTCCTTGGCCCCAAAAAGCATGGGAGGTCTACCAGGCAGTATGGTGGAAGTGGGAGGAGTTCTTACTACTGTTTCGGTAGTTTGGGTCCGGGCAGGATCAGGATGGAATGTTGATGTCTCGGTTAGGGCAGAGAGCGATTGAGGTACGGTTTTGCGCAAAAGGTTTTGCGTGTCTTGTCCGCATTGTCGTTCGGTTAGAATGTTGTGTACGGTGTTTTTGTATACACTGTTCGCGGGGAGCATGGGGGGGTGCTGCGTTTACGGATATTCAGGTATGTTTTCTTAGGCTTATCTCTGCTTTGTTATTTTAGAGGTCGAGCCCTCATTGATATGGTTTTTTGGCCATTCTTACGTTTATTGGGGAGGGTTGAGAGCTGATGTCCGGAATGAGGGCAGACAGCTGGGCTTCCCCAAGACTATGGCTGTGGTGCGGTGGCTTGGTTTCAGGGGTATGGAATAGAGAAGGGTACTGCACGAAATACATTGTTGTGCCCGGTTGGACCGTGCACCGGATACTCTTGTTCTTCATGTTGAGGGACGTGATCTGGCGGTCCGGTTTTTCCGGGAGCTGATAAGACATCAAGCAGGATTGTTTGCGGGGTTACTATTGTTTGGTCCGAAATTGTCCCACACAGGCAATGGTGTTTTATGAGATTTCTGGCAAAGGTCAATAAGGCCAGGATAAAGGTTAGCAGGTAAAAGGGCATAGAGAGGGCCACAGCATGGGGTTGTGGGGGTCTCGGGCCGTTGAGGTATTCAACGGTCCTCGTTGTGGCGGTTCGGGGGGTGGGGGAGTCCTTGAAGTTGTTGAAAATTGGTTTGGAGACTCTGTCTATAGGGTCTCCTCTGTATGAAGTTATGTTTGTGGTGATCTGGTGAAAGGTGGACGGGGAGTTTCCGACAAAGTGGGCGGATCCCCAAGTGCTTAGTGGACAATATATTTCGGTGTTTTGGTGCTCCCAAGCCAGTGGAGTAACTGCTGGGAGTAAGATGATGGAGTTTTGTTCACAAGCATTTCAGGATAATTCACCATGATCTTGTGGCTTCAAGGACTCCCCCGCATGTTCAAGATATTGTATTTTCTGTTATTTAATACAATGTTTAATGTTGTTTGTATTTAATAAAAGGCTGCTGTGGCCATATAAAATTCCAAAAGAAAATACTGGTCTCTGTGTCTTGGTGAGCGGCGTAAGGGGTTTGTAGATGGGGGGTGTTATCGGTCGTTAAGATGCTTACTCTCCCCTCAGGTAAACAACTTGACAATACCAACGTCATGACATTCGGCTGTGTTCGACGAATATTGCAAAAGCAGTATTCGATTCTGATCATATTCAGAACTGAATCCAAACAAATTCACTCATCTCTATACACTACATCACTACATGTGTGAGCCGGTTGCAAGATGCAGAAAAGGTAAGAAGGCAGAGCAAGGGTTAACGTGGGGTTTATTTTAACAGTGAATACTCTACGCAGGGAGAGAATAGGGTAAAACTTGTTTGAGCAAGGATTTGCAAATTGGAAGGAACAGATGCGGGAATGTTGAGGGGGAGAGTTCAATAACGTTAAACGTATCAGTCCAACAACGTCAGAATCTGGAATCCTGGATACAAGCAATGGTGCTAAGGCCGTGGTGCGTAAGGGGTCCGACGTGGTCCTGAAGAAGATGGCATTCCGGGTCCTGGTGGCAACGGTGGATCCTCGTTGTCCTGACGGGGGTCCTGGGTCCAGAAGATGAAGTACAGGAACAGTTAAAGTCCTTTACACTGTCAGACTCTAACATTACTCGGCAGTTGCGTACGGGTGTATCAGGATACAGTTCACAGCGGGTCACCAGGCTCCCTATCTCGGTATGCGGGCGTCTATGTTCTGACAGAAGACTTTTTCACTCACAGTCTCTGGTGTCAGTTGACACTTTGCCTGTCTCTGTCGGCAGTCTCTGATTGAGGATCTGAGGTACCTAAGATTTGGGCCTGCTCCGTAACGATGCTCAGAGGTCGGAGCGTTAACACTGTCCTCCTGCGCGCTGCATGTTTCCACCAAGACTGACTGGTTTCCCGCGTGCTGCGGCTTTTTTAGCTTAGCCGCGCCCCCTATCACTGAGTGCAAAGGTCAGTCTGGGGTTTTAAGCTTTCCCACATGCAACATGGGTGACAGTCCCGACAGTTCCGGACCCACAACAGAAAAGGTACGCCCGGTCCAGTCCTTCTCCTTACACATGTACATATAGGCACATTTAAGGGTAAAAAACGTTAATGAGAGTCTTCTTTAAGTGAACTGTTTTAAGTATTTTACAATATATAATGGAATTATTTATATGAGTGAATTCTATAATGAGAACATGCAACTTCCAAACCACAAACTTTTTCTTCCAACAATTTGCAAGTATCTTTACAGTATTGTTTCTTCAGGTACAGAATCTATAAGTAGTAAAGTAACTAGTAGCAGTAAACTTGGTTCTGTTATTGTGTCTTTGTACTGTTAGTATGCTTGGAACTGTTACTGCCTGTACGGGTTTTCCAGGTTCTAGACAAATTTCTGTATACACACACTGTCATGATTCCCTTCTATTCCCAGCATAGTGAACACAAATGTACAATTTGCGTAGTTACAGTCACGTCCCGACTAGAGTCTCAGGCGTTTTTCTCAGTAGAATATTGAGAGAAGCAGATGAAAATCTAGTTGGCATTTGAATGCAACTATGAAAATCACATACTTGTGATCATTTGACCACCTGCTCCCACTGGGGACAGTGGAGAATCATGACCAGGAACTAATCATTGGTAGTATGTGGAAAAAAACCTAATGGGTATGTGCACCTGACGTCTGTTCAGCAGAGGCAAAGCTGTCTTTTTCCTGAAGTGACTTCACTGGTATCTTTGCCGTCATTTTCTGCAGTGGATCCACCTGTCTTTTCTCTTCATTTTACACTATAATAGAGAGCGGCTTCAGGGAGACATGCGTGTGTCACCTCTTCACTGAACACTGAAGCGGTTAAAACAAGTAACAAAACACTTAACACATGCACAGCAATGTCGTTTTTACTTTGCTGCACATTACCATATTTTTTGGACTATAAGACGCACAGGACCATAAGACACACCCCAAATTTTGGGGTGGAAAATAGCAAAAAAAAGATTTTTATACGATGGGGGTCTGTCTTATCGTCCAAATTTAAGGTATCTTACCTGAGGGCTGGCGGTGGTAGAGTGGGGTCACAGGAGGCATGGTCCCTTCCTTAGGAAGCCGGTGGCGGCAGAAGTGGGGCAATGCTGCAATCCGGGGGTATCCCAGCGCCAACTCCGAGCTTCAGCATCGCCACACTTCTGCCGCCGCTGGTTCCCTGAGGAAAGGACACTGCTACACCACTGCCGCAACCCCTTGCTAAACCTGTGTTCCAACTATAAGATGCACCCCCTATTTCCCTCCCAAATAGTCCGAAAAATATGGTATGTTCGTTTTTTGCATCCACCTGAAAAAGATGTCATGTGCATACACTCTAAGCTAAGGCTGTTTGTATGCAGCATTTTTGCACTGTTTTTTTGTTTTGTGTTTTTATGCAAATTAAATGCTGCTTTTTACAGTAACAGCAAAATCCACAGGCACACACGGCTTGTTTTTTTTTTTTCTTGACTTGACTGAATTCTTCATTTTTGCAGTGGTTTTTCACTGACAGAAAGCACTGAAAAGTGAAAAAAATGCTGCAAAAAATGCAACAGCGTTTTTTGTGGCGTTTTTATGTGTATTGGTGAATAAAACAAATTTTATTAAGAGTGTACTGTAGTCAAAACACACATGTAATCTGCACCCAAAAACGCTACTAAAACACAAAAAAATGGGTATTTTTACTGCATTTTGGTACCATGTTTGTGTAGTAGGCTTGGAGCTCTTACTGCTTCTGTGTAGTTAGTTTGGTTTTAGTGCCATTTCTGTGTAATGACCATCAGACCTTTAGTGGGGTTGTTTCTGTCTAGAGTCTTGATTTATTAAGCCGGCTTAATGGTGAATTTCATATTACAAACACAATAAGTATGGGCTGCTGCTCATGGGCTGTGTGCTTGTCCCCCAGGCCAAAATTTGCCAGCCAGCGACTGCTCCGCAGACACTCCTAAGGATGCATGTACAATTTAAACCTGTTGCGGCACAGAGAGACATTGGCTCCTTGCCCCGCCACTTAGGCTACTTTCACACATCAGTTTTTTTGAATCAGGCATAATCCGTCCTATGCCTGATAGGACGGATACGGCGCTGATTTAAAAAAAGTGATGCAACTGATGAGAGAGAGAGAGAGAGAGGAGAGAGAGAGACCTTGGACTCCGGATCAGTTTTCTGACGGATTTGTCAAAACACTGGTCCGGCTCCATAGGTTTGCATTGTTTCCGGCCGCCTGAAGTGCCGATTCAGGCACTGTCAGGCGGCTCCGGAAAAAAAAAAAAACGTTGCAGCAAGCGTCTTGTCCGGCCGCCAGAATGTACATTCGCCGGATCCGTCCAAAAACGGATGCAACGCAGTGACATCAGGCGCGATCCGGCGCTAATGTAAGTCAATGCTAAAAAAACGCATCCGGTACCGGATCCGTTTTTTTAAAAACACGCCGGATCGCGCCTGATTCAAAAAGCCTGAAGTGTGAAAGCAGCCTTAGTCCGGTAAGTCACAAGCTTCAGCTTTAGGTTTGTAGTCTAGCAGAGGTCAGATGTGAATGGAACATGTCAAGCATCAAGATGCAGTGCCTTTGTCAGGCAGAAGACTGAAGGAAGAAGAAGCGGGGCTCCCTCTTTCATCTTTGGGCGGGATTAGATGAGTTATTTTTTTTTAATACGCAAATGGAGCATGAAATCACTCAAAGGCCGGCGTCACACTAAACGTATGGAAAATCGGTCTGAGTCTGCCTGCTGAGAGTCGAACAACTGTTCTCCATATGGTCATCCGTGTGTAATGCGTTTGCAATGCGATGATGTGATTTTCTCGGACCTATGTATCTGTATGACATGCGTATGGCTTTACATTTCTCACTGATTTTCCCCATTGAATTTAATGGTTCAATGGGCTGAAATGAGGAAAATGTGTGCGTATTTGTTGCAAGCTAGAGGAATGATCCGTGTTGTGTCCTAGTTTTTCTCGCACCCATAGGCTTGCATTGGTGAGTCTCGGACAATATACGTGTACAATCACAGCATGCTGCGATTATTCATGCACATCGAATACACCTGAGAAAAAATTTGGTGATTTGAGCAGCACCATAGATTAACACTGGTCCGAGCGCTATGCGATGTTACTCACACTCGTCCGTATTCTACGGTAGTGTAATTCCTGCCAAAGAAAGACCTTACTATTATATAGACACAAAGGGCATTTTTATCACATGGAGCCAGACACAAAGGGGGCATTATTAATATATAGACACACAGAAGGGGCATTATTAATATATGGTGCCATGCTCAAATGGGTGTTATAAGACATGAAGAGACAAAGAAGCCATTAACAATACAAGGGGTATTTTTTAATATAAATTTTTATATTCAGGCACAAAGTACATGTGGAGAAACGGGGGTCTGCGGGCACCCAAGTCTGCTAGCCGAAACCGCATGGACCAGGGATCGTACCGCCTAACACCCGCTCTCCTGTTAAATGTGGGCATAACACTACACAGACAACACAGGGTTAAGGTAAAACAGTGTGGCAATACTTTATTGAACCACAACACCCAATAGAAACAGAACAATCTCAGCAATTACCCCCAACATGGTGCACATTACAGGGCCTCACCCTTCCGCTGACTCGCCTGGATAATGGTAAATGTTACGTCAGAGCTCCCAGGGTCGATATTCCACCTGTGATATACACACAGAGAAAAGATATTGACAAGCATAGGGGATTGATTGAGAACAGTCCATAGAGTCCATACAAGGTCCAAAGCCAGTTGACACAACGTCACAGCTCCCGGGGTCGCTATTCCATCTGTGATATAGACACAGAGAAGAGATAACAACAAGCGTATGGAGATGACAGTCCATACTGTCCATACAAGGACCAAAGCCAATTGACACAAGAATCACCACCTGGCTTATCCAACCATCTCCATGGAACCAGGTAACCAGCAGGTCCCAAAACCTTGCTTTCTCCAAACATATCCATGGTTCAGAGATGGTCACTGGATCAGATCTGTGTCCTTCCAACTGGAGCTGAAAACTCCTAGGTTGTTTCCCTTAGAATCATAGATCCATTCTTGTGGGTTTACAAAAATGTGGTTTTCTGTTAAATTAGGATACAATCTGGGTTCTTCACAGTACATCACATATATATATATATATATATATATATATATATATATATATATATACACATGCATGCATGCAGTGGTATGAAAAAGTGGATCTATGATTCTAAGGGAAACAACCTAGGAGTTTTCAGCTCCAGTTGGAAGGACACAGATCTGATCAATGCTCTGTAGGAATTTTGGCCCACTCATCTTTGCAGAATCGTTGTAACTTAGCCACATTGGATGGGTTTTGAGCATGAACCACTTTTTTAAGGTCATGCCACAGCTTCTCAATCGGATTAAGGTAAGAAACTGTGACTAGGCCACTCCAAAGTCTTAATTTTGATTTTCTTAAGCCATTCAGAGATGGACTTGCTGGTGTGTTTTGAATCATTGTCCTGCTCCATAACCAAAGTACGCTTCAGCTTGAAGTCACAACAGATGGCCGGACATTCTCCCTTTGCAATTTCTGGTAGACAGCAGATTTCATGGTTTTACTTACCACAGAAAGTCTTCCATGTCATGAAGCAGCAACACAGCCCCAGACCATCACACTACTACCACCACCATTTTTCACTGTTGGTATAATGTTCCTTTTCTGAAATGCTGTGTTATTTCTAAGCCAGATATAATGGGACATGCATTTTCCAAAAAGTTAAACTTTTGTCTCATCAGTCTGTAAGGAGGGTCAAGGATTAACCCTTTAAACATTTATGCTGCTAAGTATATATTTGTCATTTATCTTACTGTAACATATTTGTGTAAATTGCATAGCCTGTATGTATGTGTTTAATGCCTTGTGGTTTGTATTTCAGCATAGATTTAGGTAAGGTAGTGCATCTTTGGGGAACATTAGAAGAGGGCACGTGTAGCATAGAGTTTATAGACTGGGTAAGTGTAGTTTTGCAAAGGGCCACTAGATGGGGTATACTAGTGGGCCTTAGTAGGTATAGCTGTAGGAAGTTTCTAAATGTAGGAGGAGCTGCTGTGGGTTAAGTTAGTGTAGGTGATAGGAAACAGCTCAGAAAAGGCAGCACGCCTAAAGTGTCCACAAGGGCTCTGTGCCCTGGAAACCATAGCAGCTAGCTACACAACATTATGAGAAAAGCCGAGAAGCCCGGGCACAGTCAGATGGGTGCTATGAGTATAGAGCACCCGGAGAAGCTACAGTACACGGCAGCAGCAGGAAGTGAGAAGGAGACGTGGTCCAAGAGTCGTGCAGGGGGCAGAATATACATGATGTGGCAGATCCTCAATAGGGCTGAGGCTGGCAAGTCCGAGGCGAAGCGGATGAGCGGGATCCCCTATGTACTGAGGTGCTACAGTAGTGAAGCTGCAGTACCGCCTAAGGCGCTATTACCCCATAATGCATATGAAGGCGACGAAAGTCACAAAGGGAAAGAGCAGGAGGAATAATGTGTGGACTGTGATGTAACTGATGTGTCTGAGTCCGTTGAAGAAGAAAGTAAAATCGTTGATTTAGCATCAGAACCGGTATCTGTGTCCGTTATTTCAACCCTGAGCACTGGAACCAAGTGTGCAGGAGCTGGGTGGCAACGCAGTGGAAGCCCTGACCATGGATCAGCATCCCAAATAGGTACGCCGGTAGAAGCTGATGGTTTGTCTGTGAATGGGGGTCTGGAAACCAGAATAATAATAAATAATAATAATCTTTATTTATATAGCGCCATCATATTCCGCAGCGCTTTACAGTTTAACAGTTTCAAAACACAAGTCATAAGTAACAACGTTAACAATACAATAATTAAAGCAAAAAAAAGACGACCCTGCTCGTGAGAGCTTACAATCTACAATGAGGTGGGGGAGATACAAAGTACAGGTGTGTATATACAATGGTGCATTTACAATGATGGTCCAGCCATCTTGAGGGAGTGAGGGATGGATGAAGATAGTGAATGGGCTACACACACACACACTTACACAGAGAATGACTTTGATTAGTGAATGTGATAGGCCGCTCTGAACAGATGTGTTTTGAGGGAGCGCCTGAAACCATGCAAATTGTGGATAGTCCTAATTTCTTGGGGTAGAGCATTCCAGAGGATTGGCGCAGCGCGGGAGAAGTCTTGGAGTCGGGAGTGGGAGGTACGGATTAGTGCAGAGGTTAGTCGAAAGTCGTTTGCAGAGCGCAGCAGTCGGTTAGGCCGATAGATAGAAATGAGGGAGGAGATGTAGGGGGGTGCTGCACTGTGGAGAGCTTTGTGGGTGAGAACCAGTACTTTGAATTGGATCCTATAATGAATGGGCAGCCAGTGTAAGGACTGACGAAGAGCGGACGCGTCCGAGTACCGATTAGCCAGATGGATGACCCTGGCTGCTGCATTAAGGATGGACTGGAGAGGGGATAGTCGAGTAATGGGGAGGCCAAGTAATAGAGCGTTGCAGTAGTCCAGGCGGGAGTGGATCAATGCTACAGTGAGGGTTTTTGTTGTTTCCATGGTGAGAAAAGGGCGGATTCTAGAGATGTTCTTTAGGTGTAGGCGGCAAGAGCGGTCAAGAGATTGTATATGGGAGGTGAAGGAGAGATTGGTGTCAAACATAACACCCAGACAGCGAGCCTGCTGCCGGGGTGTTATTATGGTGCCGCCCACGGAGAGGGAAATGTCAGATTTAGGGAGGTTAGTAGACGGCGGGAGCAGAAGAAGTTCAGTTTTGGAGAGGTTAAGTTTCAGATAGAGAGCATATAGTAAGAAAAGCTCGGCACACCAACGGATATATAGATATCCAAAGTGATATTTAATAATAAGTACATACACCACCAACGTTTCGGTCTGTGCTCAGACCTTCATCAAGGTACTATTAACAAGAAAATAAAATAACAGAATATAAAAAAACAAAGTACGTAGATGCATAAGCAAGTTGAAAAATATTTGTTACAAATAAAGTATATACAGATAGGTAAGTGGGCTTTACAGGTAACCATAGTTTACCTAGAATAAGCAGAAATGACATGTCTCCAGACATCTAGCTTACATAGTATAATAACATCATGGGTGACACCCATAAATAAAACAGAAAGGAAAACATACCTATATATGTACTCTCACTTTATAAACAGATTCCTATATGTTAGGTTAGCTCCTATTTGAATAGTGAGAAATGTGCCCATTAGTGGTGAACGGCAGGCGTGCATGTGTCCATAATAAACGATCTCATACATACCCCATATATTCAAGATGATTTCTTAAGTGAGTTATTCTGTGGGGTGAGGGGAATTGAGTCATCGTTTTAGCGTCTCAAACAGCGATATTATAGTGGTGTCAGTGTTAGAGGAGTGACAGATAGTCTTACCGGTTGCTGTGGAGCACGGTCCCTGTGTGTTGGACGCGGAGTCCACCGCTTGTCCTGTGTGTTGCCATAAGGGCCCCGTGTCTGGCGTTATATAGAGGACCAAGATGGCGTCTGAAACCGGAAGACACCTTCCGGAAGTGACGTAAGTGCATATGGGCCTCGTGTCTGGCATTATGTGGTGGACCAGATAGAGAGCAGACATGATGTTAGAGACTGCAGACAGACAGTCGGTGGTGTTCTGTAGTACAGCGGGGGTAAGGTCGGGGATGACGTGTATAAATGTGTGTCATCAGCATAAAGATGGTACTGAAAGCCAAATCTGCTGATGGTCTGTCCAATTGGGGCCGTGTAGAGAGAGAATAGAAGGGGGCCAAGGACTGAGCCCTGGGGTACACCGACAGTGAGAGGAAGAGGAGATGATGTGGAGCCAGAGAACGAAACACTGAAGGAGCGGTCAGAAAGATAGGAGGAGAACCAGGAGAGAACAGTGTCCTTAATACCTAGTGACTGGAGCCTAGACAGTAGGAGACGGTGGTCAACCGTGTCGAAAGCTGCAGAAAGGTCGAGTAGAATGAGCAGAGAGTGGTCACCGTTACGTTTTGCTGTCAGAAGGTCATTGGTCACTTTGATGAGTGCAGTTTCAGTCGAATGTAGGGGTCGGAAGCCGGACTGTGAAGGGTCTAGGAGGGAGTGAGTGGAGAGGTAACGGGTGAGGCGGGAGTAGACTAGGCGCTCCAAAAGTTTAGAGATGAAGGGGAGATTGGAGACCGGTCTGTAGTTGTTTGTGCAGGAAGGGTCAAGAGCGGGTTTCTTTAGTAGTGGAGTAATGATGGAGTGTTTGAAGGAGGATGGGAAAATGCCAGAGGAGAGTGAGAGATTGAAGATTGTAGTTAGGTGAGTTGTGACAACTGGAGAGAGAGACTGGAGGAGGTGTGAGGGAATGGGGTCGGTAGTGCTTGTAGTCGGACGAGAGGAAGAGAGGAGTCTGGAGACTTCTTCTTCTGTGATGGGATCAAATGTGGAAATTGAGCCAGGGGAAATGCAGGGAGGGATGGGAGTCACAGCACTTGGTGGTTGAGAGCAGATTTCCTGACGGATAGTATCAATTTTTCTATAAAGTGGGAGGCCAGGTCGTCAGCACAAATGTCTGTGATAGGGGCTTGTGCTTTTGGCCTGAGGAGGGAGTGAAAAGTGTCAAAAAGTTTCTTGGGGTTGTTGGCTAGTGAGGAGATCAGGGTGGTGAAGTAGGTCTGTTTGGCGAGGTAAAGGGCTGCATTATAAGTTCTTAACATGAATTTAAAGTGGATGAAGTCTTCTGGTGTGCGGGTTTTTCTCCAAAGACGTTCAGCACTCCTAGAGCATCGCTGGAGAAGGTGAGTTTGCGATGTGAGCCAGGGCTGTTTTACTGTGTGTTTGGAAGTTCTGAGGGTGAGCGGTGCTACTTGGTCAAGGGTGCTTCTAAGAGTGTTATTGTAGTGCTGAACAGCCAGATTAGGACAAGAAAAAGAGGAGATTGGGGACAGCGATGAGTGTAGGGAGTCTGAAAGTGTCTGAGGGTTAATGGCTTGTAGATTTCTGAATGTGTGGTAGGTAGGAGTGCGCTGGGGTGGTCGAGGATTTGTGAGGGTGAAGGAGAGAATGTTGTGGTCAGAGAGTGGAAGCGGTGAGTTATTTAGGTGGGAGATTGAACAGAGGCGGACAAAGACCAGGTCAAGGGTGTTACCATCCTTGTGTGTCTCAGAGGTTGAAAGCTGTGAGAGGCCTAGAGAAGTGGTTAGTGATAGAAGCTGAGATGCAGATGTGGAAGTAGGACTATTAATGGGGATGTTGAAGTCTCCAAGGATAAGGGTTGGTAGTTCTGAGGACATGAAGTGCGGCAGCCAGGCTGAGAAGTGGTCAAGGAACTGGGTGGGCGAGCCTGGGGGCCGATATATGACCGCTACTCTGAGAGAGAGGGGATGGAAGAGCCTGATGGTGTGGACCTCAAAAGAAGGGAATGAGAGTGATGGAATTGGGGGGATGACCTGGAAAGTGCATTGTGGGGACAGGAGTATGCCAACTCCACCACCATGTCTGTTTGTGGGTCTCGGGGAATGTGAGAACTGTAAGCCACCATAGGAAATGGCAGCAGGGGAGATCGTGTCAGAATCCTGAATCCAGGTTTCAGTGAGGGCCAACAGATGAAGAGAGTTGTTCAGAGAAGTAGTTGTGCAGGAAAGATAGTTTGTTGCATGCAGACCGTGGATTCCAGAGGGCACAATTGAAAGAAGAAGATGAGGGAGTGCAAGTAATATTAATAAGATTATTATGGTTTCGATATGAGGTAGGGTAGGGATTGAGGTTGGGGGATGGTGGACCAGGGTTGGGGGAGATGTCCCCTGAAATCAGTAGGAGAAGGAAGATAAAGAGCAGGTAGTTGTTGTAAGTAGTTTTTTTCTGTGATGTGTTTGGGCAAGATGGGCTGAGGTTTCTCAGGAAGGTGAGGAGTGCATGGGAACTGTACATGGGAGAGGGAAGTATGGAGGGGCAGAACCCTTGAGTCCTCGGCCACGACTACCATCCTGGCCCCATACCACAAGTCCACAGAGTATTCTCAATCATCAAGATGTTTTCTGGCAAAACTGAGATTTAACCTTTATGTTCCTATTGCTCAGCAGCAGTTTTCATCTTGAAACTCTGCCATGCAGGCCATTTTTGTCCAGTCTTTACTTAGCGAGAATACGCTCCATCATCTATACTGCTTTCCAAGCTGTTCAGATAAGGAAAAAAATATTATAGACTCCTTCTTTCTTAACCCCTTAACGACCGCCGATACGCCTTTTAACGGCGGTCATTAAGGGTACTTAAACCACAGCGCCGTTAATTAACGGCGCTGTGGAAAAAGTGAATAGCGCCCCCAGAGGCGCATTTTCTCCGGGGTCTCGGCTACCGGGGGTAGCCGAGACCCCAGAGAACATGAATCGGGTCGGTTTTTACCGACACCGATGTTGCGATCGCCGTTATTAACCCTATAACGGCGACCGCAACAAAAAAAAAAATCTGATGTGCCATTTAATTTCTCTGTCCCCTGATGTCATCGGACATCAGGGGACAGAGAAAAAGGGTCCCCAGGACCCCCATGTAGCCCCCGATCCAGTCCATGTGGCCCCCGGGCCCTCCGTTGTCCCCCGGTGCCGGCGCTGTTAAGAAAATGGCGGGCGCATGCTCAGTGCGCCCGCCGCTATGTGCCGCTGTGCTGGTGGGGGGATGGGCAAATATTCTCTGGGGTCTCAGCTACCGGGGGTAGCCGAGACCCCAGAGAACATGATCCGGGTCGGTATTCACCGATCCCGGTGTTGCGATCGCGGCTATGCAAGCATAGCCGCGATCGCAAAAAAAAAAAAATGATTTCTCTCCCCTCTGATGTGATCGCACATCAGAGGGGAGAAAATGAGGGTCCCCCGGTCCCCCGATTGCCCCCCGTATACTTACCGGTGTCCTCCGTCCTCCCGCAGGCCCCAGGATCCCGGGTCTTCTTCCTGCAAAAAAAAAATGGCGGGCGCATGCGCAGTGCGCCCGCCGATCTGCTTGGCGGCAGATTCAAAAAAAGTTTCATTCATTCTCCAGAAAGTGCATTTTGATCACTGTGATAAACTATCACAGTGATCAAAATAAAAAAAACAGTACATAACCCCCCATTTATCACCCCTTTAGTTAGGGACATATAATAAAAAATAGAAATTATATTTATTTTCATTTTTCTGTTAGGTTAGGGTTATAATTAGGTAGGGTTATAATTAGGGTTAGGGTTAGCATTAGGGTTAGGGTTATAATTAGCGTTAGGGTTAAGCTGGGTTCATACTGCGTTATGGCAGTCCGTTAGACGGACTGCGCTACACAGCGGTATAACGCGGTGTAACGCAGTCCGTTAACGCTGCCATTCACCCCCATTTGAGGGCGCATCGCGACGCATACCGTAAAGCGGCATGCGTTTGCGACGTGCCATCATTCAGTGACGGAGCCTCGGACGCGGGCTGCAGCGTCTGGGCTCCGTCACCGCTAGCGCAGATGAATCATCTGCTGATTCCTCTGCGCTAGCGGGTATAGCATAATGCGATCACGTTATGCTATACCGTTACCAGCCCGTCAACGCTATGTGTTGAACGGGCTGGTAAAACGCAAAATGAACCCAGCCTTAGGGTTAGGGTTATAATTAGGGTTAGGGTTACAATTAGGGTTAGGGTTACAATTAGAGTTAGGGTTATAATTAAGGTTAGGGTTACAATTAGGGTTGGAATTAGGGTTGGGATTTAGGTTACGATTACGGTTGGGATTAGGGTTAGGGGTGTGTTGGGATTAGGGTTGGAGCTAGAATTGAGGGATTTCCACTATTTAGGCACATCAGGGGGTCTCCAAACACGACGTGGCGTTCAAAAGTCAAATGGCGCTCCCTCCCTTCCGAGCCCTGCCGTGCGCCCAAACAGTGGTTTACCCCAACATATGGGGTATCAGCGTACTCAGGACAAATTGCACACCAATTTTGGGGTTCTAATGTCTCCGGTTACCCTTGGGAAAATAAAAAATAGCTGGCTAAAAAAATAATTTTTGAGAAAAAAAAAGATTTTTCATTTTCACGGCTCTGCGTTTATAAATTTCTGTGAAGCACTTGGGGGTTCAAAGTGCTCACCACACATCTAGATAAGCTCCTTAAGGGGTCTAGTTTCCAAAATGGGGTCACTTGTGGGGGGTTACCACTGTTTAGACACATCAGGGGGTCTCCAAACACGACGTGGCTTTCAAAAGTCAAATGGCGCTCCCTCCCTTCCGAGCCCTGCCGTGCGCCCAAACAGTGGTTTACCCCAACATATGGGGTATCAGCATGCTCAGGACAAATTGCACAAAAACTTTTGGGGTCTTGTTACCCTTGGAAAAATAAAAATTAGGGTGAAAAGATTGTTTTTGTGGAAAAAATATGATTTTTTATTTTCACTGTTCTATGTTATTAACTTCTGTGAAGCACTTGGGGGTTCAAAGTGCTCACCACACATCTAGATAAGCTCCTTAAGGGGTCTAGTTTCCAAAATGGGGTCACTTGTGGGGGGTTTCCACTGTTTAGACACATCAGGGGGTCTCCAAACACGACGTGGCTTTCAAAAAGTCAAATGGCGCTCCCTCCCTTCCGAGCCCTGCCGTGCGCCCAAACAGTGGTTTACCCCAACATATGGCATATCAGCATACTCAGGACAAATTGCACACCAATTTTGGGGTTCTAATTTCTCCGGTTACCCTTGGGAAAATAAAAAATAGCTGGCTAAAAAAATCAATTTTTGAGAAAAAAAATGATTTTTCATTTCACGGCTCTGCGTTTATAAATTTCTGTGAAGCATTTGGGGGTTCAAAGTGCTCACCACACATCTAGATAAGCTCCTTAAGGGGTCTAGTTTCCAAAATGGGGTCACTTGTGGGGGGTTTCCACTGTTTAGACCCATCAGGGGGTCTCCAAACACGACGTGGCTTTCAAAAAGTCAAATGGCGCTCCCTCCCTTCCGAGCCCTGCCGTGCGCCCAAACAGTGGTTTACCCCAACATATGGGGTATCAGCGTACTCAGGACAAATTGCACACCAATTTTGGGGTTCTAATTTCTCCAGTTACCCTTGGGAAAATAAAAAATAGCTGGCTAAAAAATCATTTTTGAGAAAAAAAAATGATTTTTCATTTTCACGGCTCTGCGTTTATAAATTTCTGTGAAGCACTTGGGGTTCAAAGTGCTCACCACACATCTAGATAAGCTCCTTGGGGGGTCTAGTTTCCAAAATGGTGTCACTTGCAGGGGGTTTCTACTGTTTAGGTACATCAAGGGCTCTGCAAACACAACATGACGCCTGCAGAACATTCCATCAAAGTCTGCATTACAAAATGGCGCTCCTTCCCTTCCAAGCACTCCCATGCGCCCAAACAGTGGTTTCACCCCACATATGGGGTATCAGCGTACACAGGAAAAATTGCACAACAACTTTTTGGGTCCAATTTCTCCTGTTACCCTTGGGAAAATAAAAAAAAATAGCGGGCTAAAGAATAATTTTTGAGGAAAAAAATGATTTTTTATTTTCACGGCTCTACGTTTATTAATTTCTGTGAAGCACCTGGGGGTTCAAAGTGCTCACCACACATCTAGATAAGTTCCTTAAGGGTCTAGTTTCCAAAATGGTGTGATTTGTGGGGGTTTCGACTGTTTAGGCGTATCAGGGGCTCTCCAAACGCGACATGGCGTCCAATTTCAATTCCAGCCAATTTTGGTTTGAAAAAGTCAAACGGCGCTCCTTCCCTTCCAAGCCCTGCCGTGCGCCCAAACAGTGGTCCCACCCCACATATGGGGTATCAGCGTACTCAGGACAAATTGGACAACAACTTTTGTGGTCTAATTTCTCCTGTTACCCTTGGAAAAATAAAAAATTGGGGACTAAACGATCAGGTTTGTGGAAAAAATATGACTTTTTATTTTCATGCCCGGGAGTTATAAACTTCTGTGAAGCACTTGGGGGTTCAAAGTGCTCACCACACATCTATATAAGTTCCTTAGGGGTTCTAGTTTCCAAAATGGTGTCACTTGTGGGGGGTTTCCACTGTTTAGACACATTAGGGCCTCTACAAACGCGACATGGCGTCCAGCCAATTCTGAGTTGAAAAAGTCAAACGGCGCTCCTTCCCTTCCAAGCTCTGCCATGCACCCAAACAGTGGTTTACCCCCACATATGGGGTATCAGCATGCTCAGGACAAATTGCACAAAAACTTTTGGGGTCTTGTTACCCTTGGAAAAATAAAAATTGGGGTGAACAGATCGTTTTTGTGGAAAAAATATGATTTTTTATTTTCACGGCTCTATGTTATAAACTTCTGTGAAGCACTTGGAGGTTCAAAGTGCTCACCACAGATCTAGATAAGTTCCTTAGGGGGTCTAATTTCCAAAATGGGTCACTTGTGGGGGGTTTCCACTGTTTAGACACATCAGGGCCTCTACAAACACGACATGACGTCCAGCCAATTCTGCGCTGAAAAAGTCAAACGGCGCTCCTTCCCTTCCAAGCTCTGCCATGCACCCAAACAGTGGTTTACCCCCACATATGGGGTATCAGCATGCTCAGGACAAATTGCACAAAAACTTTTGGGGTCTTGTTACCCTTGGAAAAATAAAAATTGGGGTGAAAAGATTGTTTTTGTGGAAAAAATATGATTTTTTATTTTCACTGTTCTATGTTAATTAACTTCTGTGAAGCACTTGGAGGTTCAAAGTGCTCACCACACATCTAGATAAGTTCCTTTGGGGGTCTAGTTTCCAAAATGGGTCACTTGTGATGGGTTTCCACTGTTTAGACACATCAGGGCCTCTACAAACGCGACATGGCGTCCAGCCAATTCTGCGTTGAAAAAGTCAAATGTCGCTCCTTCCCTTGCGACCTCTGCCGTGCGCCCAAAAAGTGGTTTACCCCCACATATGGGGTATCGGCTTATTCAGGAGAAATTGCACAACAAATTTTGTGGTTCATTTTTTCTTTTAACACTTGTGAAAATAAAAAAAATAGGTTCCGAAGTAAAGTTTTTGCAAAAAAAGTTAAATGTTAATTTTTTCCTTCCACATTGCTTCAGTTCCTGTGAAGCACGTAAAGGGTTAATAAACTTTTTGAATGTGGTTTTGAGCACCTTGAGGGTGCAGTTTTTAGAATGGTGTCACTTTTGGGTATTCTTTATCATATAGACCCCTCAAAGTGACTTCAAATGTGATGTGGTCCCTAAAAACAAAATGGTGTTGTAAAAATGAGAAATCGCTGGTCAACTTTTAACCCTTATAACTTTGTAAAAAAAAAAAATTTTGGTCCCAAAATTGTGCTGATGTAAAGTAGACATGTGGGCAATGTTATTTATTAGAAATTTGTGTGACATATCTCTCTGATTTAAGGGCATAAAAATTTAAAGTTTGAAAATTGTTAAATTTTCAAAATTTTCGCCATATTTCCGTTTTTTTCATAAATAAACACAAGTCATATCAAAGAAATTTTACCAGTAACGTGAAGTACAATATGTCACGAAAAAACAATCTCAGAATCAGCGGGATTCGTTAAAGCGTTCCAGAGTTATAACCTCATAAAGTGACAGTGGTCAGAATTGTAAAAATTGGCCCGGTCATTAAGCTGCAAAATGGCTCTGTCACTAAGGGGTTAAGTAACAAATGGCTCCCCTTAATGTTATTGCCCTAGATTAGTGACTACTTTCCATTTAGAGTATAGCAAAAGGATTAAACCTCTCCAGTTAGAGTATCACAAGATACGTTTGTTTTTGCTTTTTAAATTAGGCTATCTCGAGCCTCTTATATCAGGAAATGTCAGGTCAAAAGAAATAGGAAGATGCATCAGTATATACACAAGTGGCTTGTACTGAGCCCTTCCAGCTGTCTGTCTTTAATGTCTCGATCTTGACATCGTAGAAAATGTTTTTAGTTCTATTCTTAATCTTTTGTTACTATGAAAAAGCTAATGCAGCCATGCAATAAAAAGTAACCAAGTAAATACACAGATTGCTAAATTTAATTATTTTCTTTCTTTCTATTTCTGAATCATAAATTGGAAAAATAGGGAAAAATTATTTGCTTTGAAAGGTCAATTTTAAAACAAACTCTTGTTCAGATCCCAGAGATGTTTGTTCATTATACAGCTCACTATTATCTTTTCTTTAGGGTAGGTCACATTTTCAAAAACTGGAAAAAACAATTTTCTTCTCCTTTCACTTGTAAAATAGAGCAATTTCTCTAAGAGACATCATTATTCACATCATTAAATATCATTACAGGAAATTTTAATCATAATCTTGGGCTTAATGGTATCATTACCAATAGGTGCTCTGATGTCCAAAGCTTTGAATATTAGGAGCCTTTGTAAAGAAAATAATTAGAGATGAAAAAATGACTTTTTGTTGCCAGAAGCATCAATTAAATGTATTTTATCTGTTTATACCTCCTCGAGACTAAAGCAGTTCTTACCGTAATGAAAGATAATCACAAAGCAAATTGAAGCGACATAACCAACACATATCTAATATTACACCAAACACTTGAAATTTAGGATTTTTTTTAAAAAATGTAAAGAACTAAGTCTGAGCTAGATTTTCAAATATCAGTTTATCATGCTCAAGAAGAAAACCATGCTACCTACACGTGCACATTGTTGTATTGTTATATCTGATTACTGTATTTTATTCTATAAACTATTGCTTATATTTTTGACAAAAAAATCTTGAAAAAACCCTGCTTGATATAAACAGTATTTCAATGAAAAGGTGGCATGTTTTTGCCCAGCCTTATGTGCTACATGTTGCATAAATCAAACAGGCAGTCAAAACTAAAGGAACTTTGTAAGATATGATTTCAGAATAATATGCTCCTTTCTCCACAAGAGTTGTTGAGAGTTGATTTGCATGACCTGTTTCATAGGCAATGTCAATAATCTGTGGCCACTGATTGACAACCATCCCTCTTCTTTTCGTTAGACAACCTAGCATGACATCACATTTGCATCAAGCTTCAACAATGACATCACGCCAGACAGGCTTATCAAAAGAAGTGCCTCAGGTAAGAAGCGGTTCTGACAGCTCCCATCCAGCCGCCACAGATTACTCACAAGGCTGATGGACCGGGTTGTGCAAATCAATTTGCACCAACTCTATTCTCCACTTATGAGCCACTTCTTGTCCTCTCCCTACCTCTTAAACTCATCATTCACTTAGAAATACATCTAAAATACAAGACAGGCTGCCTCCTCACTGAGGGATCAAATTAGTGATAGGCTCACCTGACAGGAGACAGGAAGCAGAGGTACTGGAGACTACAGGCAGACAGGAGACTGGGAACAAATAGCTAAAGTAATGGAAGCCACAGTCAGACTGAAGACTACAGACAGCAGAGATAATGGAGACGAAAGGTAATTGAGGTACTGGAAGTTGCAGGCAGACAGGAGACATCCTAGGGACCACAGACAGGTAGCAGAGGTACTGGAAGCCACAGGAGACAGGAATCAGGAACAGTGCATGTTTTAGTAGGTGTTATATAGGCCCAGCCAGATGATGACATGGGATCACGTCAGGCCATCTGAAAAGCCTTACGTGGAGCACAACAGAGTTTTACAGACTAGGGTGAGGGAAGCAAAGGCAGGATGTGGGACATGTGCGTAACAATTACAACTGTCTATTAAAATCACTGGAAAAGGAGAAGGGAGAAGCAGACCAAGAGAGAGGTGCTGAGAGACATACAGACCATTCTGCTTCTTTCTAGTAAGTGTTTTAGCTCATATCATTGCCACATTCTACTGTATAATTTAGGTCAGAACTTTCTGCCACTACCCAACCTCTCAACAGGTGGAAGCACTTGGTCACCACTCACTGTACTGTATACAAATCCAATGTATCCACTCTATACAGTGTGTTTCTGTTTGCAGGCTTCATTATTGCAGCAACATTTAGTCCCTGTATCTGCTGTGAACCATAGGACATAGGCCGTGATCAATGTGAGGAACAGTGTATTCAGCAAAGAGTGCCTTAAAACACAACTTTTAATTGGACCACATAAAAACCCCAATCAGGTATCATGTTAATATAAAAACCAAGAGACAATACATGTAAGGTACATGGCTACAAAAACAAATTTTTCATAAAGTGCCTACGACATAACCAGTGCAAGTATAAAATTGGAAGGATCTTACCTATATCCTGAGACACCTGATCATTGAAGCACCGCACTGGAGAAAAGGGTAAGAGATGAAAATGTATATTCCTAAAATACCCTGACATGCCCCACGTAAAGACTCGTGCCCTAACAAGGGCAATACCCAAGTAACAACTTATTCGAGCCAGCTCTACAACCCTCTCCCTATGTGTTTCGGTGTTTATTAATTGGGGTAATACCAAATAAATATATGTTCGGTCATGCAATGGCGCTAGACCTTTTTCAGGGCGTTGGTAGCTGATCCTCAGTGGTGCCTGATGACCTCTATCTTTAGTGACACAGGATAGAGGTCATCAGGCACCACTGAGGATCAGCTACTTGCACTGGTTACGCTGTGGGCACTTTACGAAAAAAAATGTTGTAGCCATGTATGTTATATGTATTTTCTGTTGGTTTTTATATTAATTTCATACCCGATTTGGGTTTTATTTGGTCCAATTAAAAGTTATGTTTTAAGGTACTTTTTGCTGTATATACATATTGATTACCAAGAGTTTATTGCTTGTTGTTGATATTTGTACGCCCTTGCTGATATTTCACTGATCATCAATGTGAGGAACTGACTGAAATATTGGCCATCTGTTCTATTTCCGCATTTATCAATAAAACTTTAATTGCATATTTAAGTGATTGGCATGGTATTTTCCACTATTGTTTGGAGGGACTAACAGAACTAAGCACTACAGGACACCAATGTCTTCCAAGTTTGAGTACCAACCATAAATTTGATTTATCCCATTATTTCAGAAGACACAGAGTCTGGTCCCTTTAGAGAGCAGTTTGTGCTGCCCAATGCTCACTACACATCGTAGACAATACACAGATACAGCACCTGCATCATGTACAGGTGCATCTCACAAAATTAGAATATCATCAAAAATTAATTTCAGTTCTTCAATACAAAAAGTGAATCTTATATATTATATAGAGTCATTACAAATAGAGTGATCTATTACAAGTGTTTATTTCTGTTAATGTTGATGATTATTGCTTACAGCCAATGAAAGCTCAAAAGTCATTGTGATGAATTACAGGGGGATCTATTGTTTTATTCCTCCCTCCAATTCCAGTTCGGAACTTGCAACTCTCGGGCGCCCCCCTTACCCTCAGGTCAGTCAGGGAATTGCACCTAGGATATATGGTCGCCAGATGGGCCGCCTGGATGTGTGCTGGCTTTTAGGCACTCATATTGTTAGGGGTTTTATCAAGACCAAAGTCAGCACAGTCCGTCTACCAGGAATTTAGAGCACTTCATGCTTCCCTCTGCTGACAAGCTTAATGGAGATGGAAATTTCATTCTCCAGCAGGACTTGGCGCCTGTCCACACTGACAAAAGTAAATACCTGGTTTAAAAACAACAGTATCACTGTGCTTGATTGACAGCAAACTCGCCTGACCTTAACCCATAGGAATCTATGGGGTATTGTAAAGAGGAAGATGAGAGACACCAGACCCAACAATGCAGACAGCTGAAGGCTGCTATCAAAGCAACCTGGGCTTCCATAACACCTCAGCAGTGCCACAGGCTGATCGCCTCCATGCCACGCCGCATTGATGCAGTAATTGATGCAAAAGGAGCCCCGACCAAGTATTGAGTGCATTTACTGAACATACATTTCAGTAGGACAACATTTCGGATTTTAAAATATTTTTTTCAAGCTGATGTTATAAAGTATTCTAATTTACTGAGATAACGACTGTTCTGGATTTGCTTGGATTGTCATTATTTCTCTGACACAGTCCCATTAAATTTGCAGATTCCATAGGTCAAAAAGGAACGGGGATAATGTAGATAAGGTAACTTTGGGAGAGCATTAATTTTATATACTTGTCTCAAAAGCCAAAACTGCTGAGCTTTTGAGGACATTTTAGTTTTAACATATCACACTGTGTTTTTGAGTTACATTAAGGCAGAAGCCTTCTCTGGATCTGTGTGCAGGGCACTCATGAGATCCTGCCTTTTTTCTGACATAAAGGGCTTTATAGAAGGTAAACAGTGTACAACAGGGCCAGCAGAATATATTAAAATGTAGCTGAAGGCAAGGTTCAGTTTGCTGCCTCAGGCACTTCATTAGAAGAGACAACTGATCTAGCAGGATACAAGGACCACAAGTAATGGAAGATTGTGAAGCACAGATGGAACCTATTGAAAGAGGATTTAGATTATTGTAACTACAATTATGCAAATTGTATGATGAAAAGAATATCAAGATATCTCCAAATAATTATTCTCTTTGGACATGTTCAGCGCACAATACTCCATGATAGTTCAGTGTGTGCAATAAAAGGAAGTGAAAACAGACAGAATAACATGCCGGATATAGTATTGGAGCATGTTGCATGATAGGAAGTATGCTCTGGGGTCTTTAACATTATGGGGACACCACACAAATCAAAAGCTAACCATCCTCATACTTGACAAACACCGGAGACCTTAATTGTATGATAGTCAATGTTGTATGTCCATGTTATAATATTGCTATATTGGGATACTGTTAAAGCCATGTCAGTATTTTGAGAGCACTGAATGAAATAATTCTTAAAGCTACTATACAGTTTAAAGTTCAAAATGCAGCAAAAGGACATTAAAAATTTGAAAAAAATCACAGAAAAATGTCAGCCGTACTTATCAACACTAGGTCTCGAAACCAATTCACTACATTTATCATACTGGGCAACCATGAATGGTTGGTGTGCACGTCGTTGTTTCATCAGTATTTTGCCCTTGTGCTCCCCACCTTTATTATGGGGGTCTGCTGCATCCTTTTGTGCATTAGTAATGTGAACTGGTGTTGGTAAGTCAGGCTGTGTATTTTTCTATGACTTTTTTTGAGTTTTATGTCCTTTTGACGTGTTTTGCTTCAAATTTTAGTGTGGCACCTTGCAAAACAACTGAGGATCCTCTCTCTGGGTTGCATTGTCCGCTGTAAAATGACAAGTTTGCAGATTTTCTATGTGAATGCAGACTTGTGAATCTTCACATAGAGTGCACTGCTTGCTGTGAGGTTTCTCCGGTGTCGGGAGATGGTTGTCTTGTTACCGCAAGTATAGATTTGCATACTCCTGTCCACATTCTGACTAGACTGTTTCTGGCCATGCTTAATTCACTTGTATTGAACGAGGCTACGCCCATCTAGTTGGCATGTGACCCCATGTATACTAGTCACCTTTTTTTGGGTCATGCGGCCAGATGCTCCCAAAAAATCTTCACAGTGTTCAGTGCACACACTGTGAAGATTCACAAGTTTGCAGTCACATAAAGTGACTGCAGACTTGTAGCCTAAGGCCCTTTAATAATTTTGCCCAAAATATTAACCAATGCCTTATGCTTCATGCATATTATACATCTTTTTTTTATCTTATCTCACATTTCCTCATTTTTTTAGCAGGATGCAGCTATACACTTTAGTGTTGGCTGGGGAAACTGTTGTGCCTGTCTTTGAGGGGTGCATTTATATATGCTGGGCAACCCACCTGATATAATAGCATGGGTGTCATCAATAAGCTGTAAACCGGCCATTGTGCACTAAATGTATCTGTGTGATCAGCACCCAAGCCTCAACTGTGTGCATTTATAATAGGAGGCTACAGTCCCCTCCTTATAGGTCTGTAAATTTGGCACAACTGTCCCCATTGTGGTATTTTTAAGTATACCAAAATTTTATCTCAATTTTTTTCAAATTTTGACTCCAATGTGTGACTTTTGGTGCCAAAATCATAAAAACAGGAGAGAAAGAAAGTCAATTTTTGACATTCCAACAAATTCTTGAATCACGTGCGTCATTTTGATGAATTTGGTGCCAAAAAAAAGGCAAGTAATACTATAAAACAAAAACGTAAATCAAGTTAAAAAAAAATGCAAATGATGAATAAAGGCCTTAATCTTTTACCTATAGCCTGGTTTTCTCTTAAACTTATCATAATTTCTTCAAAAATAAAAAAAGAAAGAAGCCCCACAAAATGTTTTGCCTAGTGGCCTCTATAGACCTTGATTCAGTAAAAAAACAACTTTGTCATTGTCATTACAGAGTTCATTCTTAGTTTTAATGGTCGACACAGAGCTAATGACAGACAGTTTCTTTTGCACTGCAATTCTTATCTGGGAAAGTCACAGTAAAAAAACTTGTGGCGTTGTTATTTATAGGCCAAAATGTGACGTAATAGATATTATTTCATATATAATATGAAGGGTTGGAGCTCATCTTGTCTAACATGGATCATGGAGTTCACTGTATGTGAGGAAAACATTGGTAGAAGAGAAGAAGCAGAGCTTACACCAAGAATAAAGCAGAGCGTGTAGTAGAGAAAAGATGGCCTCTTGTAACTCACTCAGCATATCAAAAGGCACTTGTTCTTTTAAATAACATCCAGTATCCCATTAATTACCTGCGTACTTCAGATAGAATAGAAAAAAAAATGAAACAAGACCCAAGGGAGGACCACCAGGCCTTCATAGTTCAGTCGTGATTGACAAGTCGCACTGTCCTACAGAAGCACCTGGTGTACCAACTAGCTGACAAAACCCGGCTAGGATTCTTATCAGATATAGACTGTTCTCCCTCACTTCTCATTCTACTTAAGTTACCGCTGATATACAGGGTGTAGAAACTCGTGTGTAGCATTTCAGCAGCTGTTTAGTTAGGCCATGTTCCCATGGCAGCATTTTGGTCAGTATTTTACCTCAGTATTTGTAAGCTAAAACCAGAAGTGGAACAATCAGAGGAAAAGTATAATAGAAACACGTCACCATTTCTGCATTTTTCACCTAATCCTGGTTTTGGCTTGCAAATACGGAGGTAAAATACTGACCCATTACTGAATGTGTGAACATAGCCTTAAAGTTGCAGATTCCAATCTTAACCCCTTCACCCCCAAGGGTGGTTTGCACGTTAATGACCGGGCCAATTTTTACAATTCTGACCACTGTCTCTTTATGAGGTTATAACTCTGGAACGCTTCAACGGATCTTCGCGATTCTGAGATTGTTTTCCTCGTGACATATTGTACTTCACGTTAGAAGTAAAATTTCTTCGATATAACTTGCGTTTATTTTTGAAAAAAATGCAAATATGGCGAAAATTTTTAAAATTTTGCAATTTTCAAACTTTGAATTTTTATTCCCTTAAAACAGAGAAATATGTCACATAAAATAGTTAAGAAATAACATTTCCCACATGTCTACTTTACATCAGCACAATTTTGGAACCAAAATTTTTTTTTGTTAGGAAGTTATAAGGGTTAAAAGTTGACCAGCGATTTCTCATTTTTACAACAAAATTTACAAAGCCATTTTTTTTAGGACCACCTCTCATTTGAAGTCACTTTGAGGGGTCTATATGGCAGAAAATACCCAAAAGTGACACCATTCTAAAAACTGCACCCCTCAAGGTACTCAAAACCACATTCAAGAAGATTATTAACCCTTCAGGTGCTTCACAGGAACTAAAGCAACGTGGAAGGAAAAAATGAATATTTAACTTTTTAGCCACAAAAATGATCTTTTACAAACTTTTTTTTTATTTTCACAAGGGTAAAAGGAGAAAATGGACAAATAAGGTTGTTATGCAATTTCTCCTGAGTACGCCAATACCCAATATGTGGGGAAAACCACTGTTTGGGCACACGGCAGAGCTCGTAAGGGAAGGAGCGCCGTTTGACTTTTTCAAACTAAAATTGGCTGGAATTGAGATTGGACGCCATGTCGTGTTTGGAGAGCCCCTGATGCGCCTAAACAGTGGAAACCCCCACAAGTGACACCATTTTGGAAACTAGACCCCCTAAGGTACTTATCTAGATCTGTTGTGAGCACTTTGAACTCCCAAGTGTTTCACAAAAGCTTATAATGCCTGGGTGTGAAAAAAAAAAAAAACAATTTTCCACAAAAATGATTTTTTAGTCCCAAATTTTTGAATTTTCCCAAGGAAATTGGACCCCAAAAGTTGTTGTCCAATTTGTCCTGAGTACGCTGATACCCCATATGTGGGGGGGGAACTGTTTGGGTGCACGGCAGGGCTTGGAAAGGAAGTAGTAACGTTTTGGAATGCAGACGTTGATGGGGGTCATGTTCCGTTTGCAGTGCCCCAGATGAGCCTAAACAGTGGAAACCCCCCACAAGTGACCCCATTTTGGAAACTATACCCCCTAAGGAACTTATCTAGATCTTTGGTGAGCACTTTGAACCCCCAAGTGCTTCACACAAGTTTATAATGCCCGGGCATGAAAATAAAAAATCCTATTTTTTTCCCACAAAAATTATCTTTTAGTCACTAATTTTTTATTTTCTCAAGGGTAACAGGAGAAATTGGACCACATAAGTTGTTGTACAATTTGTCCTGAGTACGCTGATACCCCATATGTGGGTGGGAACCACTGTTTGGGCGCACGGAAGAGCTCGGAATGGAAGGAGCACCATTTGACTTTTTCCAACCAAAATTGGCTGGAATTGAGATTGGATGCCATGTTGCATTTGGAGAGCCCCTGATGTGCCTAAACAGTGGAAACCCCCCACAAATGACCCCATTTTGGAAACTAGACCCCCTAAGGAACTTTTCTAGATCTTTGGTGAGCAATTTTAACCCCCAAGTGCTTCACACAAGTTTATAACGTAGAGCCGTAAAATTTAAAAATCATATTTTTTCCACAAAAATTATCTTTTCACCCCAATTTTTATTTTTCCAAGGGTAACAAGACTCCAAAAGTTATTGTGCAATTTGTCCTGAGTGCGCTGATACCCCATATGTGGGGGTAAACCACTGTTTGGGTGCATGGCAGAGTTTGGAAGGGAAGGAGTGCCGTCTGACTTTTTCAACGCAGAATTGGCTGGACGCCATGTCGTGTTTGGAGAGCTCCTGATCTGCCTAAACAGTGGAAACCCCCATAAATGACGCCATTTTGGAAACTAGACCCCTCAAGGAACTTATCTAGATGTGTGGTGAAACTTTTAACCCCCAGGTGTTTCACTAAAGTTTATAACGTACAGCCGTAAAATAAAAAATCCTTTTTTTTTTACAAAAATGATTTTTTCGTCCCCAATATTTTATTTTCACAAGGGTAACAGAAGAAATTGGAACCCAAAAGTTGTTGTCCAATTTGTCCTGAGTACGCTGATACCCAATATGTGGGAGAAAACTACTGTATGGGCGACGTCAGGGCTCGGAAGGGAAGTAGTGACGTTTTGGATTGCAGACTTTAATGGAATGGTCTGGGGGCGTCATGTCACATTTGGAGAGCCCCTGATGCACCTATACAGTGGAAACCCCCCACAAGTGACCCATTTTGGCAAATAGACCCCACAAGGAACTTATCTAGATGTGTGGTGAGCACTTTGAACCCCGAAGTGCTTCACAGAAGTTTCTAAGGTACAGCCGTAAAAATAAAAAATCTCTTTTTTTTTTACAAAAATGATTTTTCGCCCCCAATATTTTATTTTCACAAGGGTAACAGGAGAAATTGGACCCCAAAAGTTGTTGTCCAATTTGTCCTGAGTACGCTGATACCCAATATGTGGGAGAAAACTACTGTATGGGCGCACGTCAGGGCTCGGAAGGGAAGTAGTGACGTTTTGGATTGCAGACTTTGATGGAATGGTCTGGGGGCGTCATGTCGCATTTGGAGAGCCCCTGATGCGCCTAAACAGTGGAAACCCCCCACAAGTGACCCCATTTTGGAAAATAGACCCCACAAGGAACTTGTCTAGATGTGTGGTGAGCACTTTGAACCCCGAAGTGCTTCACAGAAGTTTATAACGCACAGCCGTAAAAATAAAAAATCCTTTTTTTTTTTGCAAAAATGATTTTTTTGCCCCAATATTTTATTTTTACAAGGGTAACAGGAGAAATTGGACCCCAAAAGATGTTGTCCAATTTGTCCTGAGTACGCTGATATCCAATATGTGGGAGAAAACTACTGTATGGGTACACGTTGGGGCTCGGAAGGGAAGTAGTGACGTTTTGGATTGCAGACTTTGATGGAATGGTCTGGGGGCGTCATGTCGCATTTGGAGAGCCCCTGATGCGCCTAAACAGTGGAAATCCCCAACAAGTGACCCCATTTGGAAAATAAGACCCCACAAGGAACTTATCTAGATGTGTGGTGAGCGCTATGAAGCCCCAAGTGCTTCACAGAAGTTTATAAATGTACAGCCATAAAAGCAAAAAAATATTTTTTTTTGTACAAAAATGATATTTTCGCCCCAGTTTTTTATTTTCCCAAGGGTAGCAGAAGAAATAGGACAAATTGCACAATAACTCTTGGGGTCCAGAGTACGCTGATACCCCATATGTGGGGATAAACTACTGTTTGGACGCATGGCAGAGCTGAGAAGTGAAGGAGCACCGTTTGACTTTTTCAACGCAGAATTGGCTGGAATTGAGATCAGACGCCATGTCACATTTGGAGAGCCCCTGATGTGCCTAAACAGCGGAAACCCCCCAATTCTAACTCCAACTCTAACCCCAACACACCCCTAACCCTAGTCCCAACCCTAACCACAAACCTAACCCTAACACACCCCTAATCCCAACCCTAACCCTAATCCTAACTTTAGCGCCAACCCTAACCCTAACTTTAGCCGCAACCCTAACCCTAACCCTAATGGGAAAATGGAAATAAATACTTTTTTTTAATTTTATTATTTTTCCCTTACTAAGGGGTGATAAAGGGGGGTTTGATTTACTATTTATAGTGGGTTTTTATGATTGGCAGCTGTCACGCTAAAAGACGCTTTTTATTGCAAAAATAGTTTTTGCATCATCACATTTTGAGAGCTATAATTTTTGCATATTTTGGCCCACAGAGTCATGTGAGGTCTTATTTTTGCGGGACGAGTTGACGTTTTTATTGGTACTATTTTCAAGCACGTGACGTTTTTTGATCGCTTTTTATTTCGATTTTTGGGAGGTTAGAATGAACAAAAATCAGCAATTCATGAATTTCTTTGGGGGAGGCGTTTATACCGTTCCGCGTGTGGTAAAATTGATAAAGCAGTTTTATTCTTCGGGTCAGTACGATTATGGCGATACCTCATTTATATCATTTTTTCATGTTTTGGCGCTTTTATAGAATAAAAACAATTTTATATAAAAAATAATTATTTTTGCATCGCTTTATTCTGCGAGCTATAACTTTTTTATTTTTTCGCTGATGATGCTTTATGATGGCTCGTTTTTTGCGGGACAAGATGACGTTTTCAGCGGTACCATGTATTTTTATATCGGTCTTTTTGATCGCGTGTTATTCCACTTTTTGTTCGGCGGTATGATGATAAAGCATTGATTTTTTGCTTCGTTTTTTTTTTTTTTTTTTAAGGGGTTCACTAAAGGGGTTAACTAGTGGGACAATTTTATAGGGGGGTCGTTACGGACGCGGCGATACCAAATATGTGTACTTTTATTGTTTTTTTTTTTTTATTTACAGGAAGAAGTGAATTTATTGGGGAATATTTTTTTTTTTTTTTATTTATTTTGGATTTTTTTTTTACACATGTTTATTTTTACTTTTTTAACTTTTTTACTTTGTCCCAGGGTGGGACATCACAGTATTTTATCAGATCGCTGGTGTGGCAGTGTGCACAGCACTCTGTCACACCAGCGATCGCACAGGCATAGATGCAGGCTTCTCAGTGCCTGCTCTCGGCAGGCACTGAGGTAGCCGCCTCCCTCCAGGACCCCGGCGCCATCTTGGATCCGGGTCCTGGGAGGGAGGAAGCCCTCAGAACAGCGCGATCACATCGCGCTGCTCTGAGGGTCTCAGGGGGGCGCGCAGGGAGCCCCCACCCTGCGCGATCCTCCCCTGTGCCCCCAGTACACCGCGATCATGTTTGATCGCGGTGTGCTAGGGGTTAATGTGCCGGGAGCGGTCCGTGACCGCTCCTGACACACAGTCATGGGTGTCAGCTGTGATAATCAGCTGACACCCGGCGGCGATTAGCTGCGCTCCCCTCAGGAGCGCAGCTGATCGCCTATGACGTACTATCCCGTCCCCGGTCATACGGGCCCAGGTACCATGGACGGGATAGTACGTCCGATGGCAGTAAGGGGTTAAGGCCATGTTCACACGTTCAGTATTTGGTTAATATTTTACATCTGTATTTTTAAGTCAAAACCAGAAGTGGTGTACTTGTTTTTAATATGCTTTTCCTCTAATTGTTCCACTCTCGATTTTGGCTTACAAACACTGATGTAAAATACCAACCAAATACCGAATGTTTGAATGTAGCCTAAAGGGCCGACAAAGACTGATCAGAGTTGGTCTACTTCACAATTAGCTATTTACTATTATTATTATTTTACCATTTTTCCTGCCAAAAAAAAGAACTTTGCAATTTTTTGTACATAACTTTCTTTCTACATAAAAGAATTAACTGAACACAAGTGTCCCAAATTTGCATTAATCAGTGCTTACTAGAGATGAGTGAATATTTCAATGTTCGGTTCGGATTACAATCTACAATTTTGCAATATTCGCTGATTAATTCATCGAATATTCACCGTATCTGAACGTCATTGGAGTCAATGGGAGGCAAAAACAATGCATACACAACACCTTCAAAAGGCTCCAAGAGTTGCTGAAACACATCAAATTAGGGGCAGATTCCACGAAAGTGGTTTCAATCGACCCACAGTATAAATTTTAGAATGTCATGGAGCAATCAACCATAACCATGCATGAGGTATCAGGGTCTGGGGCCAGTATTTACAACTTTGAATTGAACTTCAAATTAAGATGAGGAGGGTAAGGCATCAGTGTAGGCCTGTTGTGCTGGGAGCCCTCATACCACATGCAATAGCTCTACCTGCTTTGATGCTCAGCCACACTCATGTGGCACAAATATCAGTTTCAAAGACTAGTATTGTCAGAAAAATATAAGGATAGTAACACGGGTAGTTGACTCAAAGGCAGTGGAGGCCTGCTGGTCTCGGAGGCCTGCTGGTCTCAGAGGCCTACTGCTACAGGCAACACACATGAAGGACATCCAACCAGGAGTCTACACATTTGCAAAAATTAGTGGCAGACAACACCAAGGTGACATCAATTGCAATAGAGTAGAACTAGTATAATGGGAACGTACACTTCTTCCACTACAGCCAACCCAGCAGATGGAGACAGTAATGGGCAAGGTGGTGGAACCACTGTGCCATAGCACTCGGAAAGCCTGGAGGGGTGTAACTAGGTGGACTGCCAAATTCGACCTCAGATAAGTGGCAGCAGGTGACACACGACCTGAGTAGGGAGAAGGAGGGGCACCAGGTGCTACTCGAGGGTTGGCAAAGAGAGGCAGCTGACCCCCTAGAGCAGGTAGACTGGTACGGCTCGAAGGAGGGATGAAGAATGCACGCAGGCACTGTAGGGACACTGGAACCAACAGGTGCAGATGGGACCAGCTGAGTAACAGAAACACTGGCATGTGTAGACTGAACTGGGTGTTAGAAAGATGGGCACTGGCAGGTACAGGCTGGACTGGATGTTGAACATATGGGCACTGGCAGATGCGGGCTGGACCGGGTTTTAAAACACATTTGAACTGGCAGGTGCTGACTGGACCGAGTGTTAGACAGAGGAGCACTGGCAAGGTGCAGGCAGTACTGGCAGTTAGATGGATGGGCACTGGCTAGTGCAGGCTGTACCAGGTGTTAGAGGAGCACTGGCAGGTGCAGGCTGGACCAGCTGATGGACAAGAGCACACACAGGTACGAGCAGATGGGTACAGGGTAGACAAGCAGACGGGCAGAAATGGGAAACCTGACAACCAGCAATCATACAAGGCAAACTAACAACTGCTCAGATACCTCCATATTGAAGGAGGAGACTTAAATAGAAGGTGTCACGAAGCTATTGGCTGGGGACAACTTAGGGCAATGTATGCAGTCCATGTAAGAGAGTTGGAGCATAGTGCCTGAGCATATAACTGAACTTTGGGGGACACCAACACATAGGGGGCAAGATGAGAAGGTGGTGTGTGAGTAGGAGATACTGAATGTCCTGTCTGTGAGGTACAAGGAGATCCAACAAAGGACCAAGTCTATAATGCAAAGAGATCAGAAAGTCTGTAGTAAAAGGGAATGGTCCACTGTGTCAAAGGAAGATGCCAGGTCCAGGAGGAGGAGGACAAACTAGCGCCGCTTGCATTTAGCGGTTTTAGTAGGTAGTTGTTGACTTTAGTAAGGGTAGTTTCAGTGGAATGGTGGGGTCGGAAGCCAGATTGTAAGAGATCAAAGAAGAAGCAAGAGGAGACGTGGGGAACAGTTCAAAATGAATGTGTTGTTCCAGTACTTTTGAGGCATAGGGGAGAAGTGAGATGGAGCAATAGCTAAACCCAGAGAATGGGTCAAGGAGGCTTTGAGGCTTTTTGAGGATGGGTGTGATCAAGGTATGTTTGAATCATGAGAAGACACCAGTTGTTAGTGAAAGGTTGAAGAGGTGGGTTAATCTGGGGATGAAGACTGTGGTAAGGTTTGGATTGTTGTGGAATGGTATTGAGTCAAGTTCACAGGTGGTGAGATGTGATTAGGAGTGTAAAAAGGAAAGCTGATCTTCCGTGATGGTGAAGTTGGTTTTGGAGGAGGAGAGTTAAGTACCTATAAGGAGGGGCTGTGAGGACTTTAAGCACAAGCTTTGACTTACGTTGTCAATCTTCTGCCTGAAGAATGAGACAAAGTCTTCAGCTGAGATGGTAGGAGACGGAGGAGGAGCTGGTGGACGGAGCAGAGAATTGAAAGTGTTGAAAAGCTGCTTAGAGCTGTGAGACATGTATGATATGGAGAAGAGAAGCAGTATTGTTTTGCTACAGTGAGCATTTGCGCAGAATTTTTACAACTTCTGATACTGGACAGGCTACTCCTCTCCCTTTCTTTGGCGGCTGCATAGAAGTACGCTTTGTAGATGAGGGCCATACAGAACTTGTGCTACAGTAGATGGCAAGCGCTACATCAAGTGGCCTCTGCTCCTCTTCCTCCAGCTTAACATCACACACAGTACAGTCCTCAGAGGTGGCACCCCAATTACCCTTGTTTTCGCCCATTTGACAAATCTCCAACCGCCCAACTGACTGTAGGGAACCACAGATGGCTGATTCTGCAGATCTGTTCACACATTCTATGCCATGGGCATCAGAAGTGTACTCCAAAGATTCACAGAATCAAGAGAAGGAAATCATCTGCACTGATGCCCAAATTTTTTATTGTTTGATCCAGGGCCGGATGAAGTAGGGTCTGAGCAGAATCCAAACCCTCGTCAACAGACGATAACCCTGGGGAGGGGTGGAGGTGAACCTGATGAGGAACATGCACACTGTACTGTGCAGTCAGGTCAGGAAGAGGAGGAGGGTGACTCTCAGGACAAGGAGTGGGAGAACAGAGAGGATGTCGATGAGGTAGTAGATCCCACTTTGTGCAAATCCAGAGGCATGCAGCTGAGTAGCTCAGCAGAGGAGGTGGAGGAGGAGGAAGACAGCTTCCAGCACAGACACAGAGTTATGCCACCATGACAAATACTGCATCCTCAGCCCCAAATATGTCATTGGCCAGCAGCATTCGCAGGTCTGCAGTTGCCTAGCCTGTGTCTTTTTTTACAGACCACCAAAAATGACACATTTTTCACGTTATCTGCCAATCTTTTTAAAAACGACAGAGTATAGTTAATAAAATGTAATAATTTGACTACTACATGCATGAACTGGCACATGCGTGGTCAACAAGCATTAATCTGGGAATCTCACTGTATTAAAATGCAGACTAGCGGGCCTCGCCAACCGCCATCTACACCATCAACCGCATCTTTTGCTTCTTCCTCACCATAGAAAGTGTTGTCACACAGGTCTCCTGCCGCAGAACCTCCACTTGTTTACCCGCTACAGTCGAGGTAAGTGAGAGCCCCTCAGCTGTTACGAAAGTGGACAAGCCTGCTGTTTTTGACAGATCTTAGATACCAAGCACACCTCATCTTTCTGAATCCACCGTAATATCTCTGTCTGCACCTTTCTCACTGACTAGCAAGTTGTCATGTTCACCCTACTCCACCCTCGGTCAGCAAAGCAGCCAGCCCTCGTTTGTGCAGTTGTGTTCACGTAAAAGATTGTTTCCTCCTACACATAGCAAACCTAAGAGCTTGAACTTGACCAGCTTCAATCTACTAATAATAATAACCTTTATTTTTATAGCGCACACATATTCCGCAGAGTTTTACAAGTCAGCCGTTAATTTAAAAGTCATAAGTTACAAAATTAACGATAATGTAACAAAGCAAAAATAATGACGACCCTGCTCTTCAGAGTTTACAATCTACAATGAGGTGAGGTTGACACAAAGTATATAAGCTTATTTACAGTGATCGTCCAGACATCTTGAGGGAATGGGGTAGATTTAGGCTGCATAAGGCTTTTGGGTACGGTTGAGTTTGATTGCGAATTATGTTCAGAGAAGTAGAGAATAAGCTACATATAAAAACGACTTTGATTAAGGAACGTGATAGGCCGCCCTAAACAGATAAAATGTGTGGTTACTCCTAATTTTGTGGGGAGAAAGACCAGATCAGAGGTGTTACCGTCTTTGTGTGTCTCAGAGGTTGAAAGTTGTGAGAGGCCACGAGAAGTGGGTAGAGATAGAAGCTGAGATGCACTTGGGGAGGGAGGATAAGGGTTGGCAATTCTAAGCACATGAAGTGTAGCAGCAAGGCAGAAAAGTGGTCAACGATTGGTGGCAGCGAGGAGCAGTGTGGGGTTATCGTGGAGTTAGCAATGATCATATGGCGTTATATACACATATTCCATGCGTTGTAATCTGGAGGTGTATATGCCGTTTTATCACTTTTAGTTTTCCGATAACTAATTATTGTGAACAGCCTGCGGCCTCCTCGGTTGATGATGGCCTAATCATGTAATTGTATGGACAGTACGGGCCAGCTGAGAGCTATTCACAGCGGGTGGTTCTCGTAACTTCCAGCCCGTGATCTCTGTGATAATTGGATGGCCAATCCAATCTGTTGGCCACAAATGCAGCCTTCCGCTTTGTGGATAGGACAGATCGAAAGCTGATGGCCATCGAGTCCACAGTACTGTTGCCATCGCATACTTCTCTAAGAACATGGCCTGTGTACCAGCATGTTGCAGACAACATCACCCCTTCCTTGAAAATATATATGTGACAGAGTGTATTCAACACTGACACCCGGATGAACAAGAATGGACAGGGCGTTACATCTCGCTGCTGGGCATGGGTGAATCTAGTGGTGTGGGCAGTCGAGAAGGGCTGCCCCAAGTCTTCGAATCCCCAAGGAATGCAGGGCATTGGGATGGAGAACCAAACCACTACACACCCTAAGAAGGAGAATATAATATAATAACAGGCTTGGTGAAATAAACTAATAAATATCTAAGTTGGTTAACTAAACCACTACACACCATAAGATGGAGAACTAAACTACTAGACAACAGTTGGTTGAGAACTAAAGTACTAAACGCTAGGGTGAGAGCAAAACAAATACACACCAGGGGATAAAGAACTAAGACTAAACACAAGGTTTCACTAGACCCAATTCTTGATCCCCAGGCTTTCTGTACAAACCTCTGTATCTAATAATAATAATCTTATTTATATAGCGCCAACATATTCGCAGCGCTTTACAATTCAACAGTTCATATACAATAGTCATAGCAAAGTTAGCAATAATACAATAATTAATGAAAGATAATGTAAACCTGCCATAAGAGCTTACAATCTCCATGAGGTGGGGTAACAAAGTACAGATGCTTATAATATGATGGTCCACCATCTGGGAATAGGGGTAGATAATGCTGCATGAGCCTCACCAGTCATTATTTGTAGTGCTTTTGGAGCGTGGGGTTTATGGAAAGTTATGATCAAGAAGTAGAGAATGACATATAAAAGGACTCGATTAGGAAATGATAGGCTCCCTAATAGATGGTTTTTATGAAGCCTAAAACTATGTAAGTGCGGTTAGTCCTAATTTCTTGGGGTATAGCATTCCAGAGGATGGTGCAACTCGTGATACGGATTAATGTGGATGTTATACAAGTCTCTAGCGGAGCGTAACGAGTGGGTAGGCTATAAACAAAATGAGAGGAGATGTATGGGGTGCCACACTGTGGAAGTTTTGGTGAGAACACAGTTTATATTGGATCCTATAATGTATGGCAGCCAGTGCAATGACTGGCACAGAGCAAGCGCCAAGTATGATTAGCCAGATAGATGAGCCTGGCTGCTGCATTAAGGAAGGACTGGAGAGGGATAGTCAAGTGAAGGGAAGTCCTCTAACACTTCATTCATGCTTCTGCCTCCTCCACCTCCTCTAAGCCTTCACTGCGCCCTCAACCTCAGCCTTAATGAGACACACATTCAACACTGCAGAGAGAATCTCCCCACCTCTGTACTACGCAGCCAGGCTCACCGCAATCAGGCAGTATTTAAATTATATGCCTTGGAGATCTCAGTCATATAGGTCAAGAATTGTGGACAGAATCCATGCAGAGTTTGAGCTATGGCTGTCTCCACTGAACTTGGAGCCAGCAAAAGGCTGTGTGCAATAACAGTCAAAACCTGGTGGCGGCCCAACGCTGGTACAAACCTCACACATGTTCTTGTGTGGTACAGCAATTCCCTGCAATGTCCCAGCCTGGATGTGCTGATGCAGAAAACCACTGTTGTTGTGTGCTCACTTCCACCATTCCACTTAAGTTGGTATAGAGATATTTCGGCCTGTCAGTTAATTGGTTGATATGAGGTGTGACAACACTGTGGAAATCAACTCTGCATATGTTGCAGTGACTATGGCAGCAGCGCCGAGACCTGGTGCAGTATGACATTTTGCATTGCCTGGCTCAACGTAGTACGGACGTGGTGCAATTCACACTTGTGGAGTGGACACAGATGAAGACCCCTGCACCCTTCTGCACGTTTTCTTAATGGCTACTAAGATGGTTAGCACTGACAATGACGCCAGCAGCATCACTATTCCGGTCATCTACATGCTGGATCACACTTTGAATAGACTGCGGGAGGTGGTGGTGAGGGTCCTGGAAGAAGAGGAGGATACAGAGGAGGATATGGAATGGTTAATAATATCTCCGGTCTGTTGTTTCACTGCGGTTGCCTTGGGAGGAACAAATGGAGAAGAAGAAGAGGTGATGGATGCGCAGCAGTAAGGAGATCAAGAGGATAATGATTCCACCTCTGCTGTTCGTGGTTTTCAGGAGGGGATGAAGGAAGAATGCTTGAGTGTTATTTCGCCACCAACACACTGTGTACTTGGACCTCATGAAAGAGACCAAGCCATGAGCGCCTTCTTGCAGCATTATCTGCAACATGATTGTTGTCCATATTGTTAAGATTCAAAATAGTGCTGACTACTGGGTTGCCAGTCTGTTTCACCCACGATACAAAAGAAAATTTTGACAGTTGCGTCCCCCCCTGGAAAGAGACGTGCCCATGCTGCAGTATGAAAACATGCTTGAAGACAATCTTGACAGTGGTTTTCCCCAAGACAGCAGTGAAGCACACAATATGCATCACAGTGATAGGCTTACAACCCCGGGAATGTTCAGTCATCAATGCAAAAACATTAGCAGCCTTTCAGCGCAGGAGTCCTAGATTCCAACCCCACCAAGGACAGCATCTGCTAGGAGTTTGTATGTTCTCCCCGTATTTGCGAGGGTTTCCTCTGAGTGCTCATTTTTCTTTCCACACTCCAAAGACAGAAGAGAGAATATTTTTAGTGTGGATGAGGCCTATAAACAATAGAATATATGCTCCAAACAATTTCAAACTGAGATCTAACCTGTCGTATGACGTTTGCCACAGAAAAAAAAAAAATTTTTTGACCCTGCATGAGCACTGCACACAGCTGAATTTCACCATCACAAAATGAGAAGGTGGGATATGGCATGCTGTATCAAATTTGTAACAGAAAAAATAGTTTTTTTTACTCTGCAACAGCTCTGCAGTCTGCAAACAGATAATGTTCAGCTGCACTAAATAATAAGGTGACATATGCCTTGCTGAATCACATTAGCAGCAGAAAAAGATTGTGTTTTTTACTCTGCAGCAGCTCTGCACACAGATGAAGTTCACTGCCACAAAATGAGAAGGTTGGATATGGCGTGCTGTATCACATTTGTAAGAGAAAAACAAAAGTTTTTTTACTCTGCAGCAGCTCTGCACAAAGATGAATTTTATGTTTTATGCACCCTGATTGGCTAGCCGCAATGTGCATATATAAAGTTAGAAAAAAAAAATTTACAAGCACGCTGCTCCTCTGAGCTCTCCCCACCACCTCCACTCATCAAACACGTGCCCCCCACTCATCATACACCACCACTGTGCTAGGCAAAGTGCTAAAAATACTTTAGTGGCAACTCAAATATTTTCCCGCACTTTTACCGAATTTACAGATTTTTCCCAAATTTATCAAAATTTGCTTGTGCTTCCGATCATAAAATCGAATGTGCCAAATTTATGCTGAATTTACGTTTTCGGAACATGTTTACTCATCTTTAGTCCTTACAATAATAAATAATCAACTATAACATCACCTTCCACACTACCAGTGGGGTCTAATTGCTTTGAATGTCATCCATCGCAAGAATATGGGACCTAATTAATTTCTTAAAAAGATTGTTCTTAAAGCTAGTGGTGAAAGAAATAATTTGATTTTCATGTAGAAGTAATTCCTATAAATATTTATATATCAGCTGGATTCCTTTTTTCCTGTTTTCCATTTTGAAACCATATCACGACAGTTTAATGACTTTTGTCAAAACTATACAACCCGAATGAGTCCATTATCAATAAGCAAATTCCAAATGTTTGTTCTATTTGTTGACATCACTGCCTACAAGCATCATAAATGCTGCATTATTTGTGTATTTAAGCCTGAAAAATCCCTTTGTTATGATTTTACATTATGATTTTTAATAGCACTGAAAACCCCATTACATTGTGCTCAGTGCGCTTTTATAAGATGTGAATTTTAATTATGTAGGAAGCTTTTAAGTTGTGATAAAGCAGTAACATACATGGTCTATCAAATTAAGAGCTTATTGAAAATGAGAAATAATAGGTGTAATATAATGGGTAATTATGAACTCTGTTTAGAGCTTAAAAATGGAGCCGTGTATTAAAACCATGTAACTGCTTAATGATTAATACGTAATCCTGAAAGACAGATTTATCAAATAAACCACAGCATGCACAGGGTCAGCATGTAACTAGAGCAACTAGAATAAAGTACTCATAAAAATTACTGTCAGTGTATGTACAAATACTGGGCCATGCAAGACCATAGTGATATTAATATAAATGAACCGGTCAGCTACATTTTGCTTTACATCCTAAACACAACGTAGTTCTCAGATTAAATTTGCTAAAACTGTGAAGACTCAAGAAGAAACGTAAAAAAAGAGGTTCATCCAGTCCAAAGCCTATTTATTAGAGTTGTTCAAATCTTTTGACATTTCAATTTGCCAGGTTCAAAAATGTTTTCCCGAAAATTTGATTCCCCGCAAAGCACAATACTATAAGCTTCCTCTCACCCTGAAAACAGGCGTGTAACATTTTGAAGTCACTTAGAATTGTAATCATCCTTTTTTAAGCTCTTCAACACAATTAACTTCAAAGTGACTTCACCAGAGAACCAGATGGTAACCCGGCTGTAACCAACAGCCCATTTAATAAAACACTAACAAACTTTTAATGTTTTTTTTAAATTAAATAATGGTCCAAAAATTATCCCCCTTAGCCATTTCTGATGAGATAGAATACTGACTCAATTGACGGTGTCACTTTCAGAGGTAACATCATTCAGCTATGATTGAGACAAATGATGCTATATATTTTTCAGAACACCCTTTGCTTCCTTCCAATTATTATACTTGCAAGATTCAAAGGAGGAAGACTTTGAACTGCATTTTGCAATACTACTGCCTGGATGGCTGGTGCTAGTTGAGGTAGTGCTTATGCTGCTGCTAGTGGTTCTCACATACTTAGCCGTGTTATGTTTTTTTCTGTTATGATGAAATTCAGTGAATATTAGGGCACATAGGGCAAGCAGGCAGCTGCGAGATTATGTTGATAAGCTGGGAATGCCGATAGTTATTGGACCGTCAGCAGCTTCAAAAATGGCACATTATATTTGATGTGCCAATTCTGGTGCTTAACCATGGCACTTAGCCATGGTTCTTCCCGAATGCCCTGGAGCGGAGGCAATCCAGGTGTTTTTGAGGTTCAGCAGCAGCTGCCACCGACACCAAACCAAGGAGTTAGTAATGGAGAGGCGTCAGTCAGACACCCCCATTACTAACCCAGTAGTAAGTAAAAAGAAAAAAAACACAGAAAAGTCCTTTAAAAAAAAGGCACTCCCAAACAAATCTCCTCTTTCACCAATTTATTACTCAAAAAACACTCCCACACAGGTCCAATGTAGTCCATATCGAGGTCCCACAATGATTCATGACTCTGCTAGATCCAGCAGCTATATCAGAAAGGTTACCGTTGGTTACACTGAGGGCATTGTGGGAAATGAACTCTGTGAACAGCTGTAACCTTCCTGACATCACTGCTCATCACAGCGGCTGGCTCTTCTGCTATCCTCAGCGTGAGAAGCGGCAGTGGCTGCTACAGCAAGAGGGATCGAGGCTTCATATGCTACGTACGTGGGAGAGGTGATACTGGTGCCATAGACTACGTCAGATCTGCGTGGGACTTTTATCGTGCAGTGTTTTCTAAAATAAAGGACTTTTGTGTGTGTATTTAAATAACTCATCTGCCAGTTAAGCAGATGTAAATGCTTAATGAATATTCACTGCTTCCCCACCCATCTCTCAGCACCGAGAGATAGGCGGGGAGAACAATGAATATTCATTTTATCCTCTAATTTGAGATTATTGTGCAGAGCATCAGGTCCCTGGGTCTTAGTTACACACGTGGTCAAAATTGTTGGTACCCCTCGTTTAATGACAGAAAAACTCACAATGGTGACAGAAATAACTTGAATCTAACAAAAGTAATAATAAACTAAAGATCTATGAAAATGAACAAATCAAAGTCGCACATTGTTTTTCAACTATGCTTCTACAGAATTTAAAAAAAAATAGAACTCATGAGATAAGCATGAACAGAAATGATGGTACCCCTGAAAATAATGTGACAAAAGGACATGTTAAATCAAGGTGTGTCCTCTAATTAGCATCACAGTTGTCTACAATCTTGGAATCAGTGAGAGGGGCTGTATAGAGGGCTACAGAAACTCACTGTGCTGTTTGGTGACATGGTGTGTATCACATTCAACATGGACCAGACGAAGCAAAGTAAAGAGGTGTCTCAGGAGATTAGAAAGAAAATTCTAGACAAACATGTTAAAGATTAAATTTATAAGACCATCTCCAAGCAGCTTGATGTTCCTGTGACTACATTTGCACATATTATTCAGAAATTTAAGCTCCATGAGACTGTAGCCAACCTTCCTGTACGTGGCCACAGGAGGAAAATTGATGACAAATCAAAGAGATGGATAATATGAATGGTAAGAAAAGAGCCCAGAAAAACTTCTAAACTTCTAAAGTTGTTGTATGAGCCAAAGTGGACTTCATGGGAGACGACCAAGGACGACACCATTGTTGAAAAAAAATCATAAAAAAGCCAGACTGGAATTTGCCAAACTACATGTTGACAAGCCACAGAGCTTCTGGGAGAATGTCCTATGGACAAATGAGACAAAGATGGAACTGTTTGGCAAGGAGCATCAGCTCTATGTTCACAGATGGAAAAATGAAGCATATCAAATAAAGAACACTGTCCCTACTGTGAAACATGGTGGAGGCTCTGTTATGTTCTGGGACTGCTTTGCTGCATCCGGCACAGGGTGTCTAGAATCTGTGCAGGTTACAATGAAATCTCAAGACTATGAAGGGATTCTAGATAGAAATGTGTTGCCCATTGTCAGAAAGCTTGGTCTCATTCGCAGGTCATGGGTCTTGCAACAGTATAATGACCCAAAAGACACAGCTAAAAACACCCAAGAATGGCTAAGAAGAAAACACTGGACTATTCTGAAGTGGCCTTCTATTAGACCTGACCTAAATCCTATTGAGCATCTTTGGAAAGAGCAGGAAAAGGCAACCTTCAAACACGAGACAATTGGAGCAGTTTGCTCTTGAGAAATGGGCCAAAATACCTGTCGAGAGGTGCAGAAGTGTCATTGACAGTTACAGGAATCATTTAATTGCAGTGATTGCATCAAAAGGTGGTGCAACAAAATATTAGGTTATGGGTACCATAATTTCTGTCCAGGCCTATTTGATGAGTTTTATTTTTTTTTAAATTCTGTGGAAGCACGGTTGAAAAGCAATGCCTGACTTTCATTTGTTCATTTTCATAGATTTTTGATTTATTACTTTTGTCAGATTCAAGTTATTTCTGTCACTATTGTGGGTTTTTTCTGTCATTAAATGAGGGTACCAACAATTTTGACCACAGGTGTAGACCCGATGACGTGATGCTGCCGCCAATCCCAGTAATGCCAGTAGCCAAGATGGCTGCAGCATTACTGTTTATGGCAGGCAATCTCCACATGTTGATTGACATGTTGATTGACATGAGATACAGGGACATGAACATTGCACCCTAATGCTCGATCGAGTAACAAGCAGTGGCAAGCACGCTTGTTCATCACTAGAAATGAGCAACTGTAAGTGCACAGTGCCATATAATATGATGGTTAGAGTTGAGAGAAACAGGTCGGTCAGATTCATAAGTTGCCGACTTTCGCCAAAGTCGGGTTTTGCCGAGCGAAACCCGACCATAGCGTGAAGTCGGCCATACGTTTGGCAAAACGAGCGCCAAAGTCGGTTTTCCCATAATGCTAGATGATTCTGCTGGTACATTCACCCAGAGTACGCTTCTGATACAGTACAGTTTTTCTGCTTTTTGTATTCTGGTAAAATCCATACTGCGTGAGCATCTGTGTGTGACTCCAGAAATATATACAGAGATTTAAATTTTCCCCTACACTGTATAAAGCTGTACGCTTCTGATACAGTACAGTTTTTCTGCATTTTGTATTACGGTCAAATCCAAACTGAGAGAGCGTCTGTGTGTGACTCCGGAAATATTTACGGAGATTTAAATTTTCCCCTTCACCATATACAGCTGTATGCTTCTGATACACTACCGTTTTTCAGCATTTTGTATTATGGTCAAATCCATACTGAGAGAGCGTCTGTGTGTGACTCCAGAAATATTTGCGGAGATTTAAATTTTCCCCTACACTGTATACAGCTGTACGCTTCTGATACAGTGGCTCTTTTCTACTTTTTGTATTACAGTCAAATCCATACTGAGAGAGCAACTGTGTGTGACTTTGGAAATATATACGGAGATTTAAATTTTCCCCTACACTGTACACAGCTGTTAGAGTCTGATACAGTAACGTTTTTCTGCCTTTTGTATTACGGTCAAATCCACACTGAGTGAGCGTCTGTGTGTGACTCCGGAAATATATACGGAGATTTAAATTTTCCCCTACACTGTATACAGCTGTATGCTTCTGATACAGTACCATATATCTGCTGGTATTTTTGGTACAATTTCCAAACATGAGGATGTATGGTGGAAGAGGCCGCTGACGTCGGCGGTGGGGCCAGCTGGTACTGATGGTGGTGGTGCATCTGCAGGTAGTCCAAAAGCACAATAGCACCTAAGGCAGGAGGAGTTGAGCCTGAGTCATAGTCTAGCTCCAGAAGGCCTGGAAGGCTCCCTTTTCTGGGAGTAGGTAAACCACTTTTAAAGCTGGAGCATCAGGAACAGGTTTTTGCTTACATTGCCGAAACAGCCTCCAGCTCTATCGCATCTTTTTCTGAAGTTTCAAAAAATGCAAGCACTGAGTCATCAGTGCAGGCTCCTGGTCAGGAACGACACCTTTCCTTGTGTCCTTCACCCCCAACAAAAGTGAAGGATGCGGCAGGCCACACTTCAGATTACTCCCTGGAGCTCTTTTCACATACCATGCCTGGGTTATCAAGTGAAATCCTGAATTCCCCAGTCCAAGATGAATATGACATGGAGTGCACTGATGCACAGCCACTGCTAGATGATTCTGCTGGTACATTCAGCCACAGTGTGCAAGCCCTGAAAATTTATATCATAGTAGGAAGAGTCCAGTGTGGCACTTTTTTTACCAAAATCCTATTGATGAGGCAAAGGTTATCAGTAAGAAGTGCGGAAGGACCTTTAGCCGAGGGAAAAATCTCTGAAATTTGAATACCAGTTGCATGCTTAGACATTTAAACACCATGCACTTGCAAGCGTGGACGGACTACAAAACCTCAGGTAGCACATGTGCACCTGCTCCGACTGAAGGTAGCCAGCAACGCTACATCGCTTCCCCCACTGTAAGCCCACCGGTTAGCACACCACCAGCAAGAAATGTTGAGGTGTCGTCGCAAGGCCAAAGCAGTCAGGGAATCACAATATTTTTCCAACGAAAGACTGAATCTAGGCCATCACAACCACCACCATCACCAACCCCCTCTCAGTCCATCATGTCCACCGCTAGTTCACCCATATGCAGCTCTCAAGTCCAGCTCACCCTAGGAGACACTCTGAGTAGGACAAGAAAATACTCATCCTCTCATCCGCGTACACTGGCTTTGAACGCCTTCATTTCCAAACTGATTTCATTAGAGATGATGCCCTTCTGTTTGGTTGAAAGCGGAGAGTTCCGAGAGTTCCCACGCTATGATCTACCCAGTCGGCACTTCTTTTCTAGAAAAGCCATTCCTGCCCTCCACCTGCATGTGAAAGACTGCATTGTCCATGCACTCAAACAATCAGTGAGTGGAAAGGTGCACCTCACAACAGATGCATGGGCCAGTTGAAATGGCCAGGGCCGTTACGTGTCCATCACTGCGCACTAGGTTAATGTGGTGGATGCAGGGTCCATAGGGGACAGCGGCGGTGGGACAGTGCTGCCTAGCTCATGGTATAGGCAACAGTTGGCTGTAGGCGTTTGACCCTCCTCCTCCTCCAGAAGCGAAAGCTCTTCGACAGAGCTCAGTCACACGAGCACTCCATCCGCAGCTGCCAGTGTTGCACACGAGGTGTCCCACTATCGAACAGCTAGTGGTAAGCATCAGCAGGCTGTTTTAAAGATGATGTCTTTGGGCGACAACACACACACCGCGGAGGTACTGGCCTACTACTTTCAGCGAGAAACTGAGTCATGGCTGAGCAGTCTACATCTTGTGCCAGGCAAGGTAGTCCGTGATAACAGCCATAATTTTGTGGCGGCCATAGCCCTTGCAAAACTCAGACGCATTCCTTGCCTGGCTCACACCTTGAACCTGGTGGTGCAGTGCTTCCTAAATAATTAACCGGAGTTATCAGCCCTGCTCCATAAGGTGCGAAGACTGTGCTCGCACATCTGTCGCTCGCCTGTAGACTCCAGTCGTATGCAGAGGCTGCAACGATTGCTCCAGCTCCCCAAGCATCGCCTAATCATAGACGTTGCAACAAGGTGGAACTCCACCATGCGCATGGTTGAGAGGCTGTGCGAACAGAGGCAGGCTGTAATGCATTTGTGGGAGGATACACGGGCAGGCAGTTTGGGGGCATACATCGAGTTGTCGGGTGTGCAGTGGTCAAAGCTGAAAGACCTCTGTAAAGTCCTTCAGTGTTTTGAGGAATGCACACGGTTGTTAAGCGCAGACGACACCATCATAAGCATGAGCATCCCACTTATGCGTCTGCTCATGCAAACTTTGACGCACATTAAGGATCAGGCATCTGCAGTGGAGGAGGAAGAGGAGGAGGAGGAGGGAAGCCTTGATGACAGTCAGGCATTCTCTGCTCAGGGAACTGTCCTGGACGAGGTGGAGGAAGAAGAAGATGAGGGGGATGATTATTTTGGGGATGAGGATGCTTGAGAAAATGTTGGCTTGCCAAGGTCAGGTACAGGGTTTGTGCGTGACTGGAGGGATGTGGATTTGGCAGAAAGTGCTCCTCCACCCACTACTGTCAGTGCATCATTGACACCTGGAACATTGGCCCACATGAGTGATTATGTCTTGCGGATCCTAAAAAGTGACCCCCGCATTGCCAAAATTATGAAGGATGACGACTACTGGTTGGCCAGCATCCTCGATCCACGCTATAAAGGCAAATTACAGAACATCATGCCACAGGAGAACCTAGAGCTAATACTGGCGAACAAACAAGCAACTCTGGTAAACCGTTTGTTAGAGGCATTCCCAGCACACAGCAGCGGTGCAGGTTCTACCACGAGCCGTACTGGGCAACATGGAAGAGGTGTTCGTGGTGCACACAGCCGAAGTGGCGTTGGAGACAGGGGTTTCATGACCATGTTGTGGACTGATTTCTCGAGTAACGCTAACACAACTGGTAATACTGAATCGATTGCAACAGACAGGAGACAGCAGTTGTCAACTATGGTTCAAAATTACCACTCCTCCCCTATCAATGTTCTCCCTCACAGTTCATTCCCCTTTGACTACTGGGCCTGTAAACTGGACAACTGGCCTGAATTGGCACAATATGCCTTACAGGAGCTCGCTTGCCCTGCTGGTAGTTTGCTATCAGAAAGAGTCTTCAGTGCTGCTGGATCAATCCTGACAGAAAGACGGACCCGGCTGTCGACCCAAAATGTTGGCGATCTCACCTTCATTAAAATGAAACATGCCTGGGTTTCAAAGGATTTTGTACCACCTTCCCCTGATGACACATATGTTGCCAGCTAAATGGCTCGCTTTGTCCCCTCTTCCTCCGACTTCTCCAATTCCTCCATTTGCAGATGCTGAATGTCCAGCCTACACCTCAACATATGCCAGTTTTTCCACCTCCCTAACTGGGCTGTACCCCCCCAGGGCCGGCGTCAGCATCTGGCGCACCCGGGCAAGTGCCGGGGCCCTGAGCAGGTGGGGTGGCCCACTCGCCGTCAGAGACACCAGCGTACTATGAGGGGCCCTGTGCCAGTGCCGGCGCCCACGAGTGTGCCACCCTGCTTGCTCAGGGCCCCATCACTTGCAATACTTACCTCTTCCGGCTCCACCGCTGTGATGCCTTCCGTGTTTCCTAACAGTAGCATTCGGTATAGAGAGCACGATGACGTCACGTCTGTGCGCCCTCTGCCTGAACAGTCACAGTGCAGAGAGCTGGAAGATGGCGACGCTGAGGAGTCCAGAGTAGAGCAGTGCCCAGCGAGGAGAGGTATTTCATTTTTTTAATGTTTGGAGCAATATATGGGGAGAATTATACACTGGAGAATTATATATGGGGCCCATCATACACTTGAGAATCATAGATAGGGCCCATTATACACTGGAACATTATATATGGGGCACATCATACACTGGAGCATTATAAATGGGGCCCATCATATACTGGAGCATCATATTCGGGGCCCATTATACACTGGAGCATCATATGGGGCCCATTATATATGGAGCATTATATAGGCCCATCATACACTGGAGCATCATCCATGGGGCCCATCAATACTGGAGCATCATATGGGCCCCATTATAAATGGAGCATTATATAGACCCATAATATACTGGAGCATCATCCATGGGGCCCATCATATACTGGAGCATCATATGGGGCCCATCATATACTAGAGCATCCTATGGGATTCATTATTTATGGGGCATCGTATAGGGCCCTTTATATATGGAGCATCATATGGAGCACATATGGTGCCAATTCTGTATGGAGCATTATATGGAGCCCATTCTGTATGGAGCAATATATGGGGCCCATCATATACTGTATGGAGCTTTATATGCAACTCATACTGTATGGAGCAAAATGTGGGGCTTATTATACTCTATGGGGACCATCCTATACTGTATGGCACATTATAATGGGGACCATCATATACTGGAACATTATGTGGAGCTCATCATATACTGTATGAAACATTATATGGGACCAATTATTCTGTATGGAGCAATATATGGAGCTCATTATTTTGTATGGAGCAATATATTGGGCTCATTATACTGTATGAAGCATTATATTGGGCCCCTTATTCTGTATGGAGCATCATATAGGGACTCACTATTCTGTATGGAGCAATATATGGGGCTCATTATTCTGTATGGCGCACTATGTGGTGGCCATAATTCTGTATGGAGGACTATACTGTCCGGTTTTTGAGCTATTGTAGAATTTACAATAGATATCACTCATGTAATCTAAGAAGTAAAGTATTTGGCATTGTACTATACCTATATTTCTCTGCCGTATTGGAGCCTCATGAATTGTGGTATGTGGTAGGGGCCCACTGAGACTCTTTCCCCCAGTTTTCAATGCGTTACTATTATTATAAAGTAAATTAAGGTTGACAAGCTTAATTAATAAGAATTGATGTCGTTGGCATTGAAATGGGCACTGTAGGTGTGTTCACTGTCCTCCACTCCCTGCCGACTTTTCTTCGCCATTGACTTGCATTGGGGTCGATTCGAGTTTCAGTCGTACCTTCAACTTTTTCCGATAGTCGGCCGATTTCGTTCGACTTGACTTTTGGGAAAGTCGGGTGGTCCGAAACACGACTCGACCCTCCCGGAGGCAAAGTCGCTCATCTCTAATGATGGTTGCAATATAATAAGAGGATCACATTTTTGATCAGAGGAGTATTTCTTTTACTTTACTTATGACACAGAGAGACAGGTTGTTTCTACAATGGATTAGACAATAGTCTGTGGTTTGAAATCTACATTTTTCAGCATGTAATGAGGTGATGAAGAAGGATTTTAACTTTGAAGCCCTTAGAATTGTAAATTCAGTTATGAAGTATAGCACAGGTCGTACCTATGAACATTACAAGGTAAAGTAAGAAATGTAATCTACAGTATGTACAAAGCTACTTAACTTTTCATGTAGAACATACTTTTAATGCAAATTTGATTGTGAATGGATTAATTTTTAAAATAAAGTTTTCCTTTGTGAATATGGAATTAGCACTTGGTTGGAGTTCTGAGCCAGCAGTGTTGTTTTGGCATCGCACAATGACTTTAGCTTACTTTGAACATCAGCCACGATGATCAATGTGCAGAAGTTTGCGAGAAAAGCTGGGATTTATGAAAGTGGTGTTGCACACTCTAGATAAGATTGTTGGATGCTGATTATATAATGGTCATAATCTCTTTCCTCTCTTACAGAATACAATATTATCTAAAGTTCTGGATTATCTGACTGATGCAAAATCTTTTCTCAGTAATCCTATAGACAACGTAAGAAATTCACTTAATCCTTAGAAAATGTGTCTGGCAAGAGTTGCCAGCATTATAGGAAAATTCGCTAAAATGCCATAAACCATGATTTTCTGCCATTAAACAATTTACAGTTATATGAAAAAGTTTGGGCACCCCTATTAATCTTAAGCTTAATGTTTTATAAAAATTGGTGTTTTTGCAACAGCTATTTCAGTTTGATATATCTAATAACTATTGGACACAGTAATGTTTCTGCCTTGAAATGAGGTTTATTGTACTAACAGAAAATGTGCAATCTGCATCCAAACAAAATTTGACAGGTGCATAAGTATGGGCACCTCACCAGAAAAGTGACATTAATATTTAGTAGAGCCTCCTTTTTCCAAAAATAACAGCCTCTAGTCGCTTCCTGTAGCTTTTAATGAGTTCCTGGATCCTGGATGAAGGTTTTTTGACCATTCCTCTTTACAAAACAATTCCAGTTCAGTTAAGATTGATGGTCGCCGAGCATGGACAGCCTTCTTCAAATGATCCCACAGATGTTCAATGATATTCAGGTCTGGGGACTGGGATGGCCATTCCAGAGCATTGTAATTGTTCCTCTGCATGAATGCCTGAGTAGATTTGGAGCGGTGTTTTTGGATCATTGTCTTGCTGAAAGATCCATCCCCTGCGTAACTTCAACTTTGTCACTGATTCTTGAACATTATTGTCAAGAATCTGCAGATACTGAGTGGAATCTATGCGTCCCTCAACTTTAACAAGATTCCCGGTTCCCGGCATTTGCCACACAGCCCCAAAGCATGATGGAACCTCCACCAAATTTTACTGTGGGTAGCAAGTGTTTTTCTTGGAATGCTGTGTTTTTTTGACGCCATGCATAACGCCTTTTTTGTATGACCAAACAACTCAATCTTATTTTCATCAGTCCACAGGACCTTCTTCCAAAAAGAAATTGGCTTCTCCAAATGTGATTTTGCATACCTCAGCCGACTCTGTTTGTGGCATGCTTGCAGAAACAGCTTCTTTCGCATCACTCTCCCATACAGCTTCTCCTTGTGCAAAGTGCGTTGTATAGTTGACCGATGCACAGTGACACCATCTGCAGCAAGTTGATGCTGCAGCCCTCTGGAGGTGGTCTGAGGATTGTCCTTGACTGATCTCACCATTCTTCTTCTCTGCCTTTCTGATGTTTTTCTTGGCCTGCCACTTCTGGCCTTAACAAGAACTGTCCCTGTGTTCTTCCATTTCCTTACTATGTTCCTCACAGTTGAAACTGACAGGTTAAATCTCTGAGACAGCTTTTTGTATCCTTCCCCTGAACAACTATGTTGAATAATCTTTGTTTTCAGATCATTTGACAGTTGTTTTGAGGAGCCCATGATGCCACTCTTCAGAGGAGATTCAAACAGGAGAACAACTTGCAAGTGGCCACTTTAAGTAGCTTTTCTCATGATTGCATACACCTGGCTATGAAGTTCAAAGCTCAATGAGGTTACAAAACCAAAAAAAGTGCTTTAGTAAGTCAGTAAAAAGTAGGTAGGAGTATTTAAAACAAGAAAATGATAAGGGTGCCCATACTTATGCACCTGTCAAATTTTGTTTGGATGCAGATTGCACATGTTCTGCTAGTACAATAAACCTCATTTCAAGGCAGAAACTTTACTGTGTCCAATAGTTATTAGATATATCAAACTGAAATAGCTGTTGCAAAAACACCAATTGTTATCAAACATTAAGCTTAAATTAATAGGGGTGCCCAAACTTTTTCATATAACTGTATCTAACTCCAAAGGCAAAATTGAAGACCCACTATGGACTCATGCTGTAAATGTTCTGTAAAGATGACCAGTAGTAAAGATCACATGGCATAAGTACCCACCTAAATATAATGAAGGTCACAAAACATTCCCACTAGACCATTTCATCACCTCGCTAAGGTGCTGAACTATAATTAATTGCTTCTAGACATGTGCACATGCAGGCAGTGACTTTGGCCATATTCTATCCTATAGGCATGTTACTCGTGTTTCATTGTATGTGTGTTCATATAAGCAGCAGTTGGTCTCCCAATTACAAAACTAGTATTAGATAAAAAATTAAAAATGGCAGAAGTACGAGCCCTATAATAGATAGTTGTCTGTCAAATGAAGGTTCAGCCAGCATCTACATCTCACCAATGGGGACACAGGCGCAAAAAGGGCCCTTGTGCAAGAATAGTATATGGACCCTGTGCAGTCCAATAAGTTCATAATAATGCAAAATTTCACCTGCTTTGGAGGCAGAAATGGACCCCCTTGCTTCTTGGGCACCTGTATGACAGCACAAGTTGCACCAATGATAATGTCCGCCCCATATCTCCCTACTACCCCATACACATGTGACAAAAGCCCCTTCGTTTCTGTATGAGAGAGCTGCTACATAAAAGAATTGGCACTTCGAAACTGGATGTGTTGGATTCTTATGATGATGTCGGAGGGAGAGTCTTGAGACCCTTGTACACTTTGGACTTTCGGCTGAGCATGCCAATATTGGCAGGTTTTAGCTAACATAAGTCTCATGGGTATGGGGGCCTTTACCCATTTCTGTACATGCTCTGAAGATGTAGAGATAGAGTTCAGTGCCAAGAAGAGGTAAGGGAAGCAGAGCAAGTGGTCATATGTTTTATGATGTGACTGTCACCATACTCGATCTTCTGTACTTAAAGACCACTTGTTTCCAAAGTTCACACAGTGTTAATATTGGCAGCAGACAGACCTTAATCACAGAGCTGGCCTAAAACCTATAGCTGATATAAACATTATTAATGCCATTGATTAATTTAAAAAATTCAGTATCTTTATAAATAAGTGGATATGTATCAACTGTGTATCATTAGGATATTTTAATAGCATGTCCAAATATATTCAACAAAAAAGTTTGATCTATCACTACAGTATTCATGCCCTCATGGTATTTTGACATGGGCAGGAGTAAATTCACTTTCCGTAATATTTGGTTGGCAACCTTTGCAGTTTCTGTGAGCATCTTGCACTTGTCAGCGGGAAGTTTCTTCCCCTGCTTTCCTCTAAAGCAGTTGAATGTATCAGGTTCCTTTCTTTTTCCCAATAGCAATTTAAGCTCTCTCCAAGGATTTTCAATTGGATTAAGATTAGGACTGCTTATAATTGTACATTTATCCTTTTTAATGATTCCTGGTACTTTTGTATTTTTGCTTTGGTTATTTATCCTTTTAATATGACCCATTTTTGTTCCACTCAAACCTATTTTTCTGACACTCAAGAGCGCAATTGCTTTATAATGTTGTGATAATTCTCCGACTTCATTGCTCCTATAGCAAGTTCAAGGCCTCCAGTTTTATAGACAAACACATCAGTCTCACGGCATTATGGATTCTCCGTGTTTGGTAGGGTGCAATTTTCTTTATAGATTTTACTTCATCATCTGTTATGTTTCGGTAGCTGAGGAGTGCAGGTAAAAAAGGCAATACACCAGAGAAGTTGGAATCTATAGAATTGCAGTACCCTGACTAACCACCACAACTAGAGGCAGCCGTGGAGCGTTCCTACGTTGGTCCTAGACGCCTGTCACAGCCCGAGAAAACTAACTACACCTAAAGATAGAAAGAGGAAAGCTATCTGCCCCGGAGCAGATCCCCAAAGAACATAGAAAGCCCCCAAACATGTAATGGCGGTTAGACAAGATGAAATACTGACCAGACAGAAAATAGTATGAGCAAACGTTGGGGCCCAAACTATCTAAATAGAAAAGGATAGGAAGGGCACTTACTGCAATCCCAAAAAACCCTGAAAAAGCACCAACATCTACTAATTTCAAAATCACCTGAGATCACACGACCCTACCAACCTAAATTAGTTCTCTGGTGTAACAAAATCAAAACAGCAGCCACTGAAAAAACTGGAAAACCAAAAGTACAAACATCAGTGGCTGAACTAAACTGAAGGGCAAAAAGCCCCCGGAGGGGACCCTGAAGGCCCCACAGAAGTGCAGGACAAAATGCAAAAATCAAGCACAAAAACAAAAAAGAAAATGTCTTATCTGTTAGCAGGAGATGCAGACACGACACAGCAGGCTACAAAGGAAACAGGACTCAAGGATTGAGACCAGAACAATTGATCACCGGCAACCCTGATGGGAAGGCAACTCCTTATATAAGACCAGTCAGTAACACCTGATCCCACTCCTCACAATCTTCACTGGACAGTCCAAACCGCTTGTAACCACCAGAGGGAGCCTCTGCTCAGAACTCATTTTCAAGTCCATTCACAACAGTACCCCCCCTTGAGAAGGGGTCACCGAACCCTCACTTGAGCAACCAGGTCGTCAGGATGAGTTCTATGATACGCACGGATGAGTCTCCTAGCATGGATGTCCGAAGCAAACACCCAAGAATTGTCTTCCTGACCATAACCTCTCCACTTAACCAAATACTGGAGTTTCCGTCTAGAAAAACAGAAATTCATATTTTCTCAACCACAAACTCCATATTGCCCTCAACCAGAACAGGGTCAGGAGGCAAAGCAGTAGGAACCACTGGCTCAACAAACCTCTTCAACAAGGACTTGTGGAACACGTTATGGATCTTAAATGTCCCTGGAAGAAGCAAACGAAAAGAAACAGGATTAAGAATCTCCATGATCTTATAAGGTCCAATGAACCTAGGCTTAAATTTAGGAGATGCCACTCTCATAGGAATAATTTTTTGAGGACAACCAGACCAAGTCCCCCACTTTAAACCCGAGGACCATCAGTCCTATGCCGGTTAGCAAACCGCTGGGCCCTCTCCTGAGAGAGGGACAACCTCTAGACTACCTGGTCCCAAATCTGTTGCATACGCTCCACAACAGAGTCAACACCTGGACAGACAGAAAGCCTCCGTCTGTCCTGAAGAAAATCGAGGGTGAAACCCAGAATTACAGAAAATGGAGACATCAAAGTGGCAGAGCTAGCCCTATTATTAAAGCAAACTCAGCCAAAGGCAAAAAAGAGACCCAGTCATCCTGATCAGCAGACACAAAGCATCTTAGATAAGTCTCCAATGTCTGGTTTGTTCTCTCAGTTTGACCATTGGTCTGAGGATGAAACGCCGAGGAGAAAGACAATTGAACACCAAGTTTAGAACAAAAGGTCCTCCAAAATCTGGAAACAAACTGGACTCCTCTGTCAGACACAATGTTCTCAGGAATGCCGTGTAAACGAACCACGTGCTGAAGGAACAAAGGCACCAATTCAGAGGAGGAAGGCAACTTAGGTAATGGCACAAGATGTATTATCTTGGAAAACCTATCACAAATCACCCAGATGACGGTCATTCTCTGAGAAACAGGGAGGACGGAAATGAAATCCATAGAGATATGGGTCCATGGTCTCTTGGGCACAGGCATGGCATCAACAAACCACTAGAGCGAGAGCAAGGCTTGGAGCGAGAGCAAGTCCCGCAGGACTGCACAAATTCCCTGACATCCCCGAGACAAGGTAGGCCACCAAAAAGACCGACTAACCAAGTCTCTGGTACCAAAAATTCCGGGATGCCCAGCCAACGCGGAACAATGAATCTCAGACATCACACTCTTTTTCCACTGGTCCGGGACAAACAATTTTCCAACAGGCAGCGCTCGGGCCTATCCTCCTGACACCCCTCCCGAGCAAGTCTCAAATTGGGTGAGATGGCGGAAAGAACTACACCCTCTATCAAAATAACAGAAGGATCAGATAACTCAGGAGAGTCCGCAAGGAAACTCCTCGAGAGGGCATCTGCCTTAACATTCTTAGTGCCAGGAAGAAAGGAAACCACAAAATTAAAACGTGTGAAAAACAAGGCCCACCTGGCCTGTCTAGGATTGAGTCGCTTGGCAGATTCCAGATAAACCAGATTCTTATGGGCCGTAAGGACCACCACCTGATGTTTGGCTCCCTCCAGCCAATGTCCCCCACTCTTCAAAAGCCCACTTCATGGCCAGTAACTCCCGATTACCCACGTCATAATTACGTTCAGTAGGAGAAAATTTTCGAGAGAAAAAGGCACAAGGGTTACTTTTAGAGGTCTCTGGATCTTTTTGGGACAAAACGGCACCTGCCCCAATTTCAGAGGCATCAACCTCCACCTGAAATGGCAGAGAAACATCAGGCTGCCGTAGAACAGGAGCAGAAGTGAATCTCTGCTTAAGTTCCTGAAATGCAGAGACTGCCTCAGGAGGCCAATTCACCACATCAGAACCCTTTCTGGTCAAATCAGTCAATGGTTTAACAATAACCGAGAAATTACCAATAAATTTACGATAAAAATTGGCAAAGCCCAAAAATCTTTGCAGAGCCTTTAATGAAGTAGGTTGGACCCAATCACAGATGGCCGAACCTTGACCGGGTCCATTTCAATAACAGATGGGGACAAAATGAATCACAGAAATGAGATCCTCTGTACGCCAAAAAGACACTTTGATCCCTTGACATACAGAGCATTCTCTCTCAAAATCTGGAATACAGTTCGAACATGTTTCACATGAGAGTCCCAGTCATTAGAAAAAATCAAGATATCATCCAAATAAACAATCAGAAATTTATCCACAAAATCCCTGAAAATGTCATTCATGAAGGACTGGAAGACAGAAGGAGCATTAGTGAGCCCAAAGGGCATCACAAGGTACTCAAAATGCCCCTCAGGGGTATTGAATGCCGTCTTCCATTCATCCCCGTGCTTAATGCGAATAAGGTTATATGCCCCCCTGAGGTCAAGCTTGGTAAACCAATTAGCGTTTTTTCACCCTGGAAAACAGGTCAGAAATCAAAGGTAACGGGTATTGATATTTTACAGTAATATTGTTCAAAAGACGATAATCAATACACGGCCTTAATGAACCATCCTTTTTGGCCACAAAGAAAAAACCCGCACCCAAGGGTGAAGAGGATGGTCTGATATGACCCTTCTCCAATGATTCCTTGATATAAGACCGCATAGCGTCATGTTCAGGTACAGACAAGTTAAAAAGGCGACCTTTAGGGAATTTACTACCAGGCACTAATTCAATAGCGCAGTCATAGCTCCTATGGGGAGGCAAGGATGCAGATTTACTTTCGCTAAACACATCAGAAAAATCAATCAAAAAGTCAGGAACATCCTGAGCCTGGGGGGAGGCAGAAAAAACAGAGTGTTGGTATTAACACATTGGCAGCCCCAACTGGTTACAGACACAGATTTCCAATCCAAAACAGGATTATGAGACTGCAACAAGGGAAGCCCAGTACGATAATATCATGCAGATTATACAGAACCAAAAATTTACAGCACTCCTGATGATCAGGTTCAACCCTCATTATCACCTGAGTAGAGAACTGAGGTTTATTCTCAGCCAAAGGGGTAGAATCGATCCCCAGTAGGGGAATAGACTTCTGTAGGTGTATCAAGGGAAACCCACAACGTTTAGCAAAATCATAATCCATCAGGTTAATAGCTGCTCCAGAATCAACGAAAGCCTGAGCAGAAAATGAGGACAGAGAGCATATCAGAGTGACAGTTAATAAAAACTTAGTCTGAACACTACCCAAGACAACTGAGCGTGCAAAACGTCTTCCCCGCTTAGGGCAGACTGAAATAGCATGAGAGGCATCACCACAGTAGAAACATAACCCATTGCGCTTTCGAAACTCATGACGCTGTGCCCCAGACACCACTCTATCACACTGCATGGGTTCAGAAGCAGGTTCACAAGGCAACACCATTCCACGCATACTTCTCCGCTCACGCAAACGTCTGTCAATTTGAATCGCTAATGACATAGAATCATTGAGACCAGAGGGGACAGAGAATCCCACCATAACATCCTTTACATTATCTGACAGACCCTTCCGAAAAAGGGCCGCCAAAGTGTCGTCATTCCACTTGGTCAGGACTGCCCACCTACGGAATCTCTGACAGTATAACTCAGCGTCATCAAGCCCCTGATTTAATGCCAACAAGGCTTTTTCAGCTTGATCAGTGACATTAGGCTCATCGTACAATAACCCCAAAGCCTGAAAAAATGCATCAACATCACTCAAAACAGGATCCCCAGGTGTCAGGGAAAAAGCTCAATCCTGAGGATCGCCGCGCAGGAGAGAGATGACAATTTGAACCTGCTGCGCTGCGTTCCCTGAGGACTTAGATTTTAAGGCAAAAAACAATTTACAATTATTTTTGAAATTCTGAAACTTAGCTCGATCCCCTAAAAACAAATCTGGCATGGGAATCCTAGGTTCCACAACAGGCAACCTAGCAAGATAGGCAGCAATACTCCGAACCTCAGTGGCAAGCTGATCCACACGGCCAGACAACTGTGCAAACTCCATTGAGAGAAAAAAAAATCCTCCCCAGCACCCAGAGTTACAGAGGGAAAAAAATGCAACAAACAGAAAAATATCTCTGACAACTCTGACAACCTTTTTTCTTTCACAATATTTTTTCCCTTCTGTGAGTACCATACAATTTTCAATTTTTAGGCCGGTGATACTGTTATGTTTCGGTAGCTGAGGAGTGCAGGTAAAAAGGCAATACACCAGAGAAGTTGGAATCTATGAGATTGCAGTACCCTGACTAACCACCACAACTATAGGCAGCCGTGGAGCATTCCTACGTTGGTCCTAGACGCCTCATCACAGCCCGAGAAACTAACTACACCTAAAGATAGAAAGAGGAAAGCTATCTGCCCCGGAGCAGATCCCCAAAGAACATAGAAAGCCCCCAAACATGTAATGGCGGTTAGACAAGATGAAATACTGACACAGACAGAAAATAGTATGAGCAAACATTGGGGCCCAAACTACCTAAATAGAAAAGGATAGGAAGGGCACTTACTGCAATCCCAAAAAACCCTGAAAAGCACCAACTCTACTAATTTCAAAATCACCTGAGATCACACGACCTCTACCACCTAAATTAGTCTCTGGTGTAACAAAATCAAACAGCAGCCACTGAAAAAACTGGAAAAAGCAAAAGTACAAACATCAGTGGCTGAACTAAACTGAGAGGGCAAAAGCCCCCGGAGGGACCCTGAAGGCCCCCACAGAAGTGCAGGACAAAATGCAAACATCAAGCACAAAAACAAAAAGAAGAAAATATCTTATCTGTTAGCAGGAGATGCAGACACGACACAGCAGGCTACAAAGGAAACAGGACTCAAGGATTGAGACCAGAACAATTGATCACCGGCAACCCTGATGGGAAGGCGACTCTCTTATATAAGACCAGTCAGTAACACCTGATTCCCACTCCTCACAATCTTCACTGGACAGTCCAGTACCGCTGTAACCACCAGAGGGAGCCTCTGCTCAGAACTCATTTCAAGTCCATTCACAACAATCATCCCACTGGTTTGCATTACCAAGAGCTCTAGTTTAGTTTTAACTTTCCATAGAACATGTTCCAAGAAAGATTATTGTGTTTAACTTTTGGCAAAGTTCAGTCTTTTTTTGTTGTTTTTTACCCCTTCCCAACCATTTCCATTTTTGCACTTTAATCGGCAGATCTCTGTGATAGCAATGATGGAGGTCTTTAACAGACATCCAGTTGACATAACAACCTATCGGCGCGGCGCCCCACGATCATGTTGCAGGGCAGCTGATGGGTGCATAGAATGACTCACTTCCCCAGGCAGGTGTGCTGTCAATGCCGATGTCAGAGAGCTGTAGATGGAGCTCGATAGCACCCACGGCTGTTAGAGGCAGATGCTGGCTGTGACAGGCAACCTATTATCTGCTTGGTACAGCCAATTATCTGCTTGGTATGGTGCAGGCTCTGCCTGTGAGCCCACTCTATACATCCAAACTAGATGCCATGAACTTAACCTGAAGTTCTTTAGATGCTGTAAATGGTTTCTTTTCCACATTTTTAATCAACTTTTTTTGAGATCTCTGACTAATTTCTTTTTTTATACTAAGCATTGGATGGTTCTTGGCTTTCCCATGAGTAGCAGCTTATCTTGATAAAAATTCAAACTAACCTGGGATGCCAAGATTTTTTGGGCAATTTTGGTACATTTTACAATGCATTTTACCAGCTTTTCTGGTCTAGTCACACAGATAGTTGGTCTTTACCAACCTGAACGAACAATGTGGACTAAAACTGGTATTTTTATAGTCATTTGAGTACTGACAAGCTGGGGACAGGTGAATCTAATTTCATATTAATCACACATTTCACTGGCAGAAAAGACACAGAAGAAGAATCAACACTTTCAAACTGTGGTGCTGGAGAAGTATGTTATGAATACCATGGATAGGAAGAAGAACAAGTAAACCAATTTTGGAATTGGCCACCTTGGAGACATCATATGAAAAAAGCAGAGGCGTTGCTGGGATTTTGGCTCAGGGAAGGGGGGGACAAACTTCTAAGAGAGGGCCCTGCCAAAGTAGCACTGAGTACAACTATGTGCAAAAGAAGAAGACGGAGCAATTAGGTGAATATAGTAAAATCCATATTTTATTAGAAAGATAAGTCAAAAAAGTTCATTCAAAGTACTAAACAAGACAATAAATAGACTGTAGCAGGAAAACCAAAGGCACCACAGGGACAACCCAAGCGTTCCTTAATACATCCCAAAAATAAGAGAGTATAATAGATCTAAGGTGCTAATGTGCAATATGGGATGTGCATCACTGGTAAAGCATCTCAGATATCAGCCAGAGCTGAACATTAAGTAAGAGGGTTCAAAGTGCATAAAATACCTATAGTAATGAGATGCTTACCAGGATAGGAAACGCTAGAGAAGAACCCTGGGCCAGATGATGTGGACCCCCGACGCGCGTTTCGCGTGCCAAATGCACCGCTTCCTCAAGGGGAATGTGCCTTAGATACGCAGCAGGACCCTATAAATACATGTGACCAAGTCACATGATACGGTCTGAGCCAATGGCGGTGGTTGTATCTTCGCATGCGCATCCCAGGTCCCAAAAGATGCATAGAGGACGTCAGAACATTACCGCAGGAGGTCAAAAGACGCCCCCGTATTCCAAGAGCAGGGAAGCGCGGCGCGCACGCGCACTCACCACCAAAATGCCGGCAGAGAGAGTACAGGACCCTATAAATACATGTGACCAAGTCACATGATACGGTCTGAGCCAATGGCGGTGGTTGTATCTTCGCATGCGCATCCCAGGTCCCAAAAGATGCATAGAGGACGTCAGAACATTACCGCAGGAGGTCAAAAGACGCCCCCGTATTCCAAGAGCAGGGAAGCGCGGCGCGCACGCGCACTCACCACCAAAATGCCGGCAGAGAGAGTACAAGGATACTTGAACATCATAACATCCCACAACTCACTGTGTCACCAATGAAAAGAGTATACATACATCGCAACACATATAAGATGGCGCACGTCTAGGCAGAATATAGAATAACCTCATACAAGATTTAAAATACAAAATGGAAGTTATATATGTGGGTGATGGTCCTATTAGATTCATCTCAATGAGCTACTGAACCATGCGGATTTACCACATTCAATATATTCCATCGATACAATTTCTGTTGCGGAGACTAGGGTCTCCGCAAGAGAAATTTACATGCTGCAGTCATAAAAAATGTCCCACAGGTCAGTTTCCACAGGTGATCCGCAGGTGCACATACACATAGGGACATAGGATTTCTAGAAATACCATCCACTGTGCTGTAACATTTGGTTGCTGCGTTTTTTACGCTGCATAAATGCACAGCGTCAAAACCACAGCAAATCCTGATTGTTGGCATGTACCCTCACTGAAAATAATCTCTATACAAAGATCAACACTGTTATTACCATGATATGGTGACCACATGGTAGATCCAGTCCTGCAGAACATGTAATAGATTACAGTACAGTTGCAGATAGTGACTTACAGCTTATGTTCTTTCTGATGAGTCATTTTACTTTTCCCATCTTTTCCATCTGGCCCAGACCGACACAACTTCTCCAGCTAGGACTCGGCTGCAGAGATTACAAGGACACATTGACTTTTCACATATCCTGCACCATCCGCTCTACACAGTATGATGCTCTCTTATAGATAGAGCAATGCCCCCTCACTGTATAGTACCCCACACAATATACAGTACTGACCCTTAGTAGCCCCCAAACTGTTTGTATAATTTGGGGGCCATACAGTGTTGAAACCATCAAAGACCCCACATTATCTCCCACACTGTATGACGGCCCCCTCATTGTAATCTCCACACTGTTTGATGGACCCTAAATAGCCTCCATATAGCACCAGATAGTCCTCAATATAGTATAATACACTCCCAATAGGCTTCTGTATAGTATAATGCACTCCCCATATGCCTATAGATAGTATAATGCACTCTCCATAGGCCTCTATAGAGTATAACGCACATCCCATAGGCAGAATCTAAACAGTATAATGCACCCCCATAGCAAGACTCAATATAGTACAATGCACCCCCATAGGTCTCTATAGTATAATGCACTCCCCATAGGCCTCCATACTGTATAATGCACTCCTCATAGGCCTTCATAAAGTATAATGCACTCCCCATAAAAAATACAATACCCACCTCTCCGCCTCGTTCCCATGCTGCTTCAAGAGTCCGCACACCTCAGGACAGCGTGAGCCAAGTAATGACATCATCACAGCTGTTGTCAGCGACTTCAGATGCAGAGGAGGTAGGAGGAATGATGGGAGAGGGAGCATAAAGCTCCCTCTCTCATCATTGCTTTCAACTGTATCGGCATCTAGATTACGGGCAGGAGGCTGTGCAGGGAGATCGAGTCTGACCGCACGACCATACAGTTAACAGTTACGTAGCTCCTTGTGGGCCCCTCAGAGCGCCGGGCCAGGGCGATCAACCCGTATGCCTCCCGAGTAGCTCAGTTACAGCTATCAATGGAGATGGACATCATGGTCGGAAGAATAGAAGGAACAAGGTGAAGAGGAAGATCAGCAACCCGATGGTTTAATACTATCAAGATAATGGTGGACAAGACCTGGTGGACCTATCTAAGCTTGCACAAGATCGATCTTCCTACAGATCGTCCATCTATCAATTTGCCATGACTCAAGCTTGAACAGAAGGCCTTTAAAATAAAACTAAACATCAGATGCCATTATTTGTGCCCTGGTATTGTTTTAAATTTTGCATTTATTTCTCCTAACAAGTTTTTATTTTCTTATTTCTGCGACTTTTACTTTTCTGTATCAAATATTTAAAAAAAATATATATATATACACTGTGTTCCAAATTATTATGCAAATTATATTTTTCTCTGATTTTCCTAAGTGGTCGGTGCAAATGACAGTCAGTCTAATAAAAGCCATCACCCGTTAGAGTATACATCAAATTTTATTGAAGAAACCTCCCAATGATAACAGTATAATCTCCAAAATGGAAAAACACTCAAAATGCACTGTTCCAAATTATTAGACACAGTAGAATTCTGAATATTTGATCTGTTTTAAAAGAACTGAAAATGCTCATTTGTGGAATTTGCAGTATTAGGAGGTCACATTCACTGAACAAAAAAGCTACTTAACTCCAAAACATCCTAACAGGCCAAGTTACATGTTAACATAGGAACCCTTCTTTGATATCACCTTCACAATTCTTTCATCCATTGAACTTGTGAGTTTTTGGAGAGTTTCTGCTTGCATTTCTTTGCATGAAGTCAGAATAGCCTCCCAGAGCTGCGGTTTTGATGTGAACTGCCTCCCACCTTCCCAGATCTTTTGCCTGATGATACTTCAAAGGTTCTCTATAGGGTTGAGGTCAGGGGAGTTTATCTCCTTCTATGCGCATAGCAGCCAATAACTCCAAGGTATTCTTTGCAGCATGAGATGGTGCATTGTCATGAATGAAGATGATTTTGCTCCTGAAGACACTTTTCTGCTTTTTATACCATGGAAGAAAGTTGTCAGTCAGAAACTGTATATACTTTGCATAGGTCATTTTAACACCTTCAGGAACCTTAAAGGGCCCTACCAGCTGTTTCCCCATGATTCCGGCCCAAAGCATGACTCCTCCACCTCCCTGCTAACGTAGCAGCCTTGTTGGGACATGGTGGCCATCCACCAACCATCCACTACTCCATCCATCTGGACCATCCAGGGTTGCTCAACACTCATCAGTAAACAAGACTGTTTGAAAATTAGTCTTCATGTATGTCTGGGCCCACTGCAACCGTTTCTGCTTGTGAGCACTGTTTAGGGGTGGCTGAATAGTAGGTTTATGCACCACAACAGGCCTTAGAAGGATCCTACACCTTGAGGTTCGAGGGACTCCAGAGGCACCAGCAGCTTCAAATATCTGTTTGCTGGTTTGTAATGGCTTTGTAGCAGCTGCTCTCTTAATCCGATGAACTTGCCTGGCAGAAATCTTCCTCATTCTGTCTTTATCAGCACAAACACGTCTGTGCTCAGAATGAGCCACAAATCTCTTAACAGTACGATGATCAAGCTTAAGTTTTTGGGAAATATCTAATGTTTTCATCCCTTGACCAAGGCATTGCACTATTTGATGCTTTTCAGCAGCAGAGAGATCCTTTTTCTTTCCCATATTACTTGAAAACTCTGGCCTGCTTAATAATGTGGAACATCCAGTTTTCCTTTTATTGGGCTCACATGCCAAACTAATTATCACAGGTATCTGAGATTGATTTCAGTTATCCAAAGAACCCTGAGACACAATACCATCAATGGGTTTCATTTACAAAAAAAAACAAAAAACGTTATGACACTTTGCATAATAATTTGGAACATAGTGTATACACTGCTCAAAAAAATAAAGGGAACACTCAAATAACACATCCTAGATCTGAATCAATGAATTATTCTCATTAAATACTTGTGCTGACAACAAAATCACACAAAAATCATCAATGGAAATCAATTTATTAACCAATGGAGGCCTGGATTTGGAGTCACACACAAAATTAAAGTGGAATGTAATGTCCTTAAAACAAGTCAAAATGATGCTCAGTAGTGTGTGTGGCCTCCAAGTGCCTGTATGACCTCCTGCTATGTTTAGGTAGCTGAGGAGGCAGGAGCAAAAAACCACATAGGCAGCCGAACACCAGAGAGGTTGGAAACCCCTAAACTAACCGCACAACTAGAAGTAGCCGTGGGACGTTACTACGGTGCCCTAGATGCCTCGTCACAGTCGGAGAGATAGCTATCCCTGAAGATGGAAAGAGGAAAGCTAACTGCCCCGGCGTAGACCCCAAAAGAATAGGAAGCCCCCAGACATATAATGACGGTTAGACAAGATGAAAATACGAACACAGACACGGTCTCGACCACCTATATCAGATCTCTGGTGTGGACACGTAGCAACCCAGCAGTGAAATATCACAAGAACTGAGCAAAAGAACAAATACAAAAAACGAACGAAGACCAGCCGAAGCCCCCCAAAGGGGACCCGGCTGAAGGCAAAAAGCAATGCAGCAAAAAGCAAGGAATTCAAACCACAGTAAAAAAAAACTGAAAGAGACTTATCTGAAAGCAAGCAGGAGACAGCAGGAAAGCAAGCTGAATTCCAACCTAGACCAGGAAGAACAATTGATCACCGGCGAGGATCATGGGAGGTCAGCTCACTTATATCAGGCCAGTCAGTACCACCTGACAACCACTCGTTATCTGCAGGTGTAGGACTCTTGATGTTCAATATAGGTTCAATACCCTCAGAAACCACCAGAGGGAGCTTCAGCTCCGAAGTCGTCTCCAAAACGTTCACAACAACCTCCCTACAAAGCCTGGGCATGCTCCTGATGAGGTGGCGGATGGTCTCCTGAGGGATCCCCTCCCTGACCTGGACTAAAGCATTCGCCAACTCCTGGACAGTCTGTGGTGCAATGTGACATTGGTGGATGGAGCGAGACAGGATGTCCCAGATGTGCTCAATCGGATTCAGGTCTGGGGAATGGGCGGGCAAGTCCATAGCTTCAATGCCTTCATCTTGCAGGAACTGCTGACACACTCCAGCCACATGAGGTCTGGCATTGTCCTGCATTAGGAGGAACCCAGGGCCAACCGCACCAGCATATGGTTTCACAAGGGGTCTGAGGATCTCATCTCAGTACCTAATGGCAGTCAGGCTCCCTCTGGCAAGCACATGGAGGGCTGTGCGGTCCTCCAAAGAAATGCCACCCCACACCATTACTGATCCACTGCCAAACCGTTCATGCTGAAGGATGTTGCAGGCAGCATATCGCTCTCCATGGCATCTCCAGACTCTGTCACATCTGTCACATGTGATCAGTGTGAACCTGCTTTCATCTGTGAAGAGCACAGGGCGCCAGTGGCAAATTTGCCAATCCTGGTGTTCTGTGGCAAATGCCAAGCGTAATGCACGGTGTTGGGCTGTGAGCACAACCCCCATCCGTGAACGTCCGGCACTCAGACCATCCTCATGGAGTCGGTTTCTAACCGTTTGTGCAGACACATGCACATTTGTGTCCTGCTGGTGGTCATTTTGCAGGGCTTTGGCAGTGCTCCTCCTGTTCCTCCTTGCACAAAGGCGAAGGTAGCGGTCCTGCTGCTGGGTTGTTTCCCTCCTATGGCCCCCTCCACGTCACCTGGTGTACTGGCCTGTCTCCTGGTAGCGCCTCTGGACACTACGCTAACAGACACAGCAAACCTTCTTGCCACAGCTCGCATTGATGTGCCATCCTGAATGAGCTGCACTACCTGTGCCACTTGTGTGGGTTTTCGAGTCCGTCTCATGCTACCATGAGTGTGAAAGCACAACCAACTTTCAAAAGTGACCAAAACATCAGCCAGAAAGCATTGGTACTAAGATGTGGTCTGTGGTCTCCACCTGCAGAACCACTCCTTTATTGAGTGTGTCTTGATAATTGCCAATAATTTCCATCTGTTGTCTATTCCATTTGTACAACAGCATGTGAAATTGATTGTCAATCAGTGTTGCTTCCTAAGTGGACAGTTTGATTTCACAGAAGTTTGATTTACTTGGAGTTATATTCTGTTGTTTATTTTTTTTGAGCAGTATATATATATATATATATATACAGTACAGACCAAAAGTTTGGACACAAAGTGTAAAGTGTAATGTATAATTCCACATGTGTTAATTCATAGTTTTGATGCCTTCAGTGTGATTCTACAATTTTCATAGTCATGAAAATACAGAAAAATCTTTGAATGAGAAGGTGTGTCCAAACTTTTGGTCTGTACTGTATATATATACACACACAATATTTTGAGGTTTATAAGATGCACCTGATTATTAGACGTACCCCAAGTCTTGGGGCGAAAAATAGGAAAAAACTTTTTTAATAAAATGGTGGTGCTTCTTATAATCAGTTCATCTTATTGCTTATCAGAGGTGGCGGTTGCGATGGAGCTGGGTCCCAGGATCACTGCTGGTCGAGGTAGGAGTGGGGCAATGCTTTGGACCCCAATCTGGAAGGAAAGAGTGTTTGGATGTGCGACGATGCAGGTGTTTAGTGGTGTGGGGGCTCTGCCGACATTTTGTGAAAGCCCGGAGCCCCCCCCGCACTTCCATGGTTTACATTGCGGTGGACTCCAGGAAAAAGGCTGCCGGGGTCGGGGCATGAGCAGATGGAGATCTCAGCGCCAAGATCTCATCTCCTGAGATCTTGGTGCCGAGATCTCTGCATGTGCCACCCTTGTAGCTCTTTTCCCGATGTCCACTGCAATGTGAACCATGGAAGTGCTGGGGCTCTGGGCTTGTTCAAAATTTTGGCAGAGCCCCCGCAACACCGAACACCCACAGTATCACACCTCCAAACTCCTCCTTCTCCCAGCCTTAGGCCCTCAGCATCGCCCCACTCTTGCCTGCATCAGCAGCGACCCTGGGACCCAGCTTCACCACAGCCGGTAAGGTATATTCAAATTATAAGACGCATCACAATTTGCCCCTCAAATTTGAGGTAAAAAAAGTGAGTCTTATAATCTGAAAAATATGGTCTGTCCAATCAGTTTACAAAACACTCTATTTTAACAAATATTTTAAATGATGTATTTAATAAGGGGGTTATTGACCACAATTGTAAGTAAAAGTATACTTACAAGTGAAAAAAATTCAGGGTTTTTATTTCCATGCAATTTGTGTCTTTGCAAGCGGCAGACACAGAGTTGTAGATTATCATCTGCATAATAGCATGTATAGCTATGGAAAGAAGACCTAATATGCGTATGGAAATCACACTCAGCTCTGGTGTCTTGAAGGTCCCAAAACCTGCCCCTCCACAGGAGAGGTTACCAGTTTGTTAAATGTCACATGGTTAGTGGGTGCCCCAGTCATGTGACCACCACCATATTTTTCCTATCGGTATAGAGACTGCTAGTCTCCAATTAACACGAGCAGCAAATTCAATTGCAAAACTGGCATCAAATAAAAATAAAGAACAATGGTAAGTGTATAAATTAGCAATATGGTGCGGGAATATTTGTCAGACCTCAAAATGTAAACTTCACTCTGGATCTGAGGTATACAGCATGTATCGCGAAGATAAAATGGCCACTGCCTATTACAAGATCTCTGCTGACTGATGTTCTGCCCTAACATTCTTGTCAATATTGTCCCATATCCCCCCTGATGAATCACTTGAAGAAAACGCGTCCGGAGGTACGCAGTGACAGTCTAGTCCAGCTGTTGAGTATCAAAGTTCAGCTGTGGACTGTCCTTGTAAGGGCATGAGTCTGGGGTAAGAGGGTCAGTCTGTTTGATCGGGGACTGACAAGATATGGTACCAGGACTCCTTTATATTTTGATTTAAGGAGCCTTCTGCACAGCACCTTCTCCTGGTGACTGTCTACAGGAATTGGATGAGATTGTTTTTTTTTCTCTCTATGCAGATACTAAGTACTGCATGATCCGAGAAAAGGGAACATAGTTCCCATTAAACAATTGCATGTGCTGTGTTATGAGTAAATTTGATGATTAAGATATATGAGCCCCAGCTTAACCACTGTTGAGAAATTCCCAAACAGGATGTGGGCACTTTTGAGCACTTTAGTGTTTTGTATTATGTCTGTTATGTGTGTAGTTTTTTATAGGGCTAATAGCCATTTCTTTAGTAATATCTAGTAAAAGTTACCTTTTCTCTTTGCAATAAATGCTTTATACCTACGATAGTAAGTAGCACAAATTCACAGTTTATGGCTTTTTCCTAATCTTTCAATAAATTAGTCAACCCTTTTAGGGCCCAAAAGATTTAGTTTGACATTTTATTCCTTGTAAAGGATTATACATTGCCATATTACAAATCAAGCCCTTCAAGTCTTGTATTAAATCCCAAAAAGGACATAGATGGAAAATCTCCTGTTATACAATAAATTAGTTTTTTTTTTATTATTTTTAAAATATAAAATCAGAGCAGATAAAGACCTCCGGACCTCTTCTCATCGGCTGACTTTTATCTGTTTTAACAGTAGCAATCAATGCTTTGTAAATGTTTTAGATTACAGAGACAGGAATACACTTACAGAGTTTAGTGATGTGAATAGCCATGGTACCCGAACGTCCGTCTGTCATTTACTGCTAATGCTTCTCCTCTCTGTAATTGCAGAACACTCAGAAAGAAAATTAAAATTAACATAGGCTTTCATTTTTATGTCTCTTTGGATCTAAAAATAAGAATGATGCCAAGTATACTTAATTTAATCACATGTGTGTACTAGTGAATTCAATGTATGTAGTGGATATAAAGTTACATATCTCTGTTAAAATGCCAGGTTTTTGCCATGTAAAAAAAAACAAGAAAAATAATTTCAGAATTTTTTCCACCTTTAGGGCTCATGTAGATGACTGTATTTTCGGCCTGAGTGCGCACTCGGACCAATGTTATTCTATGGGGCCGTGCACATGTCCAATTTCATCCACAGACCAAGTTTGTCAGAAGAAAATATCAGGGCATGCACAATTTGGATCTGATATTCGGATCGCACTCGCTCATGCAAGTCAATGGGTCCATCAAGAATATCATCCTCTGAATAATCCAATTTTCACAGACTGACAGAATGGAGAAGAAGGAGATTTTTTTTTTCCTAATTCGGATCACACTATAATCACACTGTGATCAAACCCTGACCACAATATGATTGGCAAAATCGGAACGATTCTCTCGGATGAGAGAATACATGGTCATGTGGGCCTAGCTTCAGGCACAACCCCATAGAATAACGTTGGTCCAAGTCAGATCCGATATTTTGTCTGATCAAACTTACAACGAAAATATGGTCTTTTTCATTAGCTTTTAACCCCTTTACGCCATCTCCATTTTCCGTTTTTAATTTTCGTTTTTTCATTTTTGTTTTTTCCTCCTCATCTCCCAAGAGTCATTATTTTTTTATATTTCCATCGATATAGCAGTATGAGGGCTTGTTGTTTGCAGGATGAGTTGTATTCTTGAATGGCACCATTGATTTTACCATATAGTGTACTGGAAATTAGGAAAAAATTCCACGTGAAATTGCAAAACAAAAGTGCAATTCCACAATTGTTTTTTATTTAACCATTTTTACTATATGGTAAATCTGACCTGGCAATATGATTCACCAGGTCAGTACGAGTACGCAGATATCAAACATTTGTAGTTTATTTTTTATTTAAGTGGTGAAAGAAATTGCAAAATTTGTATGTAAAAAACATTTTTGCATTTGTCTTAATTTTCCGGGACCCATGGTGTCTCCATTTTTCAGGATCTGGAGCTGTGTGAGGGCCTATTTTTGCACCCAGAGCTGATGATTTTATTGATAGCATTTTGAGGTAGATACTAGATACGAATTTTTGATTGCCTCATCATTGCATTTTATTGTAACATTGAGGCAGCCAAAAAAAGTAATTCTGGCGTTTTTAATTTTTTTTCTCGTTACGATGTTTACCGATCTGATTAAATTATTTTATATTTTAGTAGAACGGGCATTTATCATTGCATTGATACCAAATATGTGTATTTTTTAAAAATTTTTTATCTTTAATGGAGCTAAAGGAAGTGATTTGAACTTTTGTGTTTTTTTATTTTTTCATGTTTTTATTTTTTCTTCACTTTTTACTTAATTTACTAGTCCCCTTAGGGTACTTTAAAATGTGACCTTTTGCTGCAAAAATATTAGATGAAGGTTCTTTTATTAGACAAAGTGTTTCTACGCCGTGTGGGCGTCTTTTGCAGGTAAAAAAAACAAAAACCAGATGAAACACATGGAGCTATTGAAGCCCAAAATGAGTGCCAAGTAGCATATGGACCAGCCATTTGAGGGGTTGAGAATTCAAATTCAGAAAAGAAGGAGGAGAATAGGGTAAGGTGGAGGGAAGAAACAGAAATGTAATATTATGAAAGTAGGGAGAGAGATAAGTGTGGAAAACGGGATGTGAAAAACTGAACAGATGAAGAATGAAAAACGATTAAATGGAAAAGAGAAATGGAGGTAAGTGGTATGTAGAAACCACACAGATGATGTCTAGCCTGCCCTGACAAATCTAATGCCGCTTCGGGGACACCAGAAAGTTAGAGCTTTGTGGGTCTAAAATCCAGATTTCCCCAAACCCCCCCCTTTTATTTTTTTTTGGGGCAGCTTATCAAAAAAACCAATCAATACTTTTTTTAAAAACACTTGATTATATGTGTCCATGTCTACGCCCTAATCTGATATCGCTGCATTTACTGTAAAATGAAAAACAATAAAATAATCTTTATCCATTTTTTCACCTTTAAAAAAACACAGCGCTTTTAAAAAATTTTTTAATACGGGCAAAAAAGTTCCCC
>JARQOD010000005.1:40962924-41084565 GCA_033576555.1 Oophaga sylvatica
TTCTGGAGATATGCACTCGTACGTTAGATGGGCTCTCAGCGCTTCAGAAATGCCAAACATGTGGACGCTATATGTGGTTTAGGTACATTCTGGGGCTCAGAAGGAGGGGGGCATTTGAATTTGGGAGCGCAGAATTTGCTGAATGTTTTTTGAGGGGCGAGGAGCCATTTAGCTTTTCCAGAGCCTTTGTGCTACCAGTAATGTGGAAGCCCCAATATTTCCGATGACAGACCTGAGTGGAGACTTGTTTTTCTGTGGATTGAGTTGAATCCTTTGTTAGGAATACTTTACATAATGTTTGGGATCACATTCATTCAGCACTCTAGACTGAGCACTTACATCGGGGAGTGACGTGATTCAGATGAAACCCTCGTGGTAGCCATTCACTATAATGAGGCAGTAGAGTTACTCTGGACTCTGTCTCTTCAGCGGTGTCCTTCTTTGCAGAAGTGCACAAAACTGTGGCCAATGGCATTTTTATGCAATCCAAAAAAGTCGGACATTGCAAGAGCACAGGTCCTATGGTGTCCACAGTTACCACATCTGCCTTATTATAGGGAATCTTCTGATGGGGGTTCCATCTGAATCACGTATTTCAGAGACTTACACTGAAACCCTGAGATAAGTGTTCAGAGAGTAAACGTGCTCCCAGCCTTACTGCGATCTTTGGAAGACAGAATGAACAAATCAACAGCAGGTGAAAAATTGGTATGAATGAATGAGTAAATAATTTTACTATTTTTTGCTATAGTCCTGAAGTTCTGCCACTAGAGTAATTATTGACCATTGGGATCTGGTGCAAAATTTGGAACTGGGCCCTCACCAGCGCATTGGTCAGATGTATGGGCCCTTGTAGTGTTCTAACTTCTATAAAGACATAAGTATTGCACCCCCATAATGTAATAACATCACCCATCCTCTACTAATGTCACCCACCCTGGGCCCCTTCCTGGTATAATGTCCTCCATTCGGGGGCCCTACAAATAATAATGTCCCCAATCCTGTGCTCCTTCCAGTAATAATGTCCAACCTCCAGTATGAATGTTCCCCATCCTGGGCCCCCTAAAGTAATAATGTCCAATATCCTGAGCCTCTTCCTTGTATAATGTTCCCTATCTGACCTCTTACTGGTATAATATCCCCCAATCTGGGCCCCTTCTATTAAAAAAAAAACCCAACCTGCCCCCCTTCCTGATATATGTACCATTTTCTGGGTCACTTCCAGTAATAATACATTTTCTTTAATAAGTTATTTACTTTCCCCATCTACCACAATATGTGGGGTCCTTTTCTATAGACGGCGCAGAAGCCAGCGACTGATTTCAGTGTGCCTGCTATGGGCGACGCATGAGGTCTCCGCTATGCGCTGCCTGTGATTGGCACACTGACATGAGCTGCCTGCCTCTGATTGGACGTCGGTGTATTTTGCACTGCAGGGACCTGGAAGAATTGTGAATCGCAATACATTTCAGCTGAATGTGTCCTTGTGTTGTCCACTGGTGTCAGCAAACCCCCCCCCCGCTTCACATCTAAAGTTTTGGATATTGTTGCTCTTTTCTTTTTATAGATAGATTAATAGATTGATCCATGGAAAGAGAGGCAACACTATATCTTCAATCAATTTACCCATAGTGTTTAGCAATGCTTTGCCTCCAAACACAATTATGAGCTTTCCTTAAAATGCATCAAGTAGTAGGATCAACCCTCGAAAGCCATCTTCATGGGCATGCAGGTCATAGGAAATTGAATAAAAATTATATCTTGATATCTGAGAACCTGTTGTCTGATTCCAGAGAAATCCACATTTTTCTTAATATGTAAATGAGCTGTTAGATCTATAAGCGGAACACAGAATCTGCCTACAGAGATTATTTTATATGAAAGGAGGCGATACCAGTATAAGACATGGAGATCAGGAAACCAATCTGTCATTACATGCCTGCTACTGGTAAAACCCCCTTACATTTACAATTAGCTCTGGAAGCAGATTCTTGGCGAGATCTATGTCCAGCCCATAGTTCTTATAAGCTCATTTACATATTCAGAGAATGTGAACTTCTCTCGAATAAAACATCAGATCACAGATATCAAGGTCTTATTTTTATTCACCTTTCTAAGACCTATGCACTTATATAGACAGCTTAGGAGGGTAAATGCTATGACACATTCCCTTTAAGTTTGGAGTCGAAACATTGCTCTAACACTGGGGTGAATGAAGTACAAGTTCACTTTTAGAATTGAAGATGTAGTGTTGCTTTTTTCCCCTGGGATTTTAGTTTTCTGCTCAGTTGGTTGTTTTGAGGCGTGCAACCACATTGATTTATACCTGTGCTGCTTTAATTCTCATGTAGATAGATAGTAGAGATTAGCAAATCGATTCTAATCACATCTAATTTATGTCAAATCTTTAGAGATTTACTACAACCAGCAAATTTGAACAATGTGCGTTTTGCATTGTTAGAATTGACGAAAATGGCAATTGCCAGCTTACACATTGAACAAGATTGCATCAACCAGAAAAGGATTTTAAGACCTAGAGTGCAACCGGGCAGACTTCCTATAAATCGTTGCAGCTATTAGATATGTGATAACACAGGCAATCAGGAGGGACTATCACAGTTCATCATTAGTGGAGGAGGTAAAATTAGAAGCACATAGTACATAAAAGAAAGTAGGAACTTTATTTATTGAATAGTTTTTTAATTATATTTTTTCTTTAAATCTTAATCTATTATTCGGGAACCAAGATGAGGAGACTTTTAAGAGGCAATGCTCCTCTGCGGTTTCCCAGAGGAGCATTGAGGCTTACAAGTCTCCTCATCTCAGTATGCTTGACATGTCACTCTCCGCAAGGAGAAACAATACTTCTTGAATCCCGGTCAGACGCCTCTAACACACCCAAACCAGATCTCACACTTTGCACTGATGAGGGCAGTACCCAAAAACACAGTGTCTGCAAATTGAGATTCTGGTTTTGACTTTTATTCTAAGTCATGTGACAAGGCTCGTTAAAGGGTCGACGCTGACTTCTAGAATTGCTACTTACTATAGGTGGCACTAAATTTCTAGTCCTCTTCCTTTCTGAACAGTCAATCTATCATTCAAAATTCTTTAGTCCCACCCGAAAGGAAAAAATATATATATATATTTATTGCATCTAAAAGTGTATACAAATTAATTTTCTTTTGATTCAGAAATAAATCTAAATTTACAGAAGCGGAGCTTGTAGTTTCATCATGTGCAGAATGTGCTCAGATGCATATTTACCTAAAACTAGTGCTTTCTTATACATTTTTGTTTTCCCATTTCTGATGATATCCAACAGAAAGAAAAAAAATCTTTACATGACTTTATGAAATGGAGGCATATGGTAGAGTAGACACCACATGCCTCTCTATGGCAGTACATGAGCCCTAATTAACACATGGCAATTAAAGTTGACCTGCAAAATTCATGCAATGCTTGCAATTAATAAACTGTCTTTCTGTTTTACTATCAGATCATGAGTAAACACAGAGAAGGTGTGGGAAAAGATGTGAAATCCATTAGAAAATTGTTTGCTTGTTTCCTTCCTTTATCTTTTGTGATAATACTGCAGAACGGATCATTAACAACTTGTAACATACATGACTCCAACGTAAATGAGTTGTAAAGTAGGGCATTAGGAGTATTTTGCTTGTTCTGCTAATCATTCGTATAGCACATATCAGCTAAATGAGAAGGAGCCGGTAAGAAATAAATATTCATTGGTTGCTTTATAATTACCTTCAATAGACACTGACAAAGACAAATATGTTAGCGGATCAGGATCAAATGAAGGAGCTCTGGATTGAACCAATATAATAGGCAGTAAAGACATGGTAATCTGACAAGGCTCATTGAACTGGCAGATTGTTGCAGATTATTGGATCTTTTATAATGATTAGAGACGAGAGAATATTTCAATGTTCGGTTCGGATTACAATTGCCGAATTTTGCAATATTCGCCGATTTATTCGAAGGCAAAAAAAAAAACCACATGCAAAACACCTTCTAACGGCCCCAAAAGCTGCCAAAACACATCAAATGAGGGACAGACACCAGGAAAGTGGGCTCAATTCACCCACAGTGCAAATTGTAGCATGGCACTGCAGCAATCAACCATGCATGAGGTATCATGGTCTGGGCCACTATTTACAGCTTTCAATTGAACTTACAAGTAAGATCAGGTGGATGAGAGATCAGTGTAGGCCTGCTGTGCTGGGAGCCCTGATATCACATACAACAGCTCAACCTGCTTTCATGCTGAGTCACACTCAGGTGGCACAAATATCAGTTTCGTAGACTACCATTGTCAGAAAATTCTAAGGATAATAGTAACATGGGTAGTTAACTATAATGAAGTGGAGGCCTGACTGTCTCGGAGGCCTGCTGCTACAGGCAACACACATGAAGCAAATCCATCCGTGAGTCTACACATTTTCAAAAATTTGTGGCAAACACCAACAAATTGCCATCAATTTCACTACAGTAGATATAGTATAAAAAGGACAGGCAGGTCTTCCAATATTTGCGTTCAAACAAAAATATTTTCAGCACTTGAGCAATGATAATTGTGGTGTATCATGAGCATTTGGCACGTGTTTGATGAGGGGAGGGGTTTGCAGAGCTCAGAGGCGCGGCGTTCTTGTAAGCAGTCCTTTTTTTTCCTAACTTTATGTGTGCACAATGCGTCTAGCCAATCAGGACACAGGAAACACCCACAAAGTCATGACACAGCGGCTTGTGTCATTGGCTGCTGAAATAACATGTCATTCACAATATAAATAGCGGACATCTAGTTTTAGCATCATTTTGACACTGTAACAGTGCAGAGAGGCTTCTCCTGATGCTGCCACTGTTAACAGCAAGATTTTAGCTAGTTAGGTGGTTGCATATCAGTCAGATAGTGCAGCTAGATAGTGTCCAGTGTGGCTGTAAAATTTACCTTCTGGAATTTTTTTTTTGGGCCATTACTGAGGTCCATGGACAAAGGCAGCAGGGCACATGTCCTACAAGTGTGTTGTGCACTGCTTCTATTGTGCTTCATGCACAAGTATAGCATTCTAAATAATATTTTTTTCAATAGCTAAATGTGAAAAAGTCTGCTTTATCCCTCCTTGTCATTTATTTTTGTGGTGATATGAAACTGTCTGCAGACCTAAGGCACATTAAAAAAAAGTAGAATTTTTTCTGTTGCTAAATGTGAACCAGCATACCGCATCCCACGTTGTCATGTTGTGGTGGTGATATGAACTTGTCTGCAAACCTAACATGCATTAAAAAATTCAAATTTTTCTATTGCTGAATGAGATACATCCCGCCGTATCCCACATTGTGTTAGAGTTGGCGGAATGCACTAAATAAAAATAATAATGAAGTGCTTTCGCAACCCGGGGTCCACCGTGTAGAGATGTTAATCTGCAGCTAAAGTGAACAATAGTGGAGCAAAGCTGCAAGCCAAAACTATAAACGCACTAAGTTTAACATCACTCAGTGTGAAGAGAGACTAGCAAGCTCTGTTACTCCACAGAGCGGCAATATAGCAGAGCTCTAGAAGCAATACCATGTTAGACTTCACAGGCGTACAGCAAGCGTGAAAATAGTGTGGGTCCCTATCGCTTAACCCCCCAGGAAGACTAGGCTGATGGTTTTGCTCATTCCGTGACTTTGCGGTGCTAAGCGCACACAGGATGGGAAACAGATACCGAGCCAAACGGGAGTTCCCACCCTTCAGTGCCTGACAAAAACTAAGTCACACATGTGGCGGAGGCTGTGCTGAGCAGTCATACCAGCGGCCGAGTCAGAATCGGAGACCACTGCACCAGACAAGGCTTGGGATCTATCCCATGCAGTGGGAGAATCCTGACACCTAACATTACCTCCCCTCTAACACCCCCTCCCCTGTGACATTTGCCATGCTTAAAAGCCACCATACGCTGGGAGGCATGGATGTCTTTTTGCCCGGGGGTACCTGGGCTTACAGACACAGACTGTCACAGAAGCTACCCCATTTTTGTATGCTCCCCATTGCACAATCAATCTGGGGAGAATTAAGGCACAGCCAGGGCATCCCCAGAAGTACCTCATCTGTACCCTCCAAGATAACAAGGAAAGATACTATCTTCTGATGTTTGGGAGACATGATGAGGGTCGGAGGTATGGTCTGATGGGAAATAGGAGTTGGTAAAACGGACCCATTGGCTACGCAAATAGACAACGAGTTAGTGAGTTTTACTAATGGGATTGCATGCCATTGTGTGAAGGTAGCGGACATGAAATTGCCCTCAGCCCCAGAGTCCATGCAAGCTTGCGCTGTGAAAGTAGCAGACTCAAACGTCAGAGAGACCCAAAGGCCAACTTGGGTGACACCTCAACAGGAACTAGTGAACCTCTCCTCAAGGCCACTTGGTGCTGTGACTCTTTCTGACGCTTGGTACATTTATTGGCAAAGTGACCGGCTTGCCCACAGGCAAAACAAGTTGACTGCGGATGTACAGAGCGAGAGATTGGCTCCACTCGGGAAACATCTATGGGCTCTATAGGATCGTCGACCTGAGTTGCGTGACACATGGATTTGGTGAAGTTCAGAGCCAATAGAACTCTGGGTTTAGTAACGGTTCTCTTCAAATCACACTCAACATGCTGCAGATCAATACGGGTGACCTCTGATATTAATTCCTCTAGGAGAGTTGGAATCTCCCTTGTGGCCAAAGCATCCCTGACATGATCTGCTAATCCCTTCCAGAAGATAGGTATTAAGACCTTATCAGGCCACTTCAACTTGGTAGCCAGGGTAAGAAACTGAATGGCAAACTGGCTAACCAAAAATGAACCCTGAGTTAAGGATATGAGTTGGAATGTGGTATCATGAGTAACCTGTGGCCCAAAAAAACCCTCTTTCAGGGCACCCAAAAATCGAGAGGCGCTAAGGATCAGATGATCATCTCGTTCCCATAATGGCGTAGCCCACTCCAACGACCTGCCTGACAGAAGGAAAATTATAAATCCCACCTTGGTATAATCTGTTGGGAATCGCAAAGCCAGTAACTCCAGGTGGATTGAGCACTGATTCACAAACCCTCTACAAGCCTTGCTGTCCCCAAAAAATTCTTCTGGCAGCAAAAAACGCGGCACAGCGGAAACAGGAGCCGCAGCAGTAACCTTACTAGTGGCTTTAGCGACTGCTGGTGCTAACAATGCGCTGAGATCCACAGCTGAAGGAGCCCGCTCAAGATTGGCCAACCTGCTCTCAAGCTGTTGGACGAACCGCTGGAGATGCTGATCGTCCCCCATTGCTAGCCAGACCCTGGCACTAGTATACTGTTAGGGTTGGTTTAACGCACTAAATAAAAATAATGAAGTGCTTTCGCAACCCGGGGTCCACCGTGTAGAGATGTTAAACTGCAGCTAAAGTGAACAATGGCGGAGCAAGGCTGCAAGCCAAAACTATAAACGCACTGAGTTGAACGTTGCTCAGTGTGAAGAGAGACTAAGTAGCAAGCTCTGTTACTCCACAGAGCGGCAATATAGCAGAGCTCTAGAAGCAATACCTGTTAGACTTCGCAGGCATACAGAAAGCGTGACGCTAGTGGGGGTTCCTATCGCTTAACCCCCAAGAAGACTAGGCTGGTGGTTGTGCTTGTTCCGTGACTCTGCTGTGCTAACCGCACACAGGACAGGAAACAGATACTGAGCCAAACGGGAGTACCCACCCTACACTGCCTGACAAAAGCTAAGTCACACGCGTGCACCTACAGTGGTAGCGTATCCACTCACACACCAATACAAATTATACCAGCGCACCTGTGTGCACTCCTGATGACCTTTTATACACAAGGCTCATGTCCAGCCAGACAGGACCTTGCCTGTGGACCAACCTGAATCTACCACATCACCAGAGCAGCTTCAGGTGTATCTTGTACTTCCCATAGCCGCCCTGTTATTGATCCTGTTGTACGTTCCCATTCCCGCCCAAAAAAATTCTTCTGTACTAACATCATACAGTAGGGGACATGTGACTTTTAAATTGTTTGGAGCATCCATTAGCACTACCCAGAAATAAAATAACTGTTTTTTAACCCTATATTTATACCCCGTGGAAGAAGCTAATGCGAAATGCGCATTGGAGCTTTGGTCCTGGTCTCCTTCTTTGATTTTTTACTGTTTGATCTCCACTCCAGCCACTGTTGGACTTTATTTTTATTTTGCTTTACTATAATTTCGCTAAATTGTGGAATATGCATATGTACAGTTGAAACTAGAAGTTTACATGCACTATATAAAAAGACACATATTGTTAGGTGCCAGGATTCTCCCGCTACTCAGGATGGATCCCAAGTGCTGTCTGGCCCTGCAGTCCCCCATTTAGATCCAGCTGCTGCTGGTCCTGCTCAGCTTGGACGTCGGTCCCAGTTTCTTGCTCAGACTCGTGGTGGTTTGGTTACTGCTGGCACTCCAGCCAAGTCGATGGTAACCAGTGTTTTACAGGTGCAGCCTCACATCCTGGAGTCTAAGTCCAGAGATCAAGATATTGAGCATGTCCGTGATGTGGCGTCTTCTAATTGGTGATTGGACGTCAACTGCTCTGGTGATGTTGGCAGCTCCGGATTTGCCCGGGGCCAATGTCAGCATTTGTGTTTGGGGTGGAACTTTGGGTTTAAAAGGCTCTCAGCAGCACACGCGGGTGCGCTAGTATCATTTATGGTTGGTGTGTGAGTGGATACGCTTCCACTCTGTATGCACGTGTGTGTGTTAGTTATTTTCTGAGTGTTTAGCCAGTTAGGGCTTTTTCTTCCTGCTTGGCTTAGCATCCGTTTCCTACATGTGTGCGCTTAGCACAGTGAAGTTACAGAGCAAGATACAACCAATGAGCTGTGGTCACCTGTGAAGTCAACAGGGTTTTGTAGCTAGCGTCAGTTTTAGTTTTTTCTCTTGACTCAGCATCTGTTTCGGCCACGTGTGGCACGGGTCAGGTACAGAGTGAGCTCAACCTTTTAGCTCTACCTCTCTGTGAATCTAATAGAGATGAGTACTGTGCATTCTGTTCATACTGCGTGGAGTTAGCGCAGTAGTATTAAGGTGAATGATTGCTGGACCCCGGGTTGCGATCGCACTTTATTATTTATTTTATTTAGTGCAATCCGCCAACCATAACACATATGAATGTTTTTCTCAATATCTGACATGAAATCAGAATAAACCTTTCCTGGTTTAGGTCAATTAGGATTACCATAATTATTGATATTTGCAAAATGCCAGAATAATGAGAGAGAAAGAATGTTTTAAGGCATTTTTAATACTGCAAAGTCAAAAGTTTACATACACTTAGATTACTATGCCTTTAAACAATTCTGGACTGCCCATATGATGATGTCATGTGTTTGGAAGCTTCTGAGTTTTTTCGGCAACATCTGAGTTAATTAGAGACACACCTGTAGATGTATTTTAATGCACACCTGAAACACATTGCTTCTTTGTGTAGCATCATGGAAAGGTCAGCCAAGATATCAGGAAGAAAATTGTGGACTTGCACAAGTCTGGCTAATCCTTGGCTGCAATTTCAAGATACCTGAAGGTGCCTTGTTCATCTGTGCAAACAATTATATGCAAGTACAAACAAGATGGGAATGTTCAGCCATCATACCGCTCAGGAATGAGACGTGTTCTGTGTCCCAGAGATGAATGTGCTTTGGTCCGACATGTGAATATAAACCCAAGGACAAAAGCAAAAGACCTTGTGAAGACGATGGTGGAAGCTGGTAAGATTGTGTCAATATCCACAGTGAAATGAGTACTGTCTCAACATGGGCTGAAAGGCCACTCTGCCAGTAAGAAGCCATTACTCCAAAAGAAACAAAAAAACAGATTAATGTTTGCAAATGCACACTGAAGCAAAGAGCTTAATTTTTGGAGGCATGTCCTGTGGTCTGATGAAATTAAAATTGAGCTTTCCGGGCATATTGACCATCCTTATGTTTGGAGGAAAAAGGGGAAGCTTTCAAGCCTAAGAACACCATCCCAACTTTGACACATGGGAGTGGCAGCATCATGTTGTGGGGTTGTTTTGCTGGAGGAGGAACTAGTGCACTTCAAAAAATAGATGGCATCATGAGAAAAGAAGATTATGTGGCAATAATGAAGCAACACCTCAAGACATCAACCAGGAAGTTAAAGCTTGGTCGGAAATGAGTCTTCCAAATGGACAATGACCTGAAGCATACTGCCAAAATGGCAACAAAGTGGCTTAAGGATAACAAAGTAAATGTTTTGGAGTGGCCATCACAAAGCTCTGATCTCAATGCAATTGAAAATTTATGGGCAAAGCTGAAAAGGCCGGTGTGAGCAAGGCGACCTATAAACCTGGTTCAGTTACACCAGTTGTTTCAGGAGGAATGGACCCAAATTCCAATCAAATATTGTGAGAAGCTTGTGGAAGGTTATCCCAAACATTTGACCACTTTATGTCTCCCATCCTGTTATAAATATATACAGTACAGACCAAAAGTTTGGACACACCTTCTCATTCAAAGATTTTTCTGTATTTTCATGACTATGAAAATTGTAGAATCACACTGAAGGCATCAAAACTATGAATTAACACATGTGGAATTATACATTACACTTTACAAAAAAGTGTGAAACAACTGAAAATATGTCTTATATTCTAGGTTGTTCAAAGTAGCCACCTTTTGCTTTGATTACTGCTTTGCACGCAGAAAAGGTGAACGGATGGACTCTACATGCCTGGTTCCCACCGTGAAGCATGGAGGAGGTGGTGTGATTGTGTAGGGGTGCTTTACTGGTGACACTGTTACCATGAGTGTGAAAGCACAACCAACTTTCAAACATGACCAAAACATCAGCCAGAAAGCATATTGGTACTGAGATGTGGTCTGTGGTCCCCTTCTGCAGAATTACTCCTTTATTGAGTGTGTCTTGATAATTGCCAATAATTTCCTTCTGTTGTATATTCCATTTGCACAACAGCATGTGAAATTGATTGTCAATCAGTGTTGCTTCCTAAGTGGACAGTTTGATTTCACAGAAGTTTGATCCACTTGGAGTTATATTCAGTTGTTTAAGTGTTCCCTTTTTTTTTTTGAGCAGTATATATATATATATATATATATATATATAAGTGTGTGTGTGTGTGTCCACCTTCCTGGTATATATGTGCCCCCCAAAAAAGTCCAAATGATTCTAATCACCTTTCTCCTCTTCCACAGTGTATGGAGTCCTCTTCTATAGCTGACACAGAAGCTGGCAGCTAATTATAGTGTGCAATCGACAAGCAGCACATGACATCTCTGTCATATGCCGACAGTGACTTGCATGCCAATATCAATGCAAATATGACTTGGCACTCAATTGAGTGCCAAGTCATATTTGTATTGTTAGTTGGGCTGGAGACCCTACTTGTGCACCTGACTCTTCTACAGCTACTTTGAGTGCCGTGTTATTTGTTTATTGTATGCCAATATCATCTGCCAGCCTCTGATTGGCCACAGCTTGTATTGCAGTGATGGTCTCTTCGCTGCAATGGATTTCAGCTAAATGCACGTCCTTGGTACACATTCAGTTGAAATATGTACAGGAGTGGGCGGGACACCCTCCCGCAAGAGAGGGGGTGGTTGCACTCTCTGCGTCTACGATCATTATGCCCCTGTTTCAGGAAGTATATGGAACGCATTGTAAATGACTTGGGTTAAGTTATTTTCTCTGATGAAGCACCCTTCCAACTATTTGTGAACACTTGGATAATTGATTGTCCAGATGAAAATATGAATTCTGCGTCATGTCAGTTCTGCCTGGACTCTTTGACAAACTCAATTTTGTTGCCTAGTCAGCTGTATCAGGTTAACACTGGCATACTCAGTTCAACTACAACTGATGTTTGCTACTTTTTTTCTGTAGTACTACTGTTTCTTCAACATCTATTTCATTAGTTTCTGCGGTTCCAATTCTGCCATCCAATCAGTACAGCCTCTGCAATTCCATCACAGTCGTCCTTCCGCACCAACGTCACCTCTCCATGTTACATAACAGCTGCTTATCCAGATCCAGGGCCTGTGAGTATCCACCTTACCAGTGGAGACATATCGGGAGCACTGTATAAGAAAAATGGAGCCCCAACAGTTTATGAAATTGATCAACACAGAATGTTTAGCCAATTTTAATTTTAAAAAATGGCTGACAATCATAAATTCCACGTCAATCATCAATTGCTACTGATTATTTCCACTGTGGCTGTGATATTTTAACACTTATAAGCTATTGTATTTTCATTCTTTGTGGAATAGTGTTTATTTTTCAAATTGACAGATTTCAAATTATTTTAGCCACAGATTCAAGCAAATAAAGAAGCGAAACTTATTCTCTCCAATTACACATTGTTTGAATAGAAAAGTGAAATTCAATCTATAACTGACTGCACAATAATTTAATTTGAAACATTGAATTTAAAGGGTAAAGGTATTTAACTGGATCTGCACTTGCAAACTTTCCCTCACTTTAAAATAATTAGATATTACTTAGTTCCATAGATTTTGAAAATAATTTTCCACTCGTTCAGCATATTCCAATGACATTACCATTTATAACTGGCTACCATGCGGTGCAGTCAACTGTGATCATTATTTCCCCATTGTAAAGAGCCTTGGGAAATGTTTACTTTGCTGGTTTAATTTTTAATGTAGACTTAAAAGACTTCAAAAGAGAAATCTAGAACATACACAATTAATAGAAAACACACAATTTAATGAAATGTTACATTTGCTGCTCGTGTACAGGAAAAGGACAAGTTAAGGAGAGCTGAATAATTATTACTACTATTTAACCCCTTAAGGACAGAGCCATTTTGCAGCTTAATGACCGGGCCAATTTTTACAATTCTGACCACTGTCACTTTATGAGGTTATAACTCTGGAACGCTTTAACGAATCCCGCTGATTCTGAGATTGTTTTTTCGTGACATATTGTACTTCACGTTAGTGGTAAAATTTCTTTGATATGACTTGTGTTTATTTATGAAAAAAACGGAAATATGGCGAAAATTTTGAAAATTTAACAATTTTCAAACTTTAAATTTTTATGCCCTTAAATCAGAGAGATATGTCACACAAATTTCTTAATAAATAACATTTCCCACATGTCTGCTTTACATCAGCACAATTTTGGGACCAAAATTTTTTTTTGTTACGAAGTTATAAGGGTTAAAAGTTGACCAGCGATTTCTCATTTTTACAACACCATTTTTTTTTAGGGACCACATCACATTTGAAGTCACTTTGAGGGGTCTATATGATAGAAAATACCCAAAAGTGACACCATTCTAAAAACTGCACCCCTCAAGGTGCTCAAAACCACATTCAAGAAGTTTATTAACCCTTCAAGTGCTTCACAGGAGCTGAAGCAATGTGGAAGGAAAAAATTGACATTTAACTTTTTTTGCAAAAGCTTTACTTCGGAACCAAGTTTTTTTATTTTCACAAGTGTTAAAAGAAAAAATGAACTACAAAATTTGTTGTGCAATTTCTTCTGAATACTTCGATACCCCATATGTGGGGTAAACCACTTTTTGGGCGCGTGGCAGAGGTCGCAAGGGAAGGAGCGCCATTTGACTTTTTCAACGCAGAATTGGCTGAATGCCATGTCGCGTTTAGAGAGCCCCTGATGTGCCTAAACAGTGGAAACACCCCACAAGTGACCCCATTTTGGATACAAGACCCCTTAAGGAACTTATCTAGATGTGTGGTGAGAACTTTGAACCTCCAAGTGCTTCACACAAGTTTATAACCTAGAGCCGTGAAAAAAAAAAAAAAAATTTTTTCCACAAAAAAGATCTTTTCACCCCAATTTTTAATTTCCCAAGGGTAATAAGACCGCAAAAGTTTTTGTGCAATTTGTCCTGAGCATGCTGATACCCCATATGTGGGGGTAAACCACTTTTTGGGCGCACGGCAGAGGTCGCAAGGGAAGGAGCGCTGTTTGACTTTTTCAACGCAGAATTGGCTGGATGCCATGTCGCGTTTAGAGAGCCCCTGATGTGCCTAAACAGTGGAAACCCCCAACAAGTGACCCCATTTTGGAAACTAGACCCCCTAAGGAACTTATCTAGATGTGTGGTGAGCACTTTGAACCTCCAAGTGATTCACACAAGTTTATAACGTAGAGCCGTGAAAATAAAAAATCATATTTTTTCCACAAAAATGATCTTTTCACCCCAATTTTTATTTTCCCAAGGGTAACAAGACCCCAAAAGTTTTTGTGCAATTTGTCCTGAGCATGCCGATACCCCATATGTTGGGGTAAACCACTTTTTGGGCGCACGGCAGAGGTCGCAAGGGAAGGAGCTCCGTTTGACTTTTTCAACGCGGAATTGGCTGGACGCCATGTCGCATTTGTAGAGGCCCTGATGTGTCTAAACAGTGGAAACCCCCCACAAGTGACCCCATTTTGGAAACTAGACCCCCTAAGGAACTTATCTAGATGTGTGGTGAGCACTTTGAAGCCCCAAGTGCTTCACAGAAGTTTATAACGCCCGGGCGTGAAAATAAAAAATCATATTTTTTCCACAAACCTGATCGTTTAGTCCCCAATTTTTTATTTTCACAAGGGTAACAGGAGAAATTGGACAACAAAAGTTGTTGTACAATTTGTCCTGAGTATGCTGATACCCCATATATGGGGGGACCACTGTTTGGGCGCACGGCAGGGCTTGGAATGGAAGCAGCACCGTTTGACTTTTTCAAACCAAAATTGGCTGGAATTGAGATTGGACACCATGTCGCGTTTGGAGAGCCCCTGATGCGCCTAAACAGTGGAAACCCCCCACAAGTAACACCATTTTGGAAACTAGACCACCTATGGAACTTACCTAGATCCGCTGTGAGCACTTTGAACCCCCAAGTGTTTCACAAAAGTTTATAATGCCTGGGTGTGAAAAAAAAAAAAAAACAATTTTCCACAAAAATGATTTTTTAGTCCCAAATTTTTGATTTTTCACAAGGAAATTGGACCCCAAAAGTTGTTGTCCAATTTGTCCTGAGTACGCTGATACCAAATATGTGGGGGGGAAACTGTTTTGGCGCACAGCAGGGCTTGGAAAGGAAGTAATAACGTTTTGGAATGCAGACGTTGGTGGGGGTCATGTTCCGTTTGCAGTGCCCCAGATGAGCCTAAACAGTGGAAAACCCCCACAAGTGACCCCATTTTGGAAACTAGACCCCATAAGGAACTTATCTAGATCTGTGGTGAGCACTTTGAACCTCCAAGTGTTTCACAAAAGTTTATAATGCCTGGGTGTGAAAAAAAAAAAAATCAATTTTCCACAAAAATGATTTTTTAGTCCCAAATTTTTGATTTTTCACAAGGAAATTGGACCCCAAAAGTTGTTGTCCAATTTGTCCTGAGTACGCTGATACCAAATATGTGGGGGGGGAACTGTTTTGGCGCACAGCAGGGCTTGGAAAGGAAGTAATAACGTTTTGGAATGCAGACGTTGGTGGGGGTCATGTTCCGTTTGCAGTGCCCCAGATGAGCCTAAACAGTGGAAACCCCCCACAAGTGACCCCATTTTGGAAACTAGACCCCTTAAGGAGCTTATCTAGATGTGTGGTGAGCACTTTGAACCCCCTAGTGCTTCACAGAAATTTATAAACGCAGAGACGTGAAAATGAAAAATCCTTTTTTTTCTCAAAAATGATTTTTTTAGCCAGCTATTTTTTATTTTCCCAAGGGTAATCGGAGAAATTAGAACCCCAAAATTGGTGTGCAATTTGTCCTGAGTACGCTGATACCCCATATGTTGGGGTAAACCACTGTTTGGGCGCACGGCAGGGCTCGGAAGGGAGGGAGCGCCATTTGACTTTTTGAACGCCACATCGTGTTTGGAGACCCCCTGATGTGCCTAAATAGTGGAAATCCCTCAATTCTAGCTCCAACCCTAATCCCAACACACCCCTAACCCTAATCCCAACCCTAATTCCAACCCTAATTGTAACCCTAACCTTAATTATAACCTTAATTATAACCCTAACCCTAATTGTAACCCTAACCCTAATTCTAACCCTAATTATAACCCTAACCCTAAGGCTAGGTTCATTTTGCGTTTTACCAGCCCGTTCAACACATAGCGTTTACGGGCTGGTAATGGTATAGCATAACGCGATCGCATTATGCTATACCCGCTAGCGCAGAGGAATCAGCAGATGATTCATCTGCTCTAGCGGTGACGGAGCCCAAACGCTGCAGCCCGCGTCCGAGGCTCCGTCACTGAATGATGGCACGTCGCAAACGCATGCCGCTTTACGGCATGCGTCGCGATGCGCCCTCAAATGGGGGTGAATGGCAGCGTTAACGGACTGCGTTACACCGCGTTATACCGCGGTGTAACGCAGTCCGTCTAACGGACTGCCATAACGCAGTATGAACCCAGCCTAACCCTAACGCTAATTATAACCCTTACCCTAAGGCTGCTTTCACACTTCCAAGCGGGCGCCTGTCGGCGCCCCCGGCATTTTGCCGCAGCGCCGCATCAGAAAACCTGATGCGCCGCCGGCGGCCGCATGCGGTTTTTTGCCGGATGGTTTCTGATGCCCGGAGACATCAGAAACCATCCGGCAAAAACAAAAAACGTTACATGCAGCGTTTTGTCCGGCCGCCGCAATGTACATTTGCCGCAGCGCCGCATTTAGCCGCAGCGCCGCATCAGAAAATCTGATGCGCCGCATGCGTTTTTTTGCATTGACTTGCATTAGCGCCGGATGGCGCCGCATGTCAATGCGTTGCATGCAGTTTTGTCCGGATGCGGCGCCATCCGGCGCTAATGCAAGTCAATGCAAAAAAACGCATGCGGCGCATCAGATTTTCTGATGCGGCGCTGCGGCTAAATGCCGGGGGCGCCGTCAGGCGCACACCGGATGTGTGAAACCAGCCTAATGCTAACCCTAACCCTAATTATAACCTTAACCCTAATTATAACCCTAACCCTAATTATAACCCTAACCCTAACAGAAAAATGAAAATAAATATAATTTCTACTTTTTATTATATGTCCCTAACTAAGGGGGTGATAAATGGGGGGGTTATGTACTGTTTTTTTTATTTTGATCACTGTGATAGTTTATCACAGTGATCAAAATGTACTTTTATGAGAATGAATGAAAAAAAATTTGAATCTGCCGCCAAAGCAGATCGGCGGGCGCACTGCGCATGCGCCCGCCATTTTTGTTTTGCAGGGAGAAGAAGCCGGGATCCTGGGGCCTGCGGGAGGACGGAGGACACCGGTAAGTATACGGGGGGGCGATCGGGGGACCGGGGGACCTTCATCTTCTCCCCTCTGATGTGCGATCACATCAGAGGGGAGAGAAATCATTTTTTTTTTTTTGCGATCGCGGCTATGCTTGCATAGCCGCGATCGCAACACCGGGATCGGTGAATACCGACCCGGATCATGTTCTCTGGGGTCTCGGCTACCCCCGGTAGCCGAGACCCCAGAGAATATTTGCACATCCCCCCACCAGCACAGCGGCACATAGCGGCGGGCGCACTTGGGCATGCGCCCGCCATTGTCTTAACGGCGCCGGCACCGGGGGACACCGGAGGGCGGGGGCCACATGGATCTTATTGGGGGCCACATGGGGGTCCTGGGGACCCTTTTTCTCTGTCCTCTGATGTCCGATGACATCAGAGGACAGAGAAATTAAATGGCACAACTTTTTTTTTTTTTTGTTGCGGTCGCCGTTATAGGGTTAATAACGGCGATCGCAACATCGGTGTCGGTAAAAACCGACCCGATTCATGTTCTCTGGGGTCTCGGCTACCCCCGGTAGCCGAGACCCGGAGAAAATGCGCCTCTGGGGGGCGCTATTCACTTTTTCCACAGCGCCGTTAATTAACGGCGCTGTGGTTTAAGTACCCTTAATGACCGCCGTTAAAAGGCGTATCGGCGGTCGTTAAGGGGTTAAAGCTAACGGATTAGGAAGAGCTAAATATACTGTGAGCTTATTTCTCTTTCTGCATCTCGATAACTCTTAGGGCTGGTGCAGACAAGCCTTTTTTCGGCCATGCAAGTCAATGAGTGCATTCAAAACATCTGACAGAATGGAGAAGATGGAGAATTTTTTTCTTCCATGTTCTCCTCATTCGAGAGGATTGGAGCATAATCAGACCCATTCTCTCGCATGAGAAAATATATGGCAGTCTGCCCCTACCCTTGGGTTAAGTTCCTATGATGACTTTTTGGTCAGTTTTTGAAGTTGCATATTGTTGCTACACAGCAAAGATATGTAGCGTCTTATAGTCCAAGCAAAAATGGAGGGGATGTGGAGATGTGAGGTTTTTACCCATAAAATTGCATTAGATGCAGAAAATCCACAGGTAAAAAACGCACATGTGTATTTAGTGCTTTTCCGCTGTGATACTAAACATTCGTGTAATCTACAAGAGCAGTTTTGTCAAAGCCAAATACTAGTAAGTATCAAAAACAAATATTTAAAATATGACATACCATAACGAGACAAAAACGTGATAACAATTAATGTGAAAAAACGCACATGAAAATGCAATTAGAAAAGTACAAGTAACTTAATTTACTTAATTAGTACAAAAATGAAAAACTCACCAAAAGCTCATTGTGAAAACAGACATAAAGGGAATCGTTTTTTACTATATAGTCTGAGGTTAGCATGAGGTAATTGTTAAAGCACAGATTTCAGAGATGTGTCACATGTTAGACTTTTGTTTACTTACACTGAAGGTTTTATCACCTGGTTATTATCATTGTCTGAGCAACATCAGCACATACATGCTAGTCTGACTCCACCCCTTCCTGAGATAAACAGCTTACTGTCTATAGATTATATACAGTTGAAACCAGAAGTTTCCATGCACTATATAAAAAGACACATATATATGTTTTTCTCAATATCTGACATAAAATCAGAATAAACCTTTCCCATTTTAGGTCAATTAGGAGTACCATAATAATTAACATTTGCCGAATGCCAGAATAATGAGAGAAATAATGTTTTAAGGCATTTTTATTACTTACTGCAAATGCAAAAGTTTACATACATTTCATTAGCATTTGGTACCATTGCTCTTAAACTGAATGACTTGAGTGAAATGTTTGGGATCTCCTTCCACAAGCTTCTCACAATAGTTGGTCGGAATTTGGGCCCATTCCTCTTGACAAAACTGGTGTAACTGATCCAGGTTTGTAGGTCGCCTTGCTCGCAATGGCGTTTTCAGTTTTGCCCATACATTTTCCATAGGACTGAGATCAGGGCTTTGTGATGGCCACTCCAAAACATTGACTTTGTTCTCCTAAAGCCACTTTGTTATCAATTTTGGCATTATGCAGTATGTCCATTGTCCATTTGGAAGACCCATTTCCGCCGGTGACGCGAGTCACTATAATAATAATAATCATCCCCAGAAGTGGAGAGATAGACTACAATAACAGATATTAATATAACATACACTACTTACTGAATAAGTAAAGGGAAGTCAAACAATCCGAGGTCAGGTCCAGGAAATGGCGCAGTACAACAAGGGTGTAGTCAGAGACGAAATCCAATGCACGAGCTGAGGTCAAGAAAACCAGAAAGACAAGACAGTTTACAGGGAGCAGGCACAAGAGAAATCAGGTCACAGGCAAAGAGTCTAAGTCCGGAAAGGTAATAAAGTCAGGCTTGGTCAGGCACGTAGCACAGAGAGATCAGTCTTACACAGGCAGCTGCAAGTGTACGATTGACACTGGATGGAGGAGCTAGCATGCTTAAGTAGAGGACTAATCAAGGGAAGTGAACACAGATGATTGCAGCACAGACCCAGCACAATCAAAACAGACTGACAGCCTCCACACAATAGTAACCTAGCAGACAAAAACAGTGTGAAGTTCGTGACATCCGCCCAAAGTAACTTCCTGGCTGATGTCTTGAGATGTATGCCTCTATTTTGTGAAGTGCACCAGTCCCTCCTGCAGCAAAACAACCCAACAACATGATGCTGCCATCCCATGTTTCACAGTTGGGATAGTGTTCTTAGTCTTCCAAGCTTCTTCCTTTTTCCTACAAACGTAACAATGATTATTATTATGCCCAAAATGTTCTATTTTAGTTTCCTCAGATCACAGGACATGTCTTCAAAAATTAAGGTCATTGTTCCTGTGTTCAATTGCAAACATTAGTCTTGTTTTTTTTATGTTTCTTTTGGAGTAATGGCTTCTTCCTGGCAGAGTGGCCTTTCATCACATGTTCATAAACTACTCTTTTCACTGTGGATATTGACACAATCTTACCAGCTTCCACCATCATCTTCACAAGGTCTTTTGCTTTTGTTCTTTGGTTAATACACACCTATTGGACCAAAGCATGTTAATTTCTGAGACACAGAACCCATCTCCTTCCTGAGCGATATGATGGTTGGACATTCTCATCTTGTTTGTACTTACGTATAATTGTTGGTACAGATGAATGAGACGCCTTCAGGTATCTTGAAATTGTAACTAAGGATGAGCCAGAATTGTGCAAGTCCACAATTCTCTTTCTGATATCTTGCCTGATTTCTTGAGACTTTCCCATGATGCTACTCAAATAAGTAATGTGTTTCAGTGTGCATTAAAATACATCCACAGGTGTATCTCTAATTAACTCAGATGTTGCAAAAAAAAAATACTATCAGAAGCTTCCAAACACATGACATCATCATATGGGCAGTCCAGAATTGTGTAAAGGCATAGTAATCTTAGTGTATGTAAACTTTTGACTTTTCAGTAAGTAATAAAAATGTCTTAAAACATTCTCTCGCTCTCTCTCATTATTCTGGCCTTTGGCAAATATTAATAATTATGGTAATCCTAATTGACCTAAAATGGCTGAGGTTTATTCTGATTTCATGTCAGATATTGAGAAAAACATACAAACGTGTCTTTTTATCTAGTGTATGTAAACTTCTGGTTTCAACTATGCATAGAGAGCCTGATGTGGGCGGGTGCAAATTTCTCAACTCTAATGCATTGCTAAATCTAAAACTTCTGATTGTCTCACAACTGCTGCACCCAGTAAACTAAGTGACACAATGTTGGAATCAGGATCTCTTTGATTACATCATGCTGCTCTCAGATAAGGTAGCAAAAACCTAGTGAAAGATTCCCTTTAACCCCTTCATAACATTTGATATAAAGTTTACGTCATAGTCAGGAACAGGCTCCTGCAAATTGACGAAAATTTATGGATTAAGTGTGCACAGGAGGAGTTCCCGAACGATCACAGCAGCAAGCTTAGCTGAAGTTATTGTCAAGCTCTGGCTATCATGGCCAGGAGCAGTGCCCGCAATACCCTAGGCCATTTAATCTTCAAAATGTGACGATCAATAGTGATCGCAGCATTTAGGAGGCTAGGAGTGAGAGGGCTTCGTCTCTCATCCGATTGGTGCCCACCTGATGTCATCGCGAGGGCCAGATCGTTGTTATGGCAACCCAAGGCAGTCTTGACAACCTCCGGGTCTGCCAGCTATGGAGGCATGTTTAGGCCATGCCTGAAGCATGGTCTTAAAAAGGATCTGTCAGTGCAGTACTGACAGGTATACTGAATTACAGTATTGAAGCAATGCAATGCTTTAAACCGGCAATCAGAATATTAGAAGTTAAAGTCCAATAAAGGGATTAAGTAAATCAGTTTAAAAAAAAAAGGTTTTAAAAATAGTAAAAATATTTTTAGAAATCCGAAAATAAATAAATAAAAAAATGAAAAAAAAATATTAAAACAATAAATAAGTATACTTTTAAAAAAGAAAAAAAAAATACACATATTTGGGATCGCCATGTCTGGAATGACCCGACCTATAAAACTATCAAACTATTTAACCCCTTCAGTGAACTCAGTTAAAAAAAATTAACAGTGTAAGATAACTACGCTTTTTCATCATATCGCCAAAATAAAGTGTAATAAAACACACTAAAAGGGGAAAATTAAGAATGCCGGTGAGGCGTTCCGAATTAAATTAGAAAATAAATTGTCAAAGAACAATTCCAAGGAGGTGTGGTCGGGCATGAAACAGCTAACTGGGTTTAAGGAAAAGTCGGAGCATGGGGAAGTGGATCTGCCCTGGGCTAATGAAATGAATGAGTTTTTCAACAGATTCACCAGCACAAGCACAGTGTCATCAGAAATGGGGGATGGATCCGGAAAAAGATCTGCAGCATTGACATTGGGAGATAAGCTGCCTGCTTTCAATGTGTCCCAAAGCGACGTGAGAAGACAGTTTAGCAGACTTGTTATTGGCAAAGCAGCTGGGCCTGATGGCCTCAGCCCACGTGTCCTCAGAGCATGTGCAAACCAACTGTGTACTGTCTTCCAGCACCTGTTTAACTGGAGCCTTCAATCACAGGGGGTACCAGAACTGTGGAAGACCACCTGCCTGGTGCCGGTTCCTAAGACAACTTTTCCAACTTCCCTACAAGACTATCGTACAGTGGCCTTAACATTGCATGCTATGAAGTCCTTGGAGAGAATAATACTCGCCTACTTGTGCCTGAGGGTGAGGGCCTACACTGACCCCCTGCAGTTCGCGTACCAGCAGAGATTGGGGGTGGATGATGCTGTAGCGTCTCTGCTACATGCAATGCATTCGTTCTTGGACAATGATGGAACTGCAGTGCGCGCCATGTTCTTTGACTTCTCTAGTGCTTTCAATACCCTACAGCCACTCTTACTATGTAATAAGTTGACTGATATGGCGGTAGATGAGGGGATGGTGAACTGGATAAGTGACTACCTGACAGACAGGCCACAGTTTGTAAGGATGGGGGAGGTGGTATCTGGCAGTGTACGGAGCAGTGTGGGAGCCCCTCAGGGTACAGTGCTGTCACCCTTCCTCTTCTCATTGTATACAGCTGACTTTCAGTATAAATCTGATTTTTGTCACCTCCAAAAATTCTCAGATGACTCCGTGATTGTAGGGGCATTGTGGGGGGCCGGGGAGAGGAGGAATATAGAAGGGTGGTTTCTGACTTTGTGGATTGGTGTCAGACTAACTGTCTAGAACTAAATGTAAAGAAAACCAAGGAGATGGTGGTGAGTTATAGAAGGAAAAAGGAGGATTACTTACCGATCACCATTGCTGGCCAGGAGGTGGAGATGGTTGAGAGCTACAAATATTTGGGGGTTCTCCTTGACAGTAAACTCGATTGGAGGTGTCATACAGAAAAGGTTTACAAGAAGGGAATGAGCAGACTGTACTTTCTGCGGAAGCTCAGGTCGTTCAATGTGTGCAGTAAAATGCTGGAGATGTTCTACCAGTCCGTTGTAGCAAGCGCCATCTTTTTTGCTATCATTTGCTGGGGCAGTAGTGTGTGAGTAGCTGACGCTAATAAGCTCAACAAACTTATCAAGAAGGCAAGTGCAGCTGTTGGCCTCCATCTTGACTCTTTTGAGGAGGTATTGGAGATAGAATTCAGAAGAAGTGTAGGGCTATAATGAACAATAATACACACCCCCTATACGAGCTGTTCTTGAAGCAGAAGAGCACATTCAGCAGCCGTCTAATCCTACTAAGGTGCAAGAAGGAGAAATTCAGGAAATCGTTTGTACCTACTGCTATGGGGATGTATAATAATTTCCTAAGGATGGTAGAAAATAATGACTGATGGCTGGTGTACTAATGTCAATTAACATTGTCTTATATACACCTGAACTACACACTTTTATTATTTATTTATTATGTAATGTTGGTATACCTGTGCAAGATTTGTGTCCTAATATTTTATGTACTGCTGTTTGTATTGCTGCTGTAATACTGTAATTTCCCCCCGGGATCAATAAAGTGTATCGTATCGTATCTTATCGTACAATCAAAAAGTCTAATGTGAATAAAAATGTAAAAGCTGAAATTGTCATTTTGTCCCCCTAAAAACCAAGCCATAATACAAGCTCAATCAGCAGAGAAATAAAAAAGTTCTAGTTCTCAGAATATAGTGATGCAAAAAACAGTTATTTTTTTCATAGTCTTTATTGTGTAAAAGCAATAAAACATAAAAAATGATATAAATGTGGCATCGCTGTAATTGTATTGAACCAAAAAATAGAGCAGCACTTTCACTTTTACCACAAGGTGAATGGCATAAAAAAAGAGAATTCCTCAATTGCTGTTTTTTGCTCATTCTGCTGCCCAAAATCAGAATAGAAAGTGATCAAAAAATGTTTTGTGCCCAAAAATGGTACCAATAAAAATGTCAACTCGTCCTGGAAAAAACAAGCCCTCACATGACTCTGATGGTAGAAATATTGAAAACTTATAGTTCTCAAAATGTGACGATGCAAAAACTTTTAATTTTTTTAAAAAGCAATTTTAGTGTGTGACAACAGCCAAACATAAAAAAACAATATAAATCTGGTATTACTGTAATCACACCGACTCGAAGAATAAAGTGGTCTGAACACATATACTGCAGTAGAAATGGTGTATAAAAAATAAAATAAGCACAATTCTCGACCGGCTGTTGATTTGTTCATTCTGCCATCCAAAGATTGTAGTAGTACTCAGCACATGTTTATCCTTTTCTCTATGCTGAGCACTTACATTGTGGTTTCCGTGTAAATTTCTGAAATACGTGATTCAGACAGAACCCCCAATGAAAGATTCTTTATAATGAGGCAAATGGAAACACTGTAGACTCTGTCTGGTCTATGATCCGGTGGCCAAAGTTTTGTGCACCTCTGAAAATAAGGACACCACTGAATAGAGGCCAGATGGGGTTCAGATTAACTATACTGCCTCAATATAGTGAATGGATCCCTCAGGGGGTTCATCTGAATCATGTCATTTGAAGAGTTAGATGGAAGCTTCGATATAAGTGCTCATCGTAGAGCGCCGTATAAATGTGATCCAAAATGTTATCTAAAATGTTCCCTATATAAGCTTCAACTCAATCCACAAAAAAGCAAGTGCCTACTCAGTTTTATTACTAACAGTAATGTTTGAGGCTGTGGTCCCAGTTCTCTTCAGGTCATTGACCAGGTCCTCCCATGTAGTTCTGGCCTAATTCCTGACATTTCTCAGAATCATAATGGAGCCCCAGACCGAGAAAGATTGACAGTCATTTTGTGTTTCTTCCATTTTCTAATAATTCTGCCAACAGTTGTTGCCATCTCATCAAGCTGCTTGCCTATTTTCCTGTAGCCCATTCCAGCCTTGTGCAGGTCTACAATTTTGTCCCTGGTGTCCTTAGACAGCTCTTTCGTTTTGGCAATGGTGGAGAGGTTAGAGTGTGATTGAGTGTGTAGACAGGTGTCTTTCATACAGGTAACGAGTTCAAACAGATGAAATTGCAGTAAATATAATTTAATTATTTAAAAATTATACAATGTAATTTTATGGTTTTTATTTTTAGATTCTGTCTCTCCCAGTTGAAGTGTACCTACTATAAAAATTAAAGACCTCTCCATTCTTTGTAGGTGGGGAAACTTGCAAATCAGAAGTGCATCATTATATATATATAATATATATATATATATATATATATATACACACCAAGAGGACTTATGACCTAAACCATGGGTTTGCCTTAATCTGGATCAAAATTGCAGAAAGACAGGTTGAACAAATAAATATCTTTTCATCCTTACCTAGCTACCATTTTATAATACAATGTTACAAACTACATGTAGACAATTACACAAGCAATCAATTACAAAAAGCATCAATTAAAGAATCACACAAGAGTTGGAGCATTATAGATTGCATTACCTTGACCTCCTGTCATAGTGTAGTAGTTGCTTCTAGGCTAGCTGCATGACACTGTCGTGACCCGCACCACAATTGTGGGTTACCAGGGCAACGGGGTACTCAGAGCCGAGCCCATGGAAGTCTATGGGGTTGTCACAGGTAGCGGTGGCTCGGTCTGTGGCCCTGGCGGTCAGGCGTGTGTTGGGGGGGATTATTTACAGGGGACTGGTATATAACAGTTCGTGACGCCACCTGTAGTTTCTGATCACTAAGACCAGCGCTGCTGTAGATCTCTGAGGGGATGGTGTGGCAGCTAGATGTCGGGTCCCCTACAGGTGGGACTCTTCCCTCAGGTTCTATAGTGATTATGATGTCGTGAAGGTGTGCAGTTAAATGACACAGTCTCACACATTAAAGCTTCTTTCCATACCTTTTATTTGTCAAGATGATAAGGCAGGTCCCGGGAAGCTGTTGGGGTGGATGGAGGATGCGTTTCAAGGCAACGGCTGAGCAGGTTAGAGGCCTCCTTAACTTTCAATGTAATGAGTCCAACTTGCATGAAGCTAAGTTCCCTCAAAAACTCCAGCTAATTCTGTAGCTGTACTGCCCGGTCAGCATGGTGGTCGGAGCCTTCCTTTGAGAGAGCTGGTTGCTTACTGTTGTCCTGCAGAACTCAGAGTTCCCACTCTCCCTGACCCCTGTTACGTACCGACGCTAAGGGCTTGTTCCTGAGACTTGAAGTCCAGCGAACCTCTGGTTGTTCTATCACTACGCTTGAAGCGGTAGCAACACTTCGTCCCCCAGTGACCGGTGAATAGTGCTGACAATCCAATGTCCGAGGCACTTCTATAATTCCTTCCACTGCGCCCTTCGCCCTGCTCGCGCTCTTAACATAAGCACTCTCATCCAAATAGTCACAGTCCTTTCTTCTGACCTTTCTTAGAGCTTGCTCACAGATTCCCAGTTTTCTCCAGTTCAGGAACACATCATCTGAACTTCACTGTCCTTAGGACAGGCGACTGAAGTACTGCTGCAAAACTCTTCCTCCTCAATATTGTCTCTCGCTTCAGGGTCAGGAACAGCTCTGACTAGGCTAGGATACTATCTCATCCGTACTAGCCTCCACTTTCTGAACTGCTTCACTGCTGACAGGATCTGACACCTGGACTGAACTGGACTTCTTCCTCCCTCCAAGTCCAGACTAGACTCCTCTGTCCGAAGACAGGAAACAGACTCACTGCCTGACTGACCTGACTGACTGACTGACTGACTGACCGACTGACTGACTGACTGACTGACTGACTCTGCTGTATGTCACTACCTTATATACCCTATGGGTGTGTCTAGGTGTGATGAGTGAGTGAATGGATATCAAGCATTAAACCATTACCTTTCCACGCATCCTCCCGGATAATGTGTGCCTTACATACCAGGGCTACACATTCCCCCTTGGTAAAATACAGCACTCCCGGGCTGTGAAATAGACAAAGAAAGAATTTTTGTTTTGCATTTAAACATTTAACATCAAACTCTTCCCAGCAGGGAGGTGAGAAATTCTTAAACGTTGCATTATGTACAATGGACATAGAAAAATACAAAAACATACTTTCAATAAATATGTCATATCAAACAGTATTCTTGTGAAGGACCCGCACCAAACCTTCAACGTGGGTCCTGGGTGGGCTGCAGGACATCTGGCTGCAGACCTCGCTCAGTGCCACACCACACGGGTTTTATGTTCAGAGGTAGTAATTGTGCTGTGGTTTTATTGTAAAACCAAGATAGGGCACAAAGTGCAACTATTTACAGGATACAGTTTTTGGGCTAAAAGTGTCCATAGCCACCAGTTCTTTGGCATAGTAAAATATTTTCAAGTAATTTCACATTTTCAATAAGACAGTAAAATTCTGTAAAGTGCAAAAAACCTTCATCATCAATATTCACTTTTCAAAACTCCTTATCCACTTCTGTATCTAGTACCCAGCCGGGTATTCTATTTATTATAGAAAACACAATTATCTCTCAATTATTTCTCATACATTCAGTAATCATGTATACATTCCTAGACTTATCAATAAAGTGTAACTTCACAAAAATTCTCAACTTTATACATTGCAATTCTTAGCTATGGTAAACCCTTGACTGGGTCCTACCGATATTTACTTTTTATTTGCTTTCTACTACATTTTCCACACCGGGTGCAGAAACAACACGATGCTCCTTTGGATGCATAACGAATAGATCATGTGCTGCGATCAGGGTCTGAGTTGCAACAGTCCTAATATGAACCACTAGGGGCGCAACGGGTGTCTCTTTATTACCAGACGCGGACTGCGTTGCTGCTGATACCGCTATGTCCGGCGGTGCAGATAGCGATCTAGACGGGGTCGCGGGTTGCGATCTAATGTGAGATACCGGTAGAGAGGAATATTCAGGGGGCGATGCAGGGGCATGGCCTGGTGCAGCGGGAGCTCGGGACTGTGACGCGTCGGCAATGGTGACGTTACCAGCTTCAGGGACGGGGTCACGGACGATTTCCACATTAAGGGCATACCACCCCTTCAGGCCCCAGTGCCTTGTGTAAGTGACTATGTCCCCGTTATACAGGTCCCTTCCGGGATGGCCTTGCGGTAGGTGGGATTCCACGTCCCTACGGCTGACAAAGATCCCCGGGTAGAGGCCCGGTTCACGGATGAAGCCCCAGCCCTTGCGGAGCTGGAACTCCGTAACACTCCCCTGTCGCCGCGGTTCCCGTAAGGTACCTTTGTCGTGACGGACAGTCTCCTTGTCGGCAATCAGCTCCTCATGCTGCTGCTGTCTGTTGCGCTTGATCTCCCGTTCCTCCTCCTGTCGTTGTTGCCACTCGCTTTCCCACACTCCGGCGTACGCGACGTCATCAAGACGCTCCATCGCGTCCCAGTTAATTTCAGGTAACGACTGGCAAGATCCCTCCGGTGTCCCTACCGGGGAACAATCATCTGCTGCGGCCTCCTGGCTGGGCGGGCGTTCCGGAACTGGCTGGACCTCCTCAACCTCCTTCGCCTCCACCGCTCCATCGGTGGGATCAGGGTCGGTCCTTTTGGGGGTAGCCTCCGGTTGCTCCTTAGCCTTAGGCAGCAGAAGTTTGGGCAATTCAAATGGCAGAGTGTCGTCGAAGGGAGAGAACACCGCGTCCCACAGCCGCCGCTGTATCTGGGTACGCCGGCGTCTCTCAATCTCCTCCATGCCAGGTTGTTGCAGGATCATTTTCTTTAACCTAGCGTTTTCTTCTCCAACCTCCAGCAAGGTTTGCTGCAGGTGCCGAACCACAGATGGCTCCGGTTCCAGTGGCAGCTTGGCTGGGGAACGGGGCCTGCCTTCCACCGCCTCCCTGCTCGGCTGCACACGTCCTGCCTCCATCATGTTCCAAAACTTCTCCTGGTTACTTTTAGGAACACACTGGTTCTCTCCGTGGAGGCGGGCTTTGCATCTCCTCCTCCTTGGATTGGGGATGAAGAGGAGGCGTATTTCTTTTGCAGTAGGGCAGGACCGTATATTGTAATAGCACTTTGAGAGGGCAGGCATTTTCTTCGCGCCTTAGGGGGGCACACGCCCACGAATCCACGCCCACCTTCTTCTCCAGCGCCTCAGGGCGCGAATATGGCGACAAAGATGGCGATATTTGGCGCCAAAAGTGCAAGCAGTCCTTTTCCACAAAACAGTTCACAGGCACACAGGACTCGCAATTTTGCGAGTTTCTCATCCTGTTCGTGACGCCAAGTTGTCGTGACCCGCACCACAATTGTGGGTTACCAGGGCAACGGGGTACTCAGAGCCGAGCCCATGGAAGTCTATGGGGTTGTCACAGGTAGCGGTGGCTCGGTCTGTGGCCCTGGCGGTCAGGCGTGTGTTGGGGGGGATTATTTACAGGGGACTGGTATATAACAGTTCGTGACGCCACCTGTAGTTTTCTGATCACTAAGACCAGCGCTGCTGTAGATCTCTGAGGGGATGGTGTGGCAGCTAGATGTCGGGTCCCCTACAGGTGGGACTCTTCCCTCAGGGTCTATAGTGATTATGATGTCGTGAAGGTGTGCAGTTAAATGACACAGTCTCACACATTAAAGCTTCTTTCCATACCTTTTACTTGTCAAGATGATAAGGCAGGTCCCGGGAAGCTGTTGGGGTGGATGGAGGATGCTTTCAAGGCAATGGCTGAGCAGGTTAGAGGCCTCCTTAACTTTCAATGTAATGAGTCCAACTTGCATGAAGCTAAGTTCCCTCAAAAACTCCAGCTAATTCTGTAGCTGTACTGCCCGGTCAGCATGATGGTCGGAGCCTTCCTTTGAGAGAGCTGGTTGCTTACTGTTGTCCTGCAGAACTCAGAGTTCCCACTCTCCCTGACCCCTGTTACGTACCGACGCTAAGGGCTTGTTCCTGAGACTTGAAGTCCAGCGAACCTCTGGTTGTTCTATCACTACGCTTGAAGCGGTAGCAACACTTCGGTCCCCAGTGACCGGTGAATAGTGCTGACAATCCAATGTCCGAGGCACTTCTATAATTCCTTCCACTGCGCCCTTCGCCCTGCTCGCGCTCTTAACATAAGCACTCTCATCCAAATAGTCACAGTCCTTTCTTCTGACCTTTCTTAGAGCTTGCTCACAGATTCCCAGTTTTCTCCCAGTTCAGGAACACATCATCTGAACTTCACTGTCCTTAGGACAGGCGACTGAAGTACTGCTGCAAAACTCTTCCTCCTCAATATTGTCTCTCGCTTCAGGGTCAGGAACAGCTCTGACTAGGCTAGGATACTATCTCATCCGTACTAGCCTCCACTTTCTGAACTGCTTCACTGCTGACAGGATCTGACACCTGGACTGAACTGGACTTCTTCCTCCCTCCAAGTCCAGACTAGACTCCTCTGTCCGAAGACAGGAAACAGACTCACTGCCTGACTGACTGACTGACTGACCGACTGACTGACTGACTGACTCTGCTGTATGTCACTACCTTATATACCAGTAGTATAGGAGGTATACCATTCGTCAAACTCAAATCTGACAGGTCGACACGCCCCCTATCATTTAATCCGTCTCCCTGTCAGATTGATCCAGGTCGTCATGCCCCCTGGCTGAACTTTGCTCAGGCTGGGAAATCTGGTCTGCTGGATTTGTGAATTTCAAATTTTATTCAGTGACTTTGATTAGTCTGTGGAGTTTTTAGTGTATTAAAGAGCAAATCTTGATTTTATTCTTTTTTTTTGTGGGTAGATGCTTTTAAGGACCCAGTAAATGTAAAGCTATTTTCTAGCAGAGTCTGTAGTACAGACTCCAGTATATAAGAATTTTTAGTGAAACACAGACTCTTAGTGAAATACAGGCACCAGATCAAAGACTTGTTTACATCCATATGAGGAGCTATATTAAAAAAGCAACGATTATTCTATAGTACCATCCAGTATAAAACACCTTATAACACATTTGGGATTATGACTCTCATCTTATAGTTTTTATTCAGTGTTTATATATATATATTTTTAGCCTGCCATTGTATCTACACTTATATCAGGACTGGGAAGAATGTAATGACATGGGGTTAGGAATCTCCATGTTTTGTTAGAGCTCGGTAACTTATTACTAATCTGTGTGTACAAGGCTTGGGTTGTGTTAGAAGTCTAAATATTTTTCTATTTACTAACTAACATGGTACATAGATATACATCTTTACTGGCACATAGAAATGTAGTACAACAGTGTTGACATGAATTGTCAGAATGAGTGAAGGTCGATGCTACGGTAATTCAGGCAAACAGTAAATAGTATTGCATTGTGTATAGTCAGTGGGATCTTTTAAAACCAACACATTTATGTGTATTGTGATAGCAGTGCCCATAAAACCGAAGGTTTCTAGCAAACATAACATGCACTAATGTGATTTTAAAACAATGGGTTTCTGAAGGGTCTTCCCACACTACCACTCTGTGGGAAGCTGTGTGGAAATGACAGGCATAAGAGATCATTCATATTAAAAACGTTTATTGCCAGAAATAATCATGATTTTACTGTAATAAATAAATACATCTCATAGACATTTCAAGCATTGAATTAATTGTGACACCAAAATGTCGACACAAATGGCAATACAGGTCATGGGATTCTCTCTAGACAGGAACAACGCTGTTGAATGCTCCAACACGTGTAGTGAGGGTTTTTTAAAGTTGATTACTTCTCAGCAATGAAATTTCTCACAATTGTATCATTACGCGGTTTATCAGCAGAAAACTTCTCCAATATCTTACTGAACGGTATGTTCCGAGCTAAGAAATGTAAAAAGTACAGGCAGTAGTGCCCACAGACAGTACTATACGTGTCTTGGATCTGGTTGCTTTGGTAATAATAAGTCTCACTATTCGTGTTCAGGAAAGTCACAAACTCGCTCGGAAAGATAGCGTTGTCAGCACATAATCCGTAGCTATCAAAAAATATGGCGTTCTTGGCGTCACAGAGCACAATTAATATCCAGTGTCTGCCAGGTTGGTGTGCGGGGTCTGTATTTACGATGAATCCGACAGGGCGTTGATTTACCCGATGTGGTGGAAGCAAATCACACGGAAACACACCGCCAAACACACGCTCTGTAAAGCTATCCCCCTTCAGTATGGTCGTGAGTTGCAGGCTATCCATCACTAATTAAAATCGTACAAGATCTCTCTTCTATTATTAATTTCCAGAATGGCCGGGTTGATTGCAAAAACAATTATGTTTATCGTATGGGGTGTCGCTAGTGCAAACCGGACTTCAGCCCGTAGGTTACCTGTTTTAATGAGGGAGAAATGACCGCCGGGTTCCTGATCAGCTGATAAATCAAATGCAAACAGAGTGAATCCGGACATAAACTCTTCACGATCCACGGCCATGGCACAATCAGCTTTCTGCTTGCCTGATATATGTGCGAGAGCCATATACTCTCTGACGGCTAAGTAGTCATTAAAGTTAGGGTTATAAGGCCTCGCAGGGATCTGTTGTCCGTCCAGGTAGAGGGCTGCGTGATTGACGTTGTAGTGATGGAAGAACAGGGGATTTCTGGAGTAAGACCCGCTAAATGCTTCATTATCTACAAAACCCAATATAACAGTTTTCGGTATCTGGCCTAGGAAGAGATTCTCGTGGTTCGTGATCCGTGTTCCAGCGGCTATACTGTACACTTTCATGCATGTCCTGTCAATAGCGTACTTGGCTGTCGATGCCAAGAGGGCCTGACTGTGGCCTATTCGGACCGCCGGGGACACTTGCACTCTCTTTACAAAGAGAGCGGCTTGCATGATTTGCACTTTCAGCGGATCGCCTCAGCCGACATGAGGCAGAAAGCGTCCTTATTTCTCGTTAGCTTAACCTTAAGATCGAGTCCGTTCAATATTAGCTTTGGTTGATTAAATATATCACCAAAAATTGGACCAATGAGGTCCAGGGTTTGGAGCGGTGGGTTGCAGCGGCTCTTTTAATAAATCCTGCATTTGGGCCATCCAAGCTTCGGTCATTATGGTGACCAGCTGTGTCTTTATAGAACAATCCGGCAGTAAATTGCGAGGACAGCGTCTGTGAACTGTAATTTAAGAGAGTCTCTATGTACGCTCTATAGCTGTAGAGATTGTCCGATTGTGAGATAACATGGTCCCCCAGAGTAATATCGACCTGATTAAAGAGTGTGGCAAGAGGGTAGTTTATGAGGGCTACACGGGCGTCATCGGAGATATTCGAATTATCCTGCTTGACGATGCGACAATTTATGTACAGCAGGGTGTTATTCAGGTCGTAATAATAATCCCCGCTACCCGATATGAAAAATTCCAGCGGAGCATTATCCGTCAGAGCGGCAATCGGCTGAACTTCTACAAATAGGGATTTCTCTATACTCGTCTGTGTCGGCGGTATGTCAAAAATATCCAGTTCAGATTTAGCGCACTCTACAGAAGCATCATGCAGGAAAGCCATGATGATCAGAAGATGTCCTCAGCAGTACGTCTCACTCGTTTCTGACGGGGTCGACGCTTGGTTGGTTTTTTATTCATGAGGATCGGGGGTAAAGCGGGCATGAGCGACGCTTTCTTTTATGTGATTTTTTAGCGACATAAACTAGACCCGCGCCACCTTGCTCGGGATGTGTATTTATACGATTCATAAGCGCTGATGAGACAGATGTGACGGCGTCTTTAGCAATGTTTTTGACAGCCGTCTTCACGTGTGGTTTTACCAATTCTAAGCCTCTTCTGAAAAGCGGTACAGCACGCCGAAATAAGCCTTTAAATATCCCAGCCAGACCCGATCCGTACATGTACTCGCTCCCGCTGAACCCCTCTAATCCGTGCCCAGACTGTGCAATATAGTACCGGGCATAAACAGCTGGGTCCCCGTAGGGTCTCTGAGACACCATTTTCTAGCGTGCTAATCGCGTCTCTTCCGGAAATGTAGTCTCACAATACACTTTCCGTACTTGAATTTAACTGGAGTGCCCTGGTCCGATAAGATGGAGATTGTTACAGAGTCAAAATGATGCTTGCATAAGGGCACATAATCGGGTCGTGTGTATTGAAGCGTGGTAATTTCACCGCTCTTGCCGCTTATTTGCACCGTTCTCAGAAGTTGTACGTAGCTGCCGCCCACAAGCTGATGCTGGATGATGTCGCTGTAAATAAATAATGTATAAAAACCGGCTTTTATATCGGCATAAATCTTCTTCCGCTCAGTCTGGTTATTATCATACGCTTCGATGTATGGCTGGAGGCCTAAAATATGTCCCAATTTCTGACCCGGGGCAAATTGTATCGTGGGGGAATCCGGTAGGGTAACACTCCTCCGCACTTCGTCATAGCGCAGCTTAAAACCGTCGCTGGCAAGCTTCAAAATATCAATTCTCTCATTAATAGCACGTATGAGATCCGGTATTGTGTTATAAAAACTGGGCTTCACATAATATTCCTGCATCACATCACCCCGCTTGCCTATATAGAAGTTCCCTTCACCCCGCTCAAACGTGTACCATGTATGGGGGTACTGAATCTCAGTTAGAGCAACTTCGTATTGTCCTGAAAGCTGAACGGGTTTAGATAATTTTGTGGTATACTCGGCGATTGTGTTTTCAGGATATATATCGCCAGAAGCGTTGGAGGGAAGGGTGATAAAGAAGGATTCGGATTCCATGGTTATATGTCCGTCAGAGCCGACACGGGTACCCACGAATTAAATTTATCAGGATAACCTTTCCATTTAATATAGCAGTGAATCGCCCCCCTGACACGTTTTTTTCTCAAAATTGCCTCAACGCGGTAGGCGCGGTTTTCATTGAAATGTATTTTTTGCAGCTCCTCCTTATAAAATGATCCCTCGATAGCGTCGCCCGCTAAATCGTTAATTTTATAGAGAGGCTTATGAAATTTATTGGAAATGGCGCTAATTAAAAATATCTCCTCGCTGAATGTCTGCTCATAACCCTTCGTAAAAGGGTTCTTAAAATGAGATATTCTGACATGATCTCCAATTTTTAAAGATGGCTTAATACGCTTTTTAGCCACGATAACCGCTATAAATATTTTTCCATATCTGTAACGAGTTCTGCTTCGTCACATCGCACGGACGTGTCTGTATCGTGGTGTGAAAGGTTTGATTGTAACTATGCAACAAACCTGGTAAAATGTCGATATACCTAAAGGTATTATGTTTCGTCAGATAGCGCCACATACGTGTTTTTAATGTACGATTAAATCGCTCAACTATAGCGGCCTTTACGGTATTGTTGGTAAAGAAATGGTGAATTTTATGCATTTTACAAACACGCTTCATGTGTGAATTCATAAATTCTTTGCCACGATCCGTCTGTAGTTTCTGCGGCGTACGTGGTCGCTTTCAAATATTAACTCGAACGCCCGAGCTACAGACGCACCGGTTTTGTTGGGCAAGACGACAACCCAGGCGTATTTGGATAGTACGTCTATCACGGTCAATAGATATTTCACGGCGTCATTTTCCCTAGAATATTCAATTAAGCTAACCAAATCAGCCTGCCACTGCGAATCAACGTCCGAGACAAAGATTTTATTGGTGGGGAATCTTGTCCTTACAGGCTTATGAAGGGTGTAAGCATCTTGTTTATTCAGCCAATCGACCACCTCGTGTTGTTTTATACCACGCGTTCTAACCGATCTGTATAGATTTGTAATGCCGCTGAATGATGCAGGGGCTTCGGGCGTGAAATATTGCTTCTTTAATATTGCTTCAGGACCCTTAGCAGGCATGATGTCTCTGTAAAACATTAATAGATTTTTTTCTATCTAGCAGTTCATGGTATTGACAGAGGGCGTGTTCTCTCTGTTAGCCCCTAATAAATACAGGCAGCTCACAAGCAACACAACGCTCAGCTGTAAGACTTCATACCTCACAGAACACAACTCCATTCTGAACAGGACTATAGTGAGTATTTTTACGGATTTCGTTTCAATTATATTTAAGTCTGTGTAGTAATTGCATGAATAACTTATCCGTGTTTTCATAGTTGTACTTTATTTGTTTTAATAATATACCACATCTGTGTTGATTAATAGCTGTATATTTACCCTGTAGTGGAAAATTTAGCTCGCTTACTATTAATATTAATAATTACTATAGATTGACGCTAAAATTCATACAGTTAATTTTATTTTTAGATGGAGGAGCAAATGTTTTCTAACAGTCTTTCAGAAGTCTTACTGGCTTTGCAACAGGGTATGCTTTACGCCTTATATAGACACAGCGGGCTATTCTAGTTAAGAGTTGTTTTTCACATTATTTTTATACCGCTTTATTCTATCACGTTTAAGAGCCGGGTATATCTGCTGGGATTTCACCAACCATGAACTATTCTGATCCCCGCTACACCGTTTTACCCGAGACCGCGTGTAGTAACGCTACTGATGGGTGGTACGTGAGCGGTCAGGCGGCGCTGCCCAGCGTGGGTACGTTGTGTGGCTGTGCGATTGTGTGTGTGTGTGTGTGTGTGTATATATATATATATATAGATATATAGAGTTGTTTTGCATATTATTTTTGCTTTATTCTTTAAGAACCGAGTATAATGAGCTGCGAACTGCCTGATGAGGTATTCGCCACATTGAACTATTCGGATCCCGAGGCCTGTATTTTAACCGATGCCGTTTGTAGCAGTTCTGGAGCTGCCGGGCCCTGGGACGGGCTTTCAGCGCCGGGCATCGAGGGTACGCTGTGTTTCTGCGTGTCTGTTAAAATATATATATATACAACTATATATAACAATTAACTATGTGAATTTAAGTGTGTAAGCGAAAATTAACTCCTTACAGATGTCGCGATGATAGCAGTGCTGGACTCAGCCGAAATGCCTATGAACTCATGCACCAACAGAGCCCAAGAAGACGTCGCGTTTTCTAAAGCTCCTAAAAAGCGGAGCCTGGCGGCTGTCAAGAAAGATAAAGGTACGTGCCGCATGAAAAACTGTTTTGCCCAAACGGCTGGAGAAAATTGTTGATGCACCTTCTAATGACTATTATTATTTATAGCGCGTAAAGTGAAACCTAGGAGCAGGATATTTACAAAGGAGAATATACATCTGCTAGTGGAGAACTCCTCAGACGTCCCAGAAACCGCTGCTACAACCGTGCAGGCATCATCGTTAACCGGTAAGTGTATATTTTGATATATCAGACTAGTCTTAATACAATGTATGTTACTCTTGTCACACATAGGATCGCGATGTTCCGCACGTATCCGCTACATGTAGAATCTCTCCTTAAAGATAGTTGTAAAGTCAGATTGACACATGTACAATCTCATCCACAGATAAATCTAAAGTCGAGAGAAAAATAACCACGACCCCTCTGCAAACACTACGTCTCAACGAGAACCACGCAGCGCCATTCTTGACGCCGATACAGACACCTATGGGCAGTGATGGCCCACAGCCACAACAGCAGTTCTATCTGATGCCGGGCGTGCTATCCCATTCAAGCGGCGCGCAACCATCCAGCCGTGCTGTGAATGACGCTGAACTATACTCTGAAGTACAGGAGCGACCACGTAAACACGCGCAGAGAACTACGTGTGCTTCAGAAACATCACCACTCACATTTTCCGCCATGAATACCACAACCCGACAGACTCGTGAGGCGCTTGACCGTGAGATTGATCAGCTCGCTGATGGTAAGAAGCGCACCGTAGAACCGATCATTATACGGACCACTCATGCTATACAGCCTTTACTGCCATCTGTAACTGAGTCCACTAATTCCACGGGTATTGAACTGTTGGATACCATTAACTTACCCACCACATCTCACGCTGCTGTATCTAATCCAGTTAATGTTGTGATGGGGTTAAAGAGAGTGTTAACGACTAAGCATAAAGTGTGTAAAAAGCCGAGGCTTCATACAGATGTGTCTGTAGCTGTTATCAATACGTGTTCTGCAGCCTCTGTACCTGTTAGCAGTGTGGATTCTGCGGTCTCTGTACCTGTTAGCAGTGCGGATTCTGCGGTCTCTGTACCTGTTAGCAGTGCGGATTCTGCTGTCTCTGTACCTGTTAACAGTGCAGATTCTGCGGTCTCTGTACCTGTTAGCAGTGCGGATTCTGCGGTCTCTGTACCTGTTAGCAGTGCGGATTCTGCTGTCTCTGTACCTGTTAGCAGTGCGGATTCTGCTGTCTCTGTACCTGTTAGCAGTGCGGATTCTGCGGTCTCTGTACCTGTTAGCAGTGCGGATTCTGCTGTCTCTGTACCTGTTAGCAGTGCGGATTCTGCTGTCTCTGTACCTGTTAGCAGTGCGGATTCTGCTGTCTCTGTACCTGTTAGCAGTGCGGATTCTGCGGTCTCTGTACCTGTTAGCAGTGCGGATTCTGCGACCACTCTAGCTGTTAACAGTGGGAATTCTGTATCTCCGATCGCTACAGCGCAGATGTATGACGCCATTGGGTGGGCCCCCGCCGGAGCCGCAGTGTTTAAGGAGCAGTTAGATCGTTACTTACGTTACAAAATCTGGCTACCCAAAATAGTGTTTTTCTGTAATACTTTTGAAAGATTGCTGTCTGAAGTAGTCACAACAGATGCCTGTAAGGCCGAGCTATACGCGCTTCGCCGGATGCAAGTAGACACCGAGATACCAGATGGTGCTAACCCGTTATGACTAAATATGATCGGTTCGGGCCTGCATAAACCAACTAAAACAGCCCGTTATAATAGGTCCAGAGTTATAAAACGAGCTCTAAAACTACTGGTCAGTGCTCGACGCGCACTATGCGCTAGGCGGCGGGGTGGAGGCTTCTGTCCTGCTATACCACCACAGACAGCCCCGGAGCCACCACACACAGATGCTCCTGTCTCACATAGCCATGATGTCCCTGAAAATGCGGCCCATGCAGATGCACAAAGCTCACAAGCCTCTGCTGCGGATGCTAACTCTGCTGATGATGTGAGGGGGTCAGATCATACAGTATTTTTACAACACTTCCATCATCACCAGAGGGCCAACCGTAATTTCAGTGCACGCATACATACCGATCATTTTAGGTTTGTAAATTTGGAGCGTGTACGTTCGTTTGTCGAGGCTGTGAACATTGTTCACGACAGTATTCAGTCATTACTGGATAGAGTCATTAGGGACATTGAGCCGGGCGACTTTGTGCAGTTAAGGCTTGAAGGTGGCGACGCTTTAGACCCCATTTTCACTACAAAGCAGAGCCGCGAGGATTAATTCTGAATTTTTTTAAATGCTGTTGCTCGCACACTTCAAAGTAATGCTGAATGTTTGGCAAGCAATACCCTAAAACTAGTCATCACTACCGTTAAAAACCGTCGAGGCGGTGTAAAAAGACGTTTGAAATCTATAGCGAGCAGTCGAATCATTAAACAAAAGAGGCAGTGGCTGTACGATTTTAACAATTACAGTACAAATCTGTGTTTGGCCGCTAGTGTGTGCGCCCTGCTAGAGGACGCGGATGTCAGTGATGCGGTTTTACTGAATCGCTCTAAAAACATACACACGGCTCTGGGGAACCCTGATGAGCGATTAGTGAGTTTTAGCGACATTCCAGCATTTGAGAACTATTTGGGTGTCACCATTAAAGTACTGTACTACAGTCAGGGTGATTGGCGCTACTTTCAGACCGACAATGCAGCTAGTGGTAAAATCGTACTCATACTGTTCCATGATAACCACTACTACGGTATCAAGAATATGAAAGGTTTTATCGGTAGTAATTACGTTTGTGAGCTCTGCAATTCACTGAATACTAACAAGAACACCCATTCATGTCAATATTTTTGTAAAGCTTGTCAAAGAGTGGATTGTGTGGAGTGTGCCGGTGTACAACAAACACCACGGTGCCCCGTATGTCGGGTTCATTGTCGCTCTAGTGAGTGTTTAGAGCGCCACAAACAATTAGCTCTGAATGATCCGCCATTCTGCAGGCTTAAAATATTTTGTGATGAGTGCCAGCGCTTTGTGTTCAGGAATAGCGAGGGCGTGCATGAATGTGCGGGGCTCCGTTGCACCGTATGTCGTGCGCGTGTAAATAAATTTGACGCCCATCTCTGTTACATGCGACGCTATGTAGCGGAGGACGAAACAGATTGTTATATCTTTTACGATTTTGAATGTATGCAAGAGACAGGCACACACAGCCCAAATTACATTTATGCCACAACTCTGAGTGGTGAGCAGTCCTGGGAGTTTGAAGGTGATAGCTGCACGCATGACTTTTTACTGTTCTTTACCAGCGGGAAATTTTCAGGGTATACATTTATAGCCCACAATGCAGGGCGCTATGATTCTTACTTTATTGTTAAGGAGCTGATTTTTGAAAAGCTGCAAGTAAAGCTGATAGCCCAAGGTGGCCGCCTCTTGTGTGTGACGGTGCCCGATTTGTCTATAAGATTCATAGACTCACTAAATTTTATCCCCATGAAGCTCAGTAAATTACCTCAGGCCATGGGCTTTTCAGGTGCCAAAGGTCATTTTCCACACTTTTTTAACACCCGAGAAAACCAAAACTATGTAGGTGTCATACCCGATGTGAAATATTATGGGTTGGAGTACATGGCCCCAGATGAGAAGGTAGAGTTCCTGGCGTGGCATGAGGGTGAGAAACATACAGTTTTTGACTTCAAGAGTGAACTAAAATCATACTGTAAACAGGATGTTGAAATTTTGAGACGAGCCTGTGAGATCTATAGAGAGCGCATTATGGAAATGACGCTGAAAAGTGTTAAAAAATACTGCGACATTCAAAAAGAAATGGTTGTGGAGAGCAGCTGTATTGATCCTTTTCAACTCATCACCTTGGCCTCTGTATGTATGTCAATGTATCGATTTAAATTTCTACCAGAAAAAACGATCGCCATTTTACCGGGTGATAATTATCACAAGACGAAAAAGCGCTACTCATCCGCCGCTATACAATGGCTCATGTATGTAGCGCATACCGAGAACATTGACATTCAGCATGCCTTAAGAGGGGGTGAGAAACAACTCGGTCAGTATTTTCTAGATGGTTATGCCTATGTTAACGGTCAGCACATAGCTTTTGAATTTCAAGGCTGTTTTTTCCACGGGTGCCCATCATGCTATAATGAGAATGATACAAATAAAGTTACAAACACCACCTACGGTCAATTATATCATGCATTTTTAGCTAAAAAGCGTTACCTGCAGCTGCGCGGGTACACCATAAGAGTGATATGGGAGCACGAGTGGCGTGAAATGGTTAAAAACGATTCTAACCTCCAGGCATTTCTCCATCAAATGGATTTTCCCTGCCCCCTTAGACCCCCGCGATGCGCTTTATGGGGGTCGCACTAACGCCATTAAGCTCTATCACCAGGTGGAAGCTGATGAGACTTTACATTACTACGACTTCACCAGTCTGTACCCCTTTGTAAACAAAACTAAAACATACCCTGTAGGTCACCCCGACATCATCTATGACAACTTTGGTTTCATTAAAAAATACTTTGGCTTAGCTAGAGTCAAGGTCTATCCCCCGAGAGATTTATTTTTTCCCGTTCTACCGGTAAAACTCGACAAAAAATTGATGTTCCCCCTTTGCTATACATGCGCTGTAAATTCAGAGGCAGAGGAGTGCCGGCATAGTGATGAAGAACGCTCCCTGACAGGTACCTGGTGCATCATAGAGCTCGAGCTGGCGATAGATAAAGGGTACCGGATCGCCCGCATCTATGAAATATGGCATTTTCCAAATACCAGCGCTGATCTGTTTGCACCCTACATTAAATTACACCTTAGGGATAAGCAGGAGGCGTCAGGGTATCCTAGCTGGTGCACCGATGATACCAAGAAAAAGCAGTACATTGACAGTTTTCTTGAAAAAGAGGGTGTGCGGTTACGACCTGAAAATATAGCCGTCAACCCCGCTAAAAGGCAGATCTCCAAACTTTTCTTAAATTCTTTATGGGGGAAGTTTGCTCAGCGGGCCAATCTAGCAAGCACCGAGATTGTTAGGGATCCTGATGAGCTTTTTAGGTATCTCTTCCTGCCCTACTATGACATTTCTACGCTGGATTTTATCGATGACGAAACCGCTACCATTAACTGGAAATATGCGGAGGGGCACCACACAGTCAACAGAAACACAAACATCTTTATAGCCTGCTTTACCACCGCGTATGCGCGGCTAGAGCTCTATTCTCTGCTGGACAGGCTGCAGGAGAGGTGCCTTTATCACGACACAGATTCAGTTATTTTTGTGCACAGGGAAGGTGAGTGGCAGCCGCCTCTAGGCGATTACCTGGGGGAATTGACGAGCGAAATACCCGAGGGCACATACATCACAGAGTTTGTTTCTGCAGGGCCCAAAACTTACGGGTACAAGCTCAACACAGGGAAGACTGTCTTAAAAGTGAAGGGAATAACGCTAAATGTTGGTAACTCGCAATCTATCAATTTTAGCAGTCTGAAAGATCTAGTTCTGGACTACCCCCGTAATTCAGACCCTGAAACTCAGAAGCGCATCGTCGTACAGCAACAGGGCATTGTGAGAGATAAAAAATATTGGAATATTGAATCTCGTGTCCTACAAAAGACCCAGAAGTGTGTCTACACAAAGCGTCGCCTATTAGACGAATTCACTACCCTGCCGTACGGCTATTAGCTCAGTATTGTGATGTACACGAGGCTACAACACCCGCTCTCGTGCATTCTAGCGGGGCCGTCTAATTCTGGAAAGAGTTATTTTGTAAAACAATTGCTGTATAATATTGAAAGTAGTTTTTCTCACAAGCCTGATAATATTGTTTGGTTTTATTCATGCTGGCAGAAACTATATGATGAAATCTCTCTCTCTTTTCCCAACACCAGATTTGTGGAGGGTCTGCCGAATACATTCGTAGATGATGAATTATTCCCAACGGGCAAGGTGAATTTAGCGATTGTTGATGATCTCATGGATAGCGCTAGCGATAATTGTGAGATAGAAAAAGCATTTACCAAGTATGTGCACCACAGAAATCTCAGTATTTTCTACCTGGTACAAAACATATTTTGTCAGGGTAGGAAAAGCCGTACCATAAATTTAAACACAAAGTACATGGTTCTTTTTAACAATCCACGAGATAAATTACAAATTTTTACACTAGCTCGTCAGATGTATCCTGGAAAAACACGTTTTTTCCTTGAAGCATTTGAGGATGCTACGCGGGAGCCTTATGGGTATTTGCTGGTCGATTTGAGAGCTAATACACCTGAGGATCACCGCTTACGGACGGGATTGTTTCTGCCGGCGTTACCAGCTGTCTATGTGCAGAAGAAAAAACGCTTCTAAAAAGTGAATTTTATGCGGGCTCGCACATTCCACGCTGTGTGCTTTGTGCTGTAAAGATGTCCGAGAGACTCCGGGCGTAACTGGGCTCTCTTAAAAACACTGGTGAAGGCACCCCCATCCGTCCGGAAATCTATTTTGCGCAATGCGAGCGTGGATTTAATCACCGCTATAGGTGAGATTGCTTTAAACATCTTAAAAGGCAGAATCCCGCTGAAAGAGCGCCAAAAAGGCATACTGAAGAAGTGGCGTAAAGCTATAAGAACCATGAGCGATAGAGCGCAGTCCATAAAGAAAAAGAAACGGGTACTGAATCAGACCGGTGGCTTTATCGGTCCTCTTTTAGGCTTTGCAATACCCATAATAACGAGTCTGCTCGCGGGCAAATAATGGAGCATGCTGAGAAAATGTATCTAGTCCCCAAACAGGAGCTACACAAGCTAAGATCACCAATCACCGAGAGCATACGCGAAACTGCTATTCGACGCCTCGATGATGAAATTAACACCGTTTTACAGCGACGCGACATCCCCGACGATGTGAAAATTAAAATGTATAGCACAGTGCTGGAGCGCTACTTGGTACATACGAAACGCAGCTCAAAAGAATTAACAACTTTAAATCTCGTTAGCCCTCAGGGTCCTGAGCATCAACAACCGCCAAATACCGACACCGATAAAAAAAATCACGAGATCGCTGAAATTGTAGGTCATATAAACCAAAGATATAAAAAGAATGCTGAATTTTTACTAAACAGGTTACTCCAGAATAAGAGTGTGACAGACTGGAATGATAAAGCCGAATTTATTTTCAAAAGCTCTGTAATACCCGGGTCTAACTTAGTGGATTTAGTACGTAGTACAACGCAGAGTCACGCTCTGACCGTCAGGAATTTACCTAGGGGTTGGGAATCGTTTATGCGAGCTATGGACGAACTGAATATACCCTCTACTGTTGTGGGTAATCCCACTACTAGACAACATTTAGACGAATTAAAAATGGCCTCCAGCGCTGGTGTATCTACACCGATGAGGATAGATCCCGCACCCCGTACAATTCATTCTCTGCACTCGCCGTCATTAGCCACCACAAGGGGAACTCTACTACCTAAAAAAAGGTCTCTACCGATACTGCCAGCCATGTGGCTCACGATGTAACCTATGTACTTGTTAATTATCTATTTTATCGTGTGTGTGATGGTATTTGTTAATTGTACATGTGACACTTTTATATCATTCTGTATGTACTTTTAAATGCTTGAAATGTCTTTGAGATTTATTTATTACAATAAAATCTTGTAATCTTGTTTTACAATATCGTGTCATTGCTTTTTTAAAATACGAATAAAACATTCTGTAATATTGTAACACGGCCATATACATAATATGCCCGTACAATGAGACATGGTTATAAGTCTCGTCAGTTTTAAACATGCCCCAACATGCCTGGGGCTATACACAACACAAGCCTTAGATACACTGACCCTATAAGTTGAGCGTCATAATTCCAAATGTGTTATAAGTTGATACTTCAAATTAAACTGCCTTTGCAGCTGTAGTTTAAAACTTATATCCTGGATAATACTAAAAATAAACACATTTTAGTAGCTTGATACATCTATCCACCACAGTAGTGCTTTACATGCATCTCATCTAAACCAGAAACTAGGTTGGAGATTCCTAACCCCATGTCATTACATTCTTCCCAGTCCTGATATAAGTGTAGATACAATGGCAGGCTAAAAATATATATATATATAAACACTGAATAAAAACTATAAGATGAGAGTCATAATCCCAAATGTGTTATAAGGTGTTTTATACTGGATGGTACTATAGAATAATCGTTGCTTTTTTAATATAGCTCCTCATATGGATGTAAACAAGTCTTTGATCTGGTGCCTGTATTTCACTAAGAGTCTGTATTTCACTAAAAATTCTTATATACTGGAGTCTGTACTACAGACTCTGCTAGAAAATAGCTTTACATTTACTGGGTCCTTAAAAGCATCTACCCACAAAAAAAAAGAATAAAATCAAGATTTGCTCTTTAATACACTAAAAACTCCACAGACTAATCAAAGTCACTGAATAAAATTTGAAATTCACAAATCCAGCAGACCAGATTTCCCAGCCTGAGCAAAGTTCAGCCAGGGGGCATGACGACCTGGATCAATCTGACAGGGAGACGGATTAAATGATAGGGGGCGTGTCGACCTGTCAGATTTGAGTTTGACGAATGGTATACCTCCTATACTACTACTTATACCCTATGGGTGTGTCTAGGTGTGATGAGTGAGTGAATGGATATCAAGCATTAAACCATTACCTTTCCACGCATCCTCCCGGATAATGTGTGCCTTACATACCAGGGCTACACAACACTTCTAGCTAAAACTGCTTTGGCCTATTCTAAACAAATAGGCATATGTATAAGCTTATTTATGGAGGCTATATCTAATTAATGGCTATCTTTAGGGGAATATTTCCATTCTTTTAAATTTATAATTGTAAAAAAAGGAGTTCAATCTGTCCTTTACTAGACTTTCCAATACTGCATGTCTATGTTGCAGATATTTGTAGATAAGATACTGTAGGGAAAATACTATATACAGTATTTTGAGTTCATAATATACACAAAAGGCTCGGCAGATGACTATATTTTCTTGCGAGCGGGATCTGACAAAACATCGGATTGTAATTGGACTAATGTTATTTTATGGGGCTGTGTAGACTTTTGATATTTTCTTCATATCAAGCTGATCCGAGAAAATAATCACAGCATGCTTGAGTTTAATCCGGTATTCGGATTGCAGTCAGCCATGCAAGTCAAAGAGTCAGTGGAAACCACCATCTGCACTCAGATGACATCTGTGTGTAGTCCGATTGTGAAGGACAAGCTGCCTCCAATCGTCAGGACAATACATGATTGACCAACAATTGATGGACAAAGCAATGGTTGCTTACACTCCTAGACAGATTATTGAAAAACTCTCAGTGATCGTATAGTAAATATACCACTAATTCCAATGTATGGAATCTTCCGCCACCAATCGCTTTGCAGGTCGATTGAACAACTGTCACAGATAGTGTTTGGTTTTGGGAATGCGGTTTATAGAGCAAAAGGAACAAAGCTATTAAATTATATATATATTTAATCTAAAATATATATTTAATATTTAATTTAAAAGTAGGAGGAAAAACAATACAGCATGTACAGTTACATAAAATAAAAAGGAATAACGGTAGAAAATTACTAAACCTGGGTCACAGAAATAGCTCAGATTTATGGAGGAAAGAACTCTAGTGAATTGTGGAACAATCCTACATAGCAATGTATCTTTCTGGCATTGAACAAGGATTATAATTGGCATTGGATTTTTATTAACATACTGTAAGTTACACCCACATACCTCCCCTCTGATGACTGATAACAGGGCTGGACTTCAGACAACTATAGGATGTGTCTCAGTCTTAGAAAACTATGAGATTCTCAACTTTTATGATACCTTCACCCCGGGAGACCATCATCTTTCCTATCACAAATTAATCTGCTTATAGAGAGTTGATATTGCCATCTATCAGGCCGATATTCATTTCGCGGGCCCCAGCCATCACCCAGCGAAGCAAAACCATGATTTGATTTCACCATTTCATCACATTTCCAAAAATATGACTTTCCTATCTATTAAAACAACACAGTTTCACATAACCTCACTTCATAATTTCTATAAGGGGTAGACAAACAATTTTACGATTTCTTTTTAGCTAGGGCTCTTATCTTTACCGGTCGTAAATCTGCCCTTCTCCCCATTGATTGGCTTCACATTTGCTAGCAATTAGGATTTTCCTTAGTTACCAGTTTCCAAAGGAGGTGAGTTGCATAGGGGTTGCTGCTTCAAAGAGAGTTTGACTTATCATCTCTTTCTCCCTTCTGGAGGTCTTATGGATTTAAACTTTTCTATGATACCGACTTTCATGGACTGACAGAATGGAGAAGTTGGAGAATTTTTTTTCTCCATCTTCTTGTCATACGAGAGAATTGGATTACGCGGTGATCAAACTCTGATGAGAGCTTGATCAGAATTTAAGGCTAGGGTCACACAAGCATTTATTCCCTCATCCAAGCGAATTCTGCAGATTATGCAAATCACAGTAAGTATTTAATCAAGCATTGGAAATACTGATGTATGCCGTTTGTATTTATGATAACAAAAAATGGCAAGCAAGAAGAGAGCAGATAAAGTTTTAACCGATTACACAAAAAGCATAGAAGACGAATGCACGCTCACCTGGTGCTACTACATTTACAACAAACATGAAGCTTGTACCAGCTGCTGCAGACCACGGGCCATCAGACCAAGAAATGCTGTGCGGATTCAAAATGGTTTTCTTGCACTGCTGGCGGACTCACACGAACGAACTTGAGAGACAGAGGAGTTCAAGATGCAATATTTATTTGGTTGGTTACAAAGTTAACACATTTTGAAGTTATCCAGCTTCTTCCTCAGCACATAACCTTACTGAGGAAGAAGTTGGATAACTTCAAAATGCGTTGACTTTATAACCAACCAAATAGATATTGCATCTTGCACTCCGTCGGCTCTCAAGTGTGTTCGTGTGAGTCCGCCAGCAGTTAATGAAAACCTCTTTGAATCTGCACAGCAGTTTGCATTTATGAAATCTGAAGAAAGATTTGCTTTCACTATAGATCATTATTGTTTGCAGATTCAACATTAATTCAATTTTCTTGGATCTAAACATTTACAGTAGGTAAGTTCTTTTTCATTGAGACAGCGCTCCTGCTTTTTTTAAGTTTACTTGTCAGATCTATCCTATCAAACATCTTCTTAATAATGTACCTAACATGTAAACTGCTACATAAGCCCCAGGCCCATATTTAAATATTTCATGCACATACTAGGGATAATGTCACATCAAACAAGTTACCAACATAATATTGCATTAGTAGAAAAACTGGGCTACCTGGAGGAAACATGAATTAACTAGAACTTAAAAAGGACCGGTCACCAGGTCATAAGTATACAATTTTTGCTCTTTTTCTACTCCTGCTGATCAGCTTAGAATCATTGTTTGTTTTTTTTTATCATTAACTCCCAGAGATATGAGTTTTTTTTACCAAAGGAGTATGGCTTGGTAAATAACTTTTATTTGTTTCATGTGTTCTCTCAGGGCTTGTCTTTATTCTTCTATGTGTTAGCCTGCAAAGACTATAAAAATTAACACCAAATAAAAAGGCCTATATCTCTGGAACTATTTGACATTTTAAAAAAATAAAAACAAAAGCAGAATTCTCAGGGGAGCAGCATGAAAAAAATAGGAACAAAAATTCAACACTCTTGATCTGCTCAAAGATCCTCTTTAAAGAAATTGGTGTTAACCAGAAATGAGAGAATCAATTTGAGTGAAATTGCATTCTACTAAGATTTTACAAAAAAAGACATTTTCCAAAACACAGAATTTTTTTAATAATTTTTCTCTGTAGGTACTATTCAGCTAAAATGGTGGCCAGCCATAAAGGGCCATCAAAAAGTAAATAAATAAAACATTTCTTAAACTTACCTCACTGCTCAACTTTCCAAACCCTCCATTACTCACCCCTACCCATCCATTGCTTAAAGCATCTTCTCATCCCCCGTTGCTCATGCTGGAACTCCCAGGCCTCTCATACCGAGTTGTGATTTCTGGCTTTCGTTAAGCCAAAGAAGGTTGTGCGAATACATACGTAAGGTCATGGCGCACCTTGTGACGTCATGACGCCGTGTTCTTCTTCTGAGCTGGCCTCTTAAAAGCTGGAAGTCCCATCTGAGTGTGAGAGGTCCAGAGATTCCAGTGTGAGTGGCAAGTTATCAGAAGATGCGACAAAGACCTGAAGGCTGACAATGAGTAGCGAATGGGCTGAAGAGGTAAATGGTGAAGTGAATAATTTCATTATTTTTGTATATATATTTTATGTTTATTATACTCTGTGGAGAGATAATGATATATTAGAAACCAGAATATATCACTAACGATACAGACTCGGATAAATAAAGGGGGGCCCCCCTTTGAGGAAGCGAGCCCAGTGCTCACGAAACGCGAGTCGGGTCTCAGGACACCTCGTGGCCTTGAACATTCTACTGACATGGGTAATTAAACTCTATATATTTAAATGTATGCCTTTTTTGTTATGAACATTGATGTTAGCGCTTATATTGGAAGTGTGTTATGGTAACTTTCAGTCCTATTTGGATTGCTTGAGCCAATATTCCCAATTTGGAGAGGCTAGACTCAGTATTCTAATTACAGTCTGCTTGCGCTTCATCTATATGATTTGGCACTTTTCAGTTTCCTATTAGGAGCCCTCGGTGTCCATATATACTATGTCTTTTGGTTGATCATATTTTATCCATATCCATATATATTATTGATGATAATGTATTTTTATCTTTGTATATGTAATGGTACATGTAATTATTAATAAAATTCTTGTTTTTTGAGACACTTTTTTGACTCTTGTTCTCCTGTATTATTCATTCTGTGGAGAGATAAGTGACATTAAATTTGCAGAGAATAACATCTCTTCAAATTAAATTTTCCAAGAAAAAGTGGGCGAACTGGCAAATTCAACTTTTTCCTTTTCCGCTTATCTCTAGTGTTAATTACCGGGACACTGGGTTATTTATGTAGATCCATTGTAACTAACCCAGCAGTTGTGTGAGCAGAAAGTAATAAGGAAGAGTTTCTAAATGTAATTGTGGTCATTGTCTCTTAGGCCATGTTCACAGTTCAGTATTTGGTCAGTATGTTAACTCAGTATTTGCATTTTAATAATTTTTATTGGGCAATAATTATTATATGGGGAAGGGAAAGGTTAAAATTGGAAGAAAAAAATGGGAAACAAGGGATTGGACATATTTATTAAGGAAGGGCAACGAGGAAAGAGAAGGAAAGAGGAGGAGGGAAAATAAGGGGAGAACAAAGATTGTATAGTCATATTTGAACAATTTAGAGCAAAAATTCAAGTAAACACCAATAGCCTAAAAGCACAATATTACACAATTCACGGAAGTCAAAATTAGAGTAACCAAAGGCGTACCTGAGAGAGACAAATTGAGGAAATATTTGACTCCAAGGATCCCATTTTTTTATAAAACTTTTCAAACATATTATTTGTAATGGCAAATTTATGAATATAGGTTTTATGTAGTGATATTTTCTCAATATTGTCAGTAAATTTAGGAAGAACCTGTTTTTTCCATATGGCTGCTATTGAATTTTTACCACAAGAAATATGTTAACTAAAAAGAGCCTAAAAGGAGGAGCGGAGATGTTCCATCTCAAGAGAAAGGAGAGCCATTTGGGGTGACAGTGTAACTTCTCTGTTAAGAAGTTTATTAATTTATTGAGACACCTGATACCACAGATTACTCACCTCAGTACTTGTAAGCCAAAACCAGGAGAGGATCAATCAGAAAAAAGTAGAATAGAAACACGTCAACACTTCTGTATTTTTCTCCCACTCCTGGTTTTGGCTTACAAATGATGAAGTCAAATACTGACCAAACACTGAACGTGTGAATACCACACAATACAATAATGCGTAAAACTAAATATCACAACTTGGTTATTTCAGAATATAGCAAAATGTACATAACTTTAAAAGGCAAATAATAAAATCTTCCTCCCTGGTTTTCTTTTGACTCTTTTAGTGAAAGTACAGAGATATCATTTTATTAGCTATAATCTCAAGTGCACTATAAAATGGTCAACAAAAAGTCCAACTAAGCATTAATCATTAACAATCTATCAGGAATAACCACAAAAGGATATTTTTAACAGAATCTATTGACCATCGTTCTCTTGACTTACAAAACATTTCTAAGGGCTCGTTGACACTAGCGTAGATTCTCTCCTACGAGAGAATCAGATCGATTATGGTAATGACACTCGGCTCAAAAACACTGAAAGAATTGACATACTCTAAGTTTGAAACTGCTTCAAATCTGCAAGAAAAAAAGCAATGTGTGCCTGATATTTCAATAATCTTATTCACTTTGTTAGCACTAGGAAATGCTTCAGGTTTTGTGACAAAACTGCGCAAATAAACTCACCCGTATGATAAAAATGCATGTAAATTAAAGGGTACAAAAACAATATTGTGCCTTCTCTTAAGCTAAACTCCCACGATGAGTTTTTTGTGAGTTTTTTACCCTGCGTATTTTTTAAAAAAAATTCTAAGTAACCTATTTTACTTAATGGGTGCAAAAATGGTGCAGAAAATCTGCAAAATCAAAAACTCACCAAAAGCTCATCATGGGGACGTAGCCTGAACGTGAAAAAAGTCACTGAAATAAATTGAAATGGACAAAAGTACCAGTAAATGACTATTTAAAAGTTCTGAAAATCAACTAAAAACAATTGTTTTTGAATTGTGGTTCAAGTAAAAAAAGTAAACTAATGAAAATGACCTTAACACAAATGATGGTGCATAACTTAAAGGGAATCTGTCACCCCATTTTGGCTATATCAGATAAAGATATGCCTGAATAGTGCGTCCCATAAGTAACCTATCGGTATCTATCATATATCCTGATACCCCCGTTTTCATGCCCAAATACCTTTGTAAAGCTCGGTTTTCTGTATGCCAATCTGGGCAGTCCGGTCCGGAGGGCGGTGTTTTTTGCTTCTCCCCCCCTCCCCCGCTCCTCAGCTTCTCTTGCGTAGGTCTGTCTGTGCATAGCACAGAAGGCGTAGTGTTCCTGCGATTGAGCATTTTAAAATCCCCCAGCGCCTGCGCTGTGTGCTTTGCCCAACAGTGGGCAAAGCATAAAATCATTACAGCGCATGAGCAACTATTTTCGGTCACTTTCCTTGCCCGGAAATGACTACTTACCTTGGACGACTTCCGGGGCAAGGAAAGTGACCGAAAATAGTTGCATCTGTTGTCACTTACCAAAAAGCTCTAGTTTTGACTCATTTGTCAAGAGGGCATCCTTCCAGAAGCTTTGTGGCTTGTTTATATGCATTTTGGGAAATTCCTGTCTTGATTTTTTATGATTTTCTTTAGACAGTGGTTTCCTACTTGACCATTTTCTATGCTGTTCACTTTGACCTAGACAGCATCGAATGGTATGATCTGACACTGTTGTACCTTGACTTTAGAGTTCACCTCTAATCTCTTTGGAAGTGGTTCTTGTCTTTTTGGTCATCATTGGTGTTTTCTGTCCCTTCAATTTGTCATAAATTTTCCTCTTATGGCCATATCCAGTAGGATTGGCTACAGTCCCACAGACCTTAAACTTCCGAATAATTTGTACAGCTGTAGTAACAGGAACATCAAGCTATTTGGAGATGATTTTATAGCCTTTCCCTTTAACATGTTTCTCTATAATATTTTATTTTTACTGTTCTGGGACAATTTTCTACTTAGCTTTCTTTAGTCCCTGTTCAGTGTGGTACACAGCATGATACCAAACAGCACAATGACTACTTTTCACTTTTATGGTAAAATTATTTTCAGTCTTATCTAGGGGTACCATCATTTTTGTCCAGGCCATTTTCATTAGTTTGTTTAACATTTTTGTGTTGAACCATAATTCAAAAGCAATGTATGATCACTAGAGTTGAGCGAAACAGGTCGGTCAGATTCATAAGTCGCCGACTTTCGCCAAAGTCGGGTTTCGCCGAGCAAAAATCGTCCATACTGTGTAGTTGACCATGCATTCAGCAAAACAAGCGCCAAAGTCGATTTTCCCATAATGCTTGCAGGAGCCTTTTTTCAGCCAATGAGCAAGGACGTACAGTAGAGACCAAAAGTTTGGACACACCTTCTCATTCAAAGATTTTTCTGTATTTTCATGACTATGAAAATTGTAGAATCACACTGAAGGCATCAAAACTATGAATTAACACATGTGGAATTATACATTACACTTTACAGAAAAGTGTGAAACAACTGAAAATATGTCTTATATTCTAGGTTCTTCAAAGTAGCCACCTTTTGCTTTGATTACTGCTTTGCACGCAGAAAAGGTGAACGGATGGACTCTACATGCCTGGTTCCCACCGTGAAGCATGGAGGAGGTGGTGTGATGGTGCTTTGCTGGTGACACTGTTGGGGATTTATTCAAAATTGAAGCGGTGAGCGGTGCAGCTCACCCCAAACTATCTCGATTGGGTTCAGGTCTGGTGACTGTGGAGGCCAGGTCATCTGGCAGAGCAACCCAACACTCTCCTTCTTGGTCAAATAGCCCTTACACAGCCTGGAGGTGTGTTTGGGGTCATTGTCCTATTGAAAAATAAATGATGGTCCAACTAAACGCAAACCGGATGGAATAGCATGTTGCTGGAAGATGCTGTGGTAGCCATGCTGGTTCAGTATGCCTTCAATTTTGAATAAATCCCCAACAGTGTCACCAGCAAAGCACCCCCACATCATCACACCACCTCCTCCATGCTTCACGGTGGGAACCAGGCATGTATTGTCCATCCGTTCACCTTTTCTGCATGCAAAGCAGTAATCAAAGCAAAAGGTGGCTACTTTCAAGAACCTAGAATATAAGTCATATTTTCAGTTGTTTCACACTTTTCTGTAAAGTGTAATGTATAATTCCACATTGATGCCTTCAGTGTGATTCTACAATTTTCATAGTCATGAAAATACAGAAAAATCGTTGAATGAGAAGGTGTGTCCAAACTTTTGGTCTGTACTGTACACTGTGGGCAACGAGATGACTTGGGCAGCGTCCACCACCATCTTAGAGAAGGGCATTGCAGTGATTGGCTTGCTTTGGGGGGCGTCATAGTGTCTATAAAAGCCCTGACCGCCGACCTCCCTTTTACTTCTGCTGATCTTAACAGTAGGGAGAGGTTGCTGACGCTGTTTATCAGTAGGGAGAGAGTTAGGGCTGGAAAGAGAAGTTCTTCTGTGCTTGTGCTGATAGCAATTGTGCTGTACAGTTAGTGTGCAGTGACAGGGGAGGATTTTCTTGTGTGCAGCAGCACTGGTTATTAGGCTGCCTGATAGCTGTATTGCTGTGTGTAAACTGCTGTGCAGACTGCTTTTTACACAGCACTAATACTTTTATTCTTTTTTTCTGCACAGTTACCGAGCGTTCATTTTTTCCCACACTGTAAAGAGCTGTACGCTCCTCACACACTAATGTGTAACGGCTGGTATCACGGACAAATACATGCTGACTATCTGTGTGTGACTCCGGAAATATATAAGGAGATTTAAATTTTCCCCTACACGGTATACAGCTGTACGCTTCTGATACAGTACCGTTTTTCTGTTTTATGTATTACGGTCAAATCCATACTGAGAGAGCGTCTGTGTGTGACTCCGGAAATATATACGGAGATTTTAATTTTCCCCTACACTGTATACAGCTGTACGCTTCTGATACAGTACCGTTTTTCTGTTTTATGTATTACGGTCAAATCCATACTGAGAACGTCTGTGTGTGACTCCGGAAATATATATGGAGATTTAAATTTTCCCCTTCACCGTATACAGCTGTATGCTTCTGATACAGTACCGTTTTTCTGCTTTTTGTATTCTGGTCAAATCCATACTGAGTGAGCGTCTGTGTGTGACTCAGGAAATATATGCGAAGATTTAAATTTTCCCCTTCACCGTATACAGCTGTACGCTTCTGATACAGTACCATATATCTGCTCGTATTTTTGGTACATTTTCCCAAACATGAGGATGTATGGTGGAAGATGCAGCAGACGTGGGCTGGTACTGATGTTGGTGGTGGTGCATCTGCTGGTAGTGCCAATAGCACAATAGCACCTAAGGCAGGAGGTGTTGAGCCTGCGTCATCATCTGTCTCCAGAAGGCCTGGAAGGCTCCCTTTTCCGGGAGTAGGTAAACCGCTTTTAAAGCCGGAGCATCAGGAACAGGTTTTTGCTTAAATTGCCGAAACAGCCTCCAGCTCTATCCCCTCCTCTTCTGAAGTTTCAAAAACTGCAAGCACTGAGTCGTCAGTGCAGGCTCCTGGTCAGGAACGACACCTTTCCTTGTGTCCTTCACCCCCAACAAAAGTGAAGGATGTGGCAGGCCACACTTCAGATTACTCCCTGGAGCTCTTTTCACATACCATGCCTGGGTTGTCAAGTCAAATCCTGAATTCCCCAGTCCAAGATGATTATGACATGGCGTGCACTGATGCACAGCCACTGGTATATGATTCTGCTGGTACATTCACCCAGAGCACTGCATTGCCCTCGCAGTCTACTGAGCCAGATTCTGACCCTAATGAAACTCAGGTGCCCCTTCCCGCATACTCTAACACCTTACACGGTGACACAGAGGAAGGTGCAGATGAAATTGAAGAGGAGGTGATGGATGACCCAGTTGTTGACCCGGATTGGCATCCATTGAGGGAAGAGGGTGCCTCTGGCAATAGCTCAGAAGAGGGAAGGATCCGCAGCAGGCATCGACATCGCAGCTGCAGTTATCTGGCAGGCCTGTAGCAGTCCAAAAACGTGGTAAAAAAACAAAAAGAGTTGCAGGACAGCTTGGCCAGACTGTCAAATTAGCACAGCATGCAAGCCCTGAAAATTTATCCCACAGCAGAAAGAGTGTAGTGTGGCACTTTTTTGACCAAAATCCTATTGATGAGGCATAGGTTATCTGTATGAAGTGCGGAAGTACCTTTAGCCGAGGTAAAAATCTCCGAAATTGAATATCAGTTATATGCTTAGACATTTAAACACCATGCACTTGCAAGCGTGGATGGACTACAAAACCTCAGATAGCACATGTGCACCTGCTCTGACTGAAGGTAGCCAGCAACGCTACATCACTTCCCCCACTGTGAGCCCACCGGTTAGCACACCACCAGCAAGAAATGTTGAGGTGTCGTCGCAAGGCCAAAGCAGTCAGGGAATCACAATGTTTTTCCAACGATAGACTGAATCTAGGCCATCACCACCACCACCACCATCACCCTCACCAACCCCCTCTCAGTCAGCCATGTCCACTGCTAGTTCCCCCATATGCAGCTCTCAAGTCCAGCTCACACTAGCAAACACACTGAGTAGGACAAGAAAGTACTCATCCTCTCATCCGCGTACAGTGGCTTTGAACGCCTACATTGCCAAACTGAGTTTGAAGACACGTCACTCCTTGTGTATGAAAAAAGGTGCTCAGATTTGGGATGCCAGACCCATAATACTAATAATGAAAAAGATAAATCCGGCACTCAATGTAGGTAATTTGAAAGAAAATTCCTTTATTACAATGTGCAATCCTCAAAATTTGTAACGTTTCGGTCAAACATCTGACCTTCTTCAGACTGAGGAAAAATATATCAAATAAATGGATCAAACAATATTCGTCTCTTTTAACAACAATTATGTAATTTATATGCACATAAGAAAACCGAAAATACAAAATTAAGTCAAATGTACCAAGTTTTAGCGTGCACTATATGGCGGTATTAAGTAATATACAACAAGTTATATCGCAGGTTCTAGTGTATAAGTAAACTCTTTGCCATTATGAGTCATAGAGGGTAAAAAAATAATAAAGTAGAAATAAACAGATTTACTGATGTTCAATTCCTATATATAGTCTTTAAAAATTGTTGCTATGTCTAGACAAAGTACTATGTAGAGATCATATGAACACATGGGAAAATAAACAGATGTAACATGTGCTATGTAGCTCCTAAAAAAAGGGAGAACAGATACCTTACCAAATTGCAAATGTACTGAGAGGTGAGTTTCTGTGAATAGAAACACATGTGGAGATTGCTATCAATACCATAGCATAGAAAGTGCAGCGTTCACCAAGCAAAAATAAACAAATAATACAAAGTGTCCAGAACGAGGTCTTACCATGTGAAGTCCACTTAGATAGGAAGAGTGAAGTGAGCGCTAAATAAGTACAGCAGTAAGGCTATCAGGAAAGGCGCTGTGTGAGGACGATCACCATGTGTATATATAGGAGCCTGGCGTTACCATGTGACCGGAAGTGACATTGCCAAACTGATCTCATTAGAGATGATGCCCTTCCGTTTGGTTGAAAGCGTAGAGTTCCGAGAGCTCATGGCCTACACTATCCCACGCTATGACCTACCCAGTTGGCACTTCTTTTCTAGAAAAGCCATCTCTGCCCTCCACCTACATGTGAAAGACCACATTGTCCATGCACTCAAACAATCAGTGAGTGGAAAGGTGCACCTCACAACAGATGCATGGGCCAGTAGGCATGGCCAGGGCCATTACGTGTCCATCACTGCCCACTGGGTTAATGTGGTGGATGCAGGGTCCACAGGGGATAGCGGTGGTGGGACAGTGCCTAGCCCACGTTATAGGCAACATTTGGCTGTAGGCGTTCGACCCTCCTCCTCCTCCAGAAGCGAAAGCTCGTTGACAGAGCGCAGTCGCACGAGAACTCCATCCGCAGCTGCCAGTGTTGCAAACGAGGTGTTCCACTATTGAACAGCTAGTGGTAATTGTCAGCAGGCTGTTTTAAAGATGATGTCTTTTGGCGACAACAGACACCTTGCGGAGGTACTGGCCGACTACTTGCAGTGAGAAACTGAGTCATGGCTTGGCAGTCTACATCTTGAGCCAGGCAAGGTAGTCAGTGATAACGGCCGTAATTTTGTGGCGGCCATAGCCCTGGCAGAACTCAGACACATTCCTGGCCTGGCTCACACCTTGAACCTGGTGGTGCAGTGCTTCATAAATAATTAACCGGAATTACCAGCCTTGCATCATAAGGTGCGAAGACTGTGCTCGCACATCCATCGCTCGCCCGTAGACTCCAGTCGTATGCAGAGGCTGCGATTGCTCCACCTCCCCAAGCACGCCTAATCATAGATGTTGCAACAAGGTGGAACTCCACCATGCACATGGTTGAGAGGCTGTGCGAATAGAGGCAGGCTGTAATGCATTTGTGGGAGGATACACGGACAGGCAGTTTGATGGCAGACATCGAACTGTCATGTGTGCAGTGGTCAAAGCTGAAAGACCTCTGTAAAGTCCTTCAGTGTTTTGAGGAATGCACATGGCTGGTAAGCGCAGATGACGCCATCATAAGCATGAGCATCCCATGTATGCGTCTGCTCATGCAAACTTTGACGCACATTAAGGATCTGGCGTCTGCAGTGGAGGAGGGAAGCCTTGATGACAGTCAGGCGTTGTCTGCTCAGGGAACTGTCCTGGACGAGGTTGTGGAAGAAGAGGAAGAGGAGGAGGAGGAGGATGAGGGGGATGATTATTTTTTGGAGGAGGATGCTTCTCAGGGGGCAAGAGAAAATGTTTGCTTGCCAAAGTCAGGTACAGGGTTTGTGCGTGACTGGAGGGATGTGGATTTGGCAGAAAGTGCTCCACCACCCACCACTGGCAGTGCATCATTGACACCTGGAACATTGGCTCACATGTGTGATTATATCTTGCGGATCCTAAAAAGGGACCCCCGCATTGCCAAAATTATGAAGGATAATGACTACTGGTTGGCCAGCATCCTCGATCCATGCTATAAAGGCAAATTACAGAACATAATGCCACAAGAGAAGCTAGAGCTAATATTGGCGAACAAACAAGCAACTCTGTTAAACCGTTTGTTAGAGGCATTCCCAGCACACAGCAACGGTGCAGGTTCTACCACGAGCCGTACTGGGCAACATGGAAGAGGTGTTCGTGGTGCACACAGCCGAAGTGGCGTTGGAGACAGGGGTTTCATGACCATGTTGTAGACTGATTTCTCGAGTAACGCTCACACGACTGTTAATACTGAATCGATTGCAACAGACAGGAGACAGCAGTTGTCAACTATGGTTCAAAATTACCTCTCCTCCCCTAATGATATTCTCCTTCACAGTTCATTCCCCTTTGACTACTGGGCCTGTAAACTGGACACCTGACCTGAATTGGCACAATATGCCTTACAGGAGCTCACTTGCCCTGCTGGTAGTGTGCTATCAGAAAGAGTCTTCAGTGCTGCTGGATCAATCCTGACAGAAAGAAAGACCCGGCTGTCGACCCAAAATGTTGCTGATCTCACCTTCATTAAAATGAACCATGCCTGGGTTTCAAAGGATTTTGTACCACCTTCCCCTTATGATACATAGCTTGCCAGCAAAATGGATCGCTTTGTCCTCCTCTTCCTCAGACTTCTCCAATTCCTCCATTTGCAGCTGCTGAACGTCCAGCCTACACCTCAACATATGCCAGCTTTTCCACCTCCCTAACTGGGCTGTACCCCCCCTCCAGGGCCGGCGTCAGCACCTGGCGCACCCGGGCAAGTGCCGGGGCCCTAAGCAGGTGGGGGGGCCCATTTGCCGTCAGAGACACCAGCGTACTGTGAGGGGCCCTGTGCCAGTGCCGGCACCCATGAGTGGGCCCCCCTGCTTGCTCAGGGTCCCAGCACTTGCAAAACTTACCTCTCCCTGCTTCACCACTGTGACGTCTTCCGCATTTCCTGACAGTGTCATTCAGGTCAGAGAGCGCGATGACTTCACGTCTGTGCGCCCTCTGCCTGTTCAGTCACAGTGCAGAGAGCTGGAAGATGGCGACGCTGAGGAGTCCAGAGTAGAGCAGTACCCACCGAGGAGAGGTATTTCATTTTTTTAATGTTTGGTGCAATATATGAGGAGCATTATACACTGGAGAATTATATATGGGGCCCATCATACACTTGAGCATCATAGATAGGGCCCATTATACACTGGAGCATTATATATGGGGCACATCATACACTGCAGAATTGTAAATGGGACCCATCATATACTGGAGCTTCATATACGGGGCCCATTATATACTGGAACATCATATGGGGCACATTATATATGGAGCACTATATAGGCCCATCATACACTGGAGCATTATCCATGGGGCCCATCATATACTGGAGCATCGGATTGGGCCCATTTTATATGGCGCATCATATGGGACACATTATATATGGAGCATCACATGGAGCCCATTATGTATGGAGCATTAATATTGGTACCATTATATTTGGAGCATTATATGGGGCTCATCATACACTGGAGCATCATATATGGGGCCCATCATATACTAGAGCATCATATGGGGTTCTGTAATGTATGTAGTACAGTTCATATAGCGTCTTGTGCTTGGGTGCGATGAAAATACATGAGACACAGGTTTGATATAGAAAGTCTTGTATTACTTCATACAAGTTGGCAAAAATAGTCACACAGTTTGCAGACACAGAAGCAGGAGACACAGCAGGCCAGAGTAATCTAAGCTCAGCAATCACTCTCCACAACAGGTTCAGGATCTTCTTCTCTGTTACCGTAAGTCCATGCAAACGTGGGTCTTTCAAAGAGCAGGGTTCAGAGTCCACAAGTGCTTCAGAGTTCCTCAGTAGGAATAGCTGGAGTACAAGGTCCAAGGCTTTAGGAGTCAGGTCACAGGTTCACTGCAGGCTAGATTCTGAAGCACTGATTGCTCAGCTGTGGCTGCTTAAGAAGCAAAAGGAGAGAATCAGGGCGGGAACATGCAAGCTGGAAACTCCATTTTGACTGAGGGCAAGATAGCTGCAGCAAGACAGAAAGTAAAATGGCTGACGAACAAACTGAGTTTCAGGAACATGTACACAGAACCTTACATTACTCCCCCCTTAGGGACAACCTCCGGATGACCTCAGGCCAGGCTTGTGTGGGTACCTCTGATGAAACTGACGGAGCAAGCGAGGAGCATTAACGTTATTGACTGGTTCCCATGAGTTGTCCTCCACTGGGTAGCCCTGCCATTTAATCAGATATTGTAACTGATTTCTATACAACCTGGAATCTAAAATCCTTTCCACCACAAATTCTTCCTGACCATCGACTAGCACTGGGTCAGGGCAAGGAGAAGAACGTCCAGGAAACGTATTGGGTGTCGCAGCCTTTAGTAGGGATACATGAAAGACAGGGTGAATTCTCATAGTTCTGGGCAGTTGAAGACGACAAGCAATGGCACTTATAATTTTACTGATTTTATAGGGTCCAATGTACTTATGTCCCAACTTAGACGATGGAATCCTTAACTTAAGATTTCTGGTTGACAGCCAGACCAAGTCTCCTACCTTGAAAGCTGGTGCAGGTTTACGAAATTTATCTGCTGCTTTCTTGTACCTTTCCTGAGCCGATTCCAGATTCTCCTTTAGAAGATCCATATTCTTCTGTAAAGACGTGATTCTTTCAGCCACTGCTGGTAAAGGCGTTTCTATGGGAAATCGTGGTAGAATGTTAGGATGATAACCTAGATTAGAGTAAAAAGGAGACTGCTTAGTGGAGGCACTCTGAGAGTTGTTATACGAGAACTCAGCTAATGGAAGTAGATCCACCCAATCATCCTGTAGGTGGCAGATAAAGCAGCGGAGATACTGCTCCAGGGTTTGATTGGTTCGTTCGGTCTGTCCATTAGTCTGGGGATGAAAAGCAGAAGAAAGGTTTACTTTAATGTCCAATGCTGCACAGAAATTTTGCCAAAACCTAGAAGTGAATTGCACCCCTCGATCCGAAATAACCTCATCCGGTACTCCATGTAAGCGAAACACATCTTTAATCATCAAATCTGATGTCTGTTTTGCAGTGGGTAAGCCGACACAAGGGATAAAATGAGCTGCCTTTGTTAGACGGTCAACCACCACTAGAATGGTGTTCTTCCCTTGAGAGGTTGGTAACTCCACAATGAAGTCCATAGAAATGGATCCCCACGGGCGGGACGGGGTGGGAAGAGGCTGTAACAGACCAGTTGTTGAGGAGCGAGGTGTTTTGCATCTTGCACAGACTTCACATGAAGTGACATAGTTTAAAACATCCTTCCTGCAAGTGGGCCACCAAAAGAAACGAGAAAGAAATTCCTGTGTCTTTAGAATTCCTCTATGCCCAGCTATCTTGGAATCGTGGATGAGTTGCAATACTCTCAATCTGACTGTTTCAGGAATATACAGGCGTTGTCCCTGAATCCACACACCATTCTTAAAGACAAGACTTACGTCCCTTGGGGTTGTGCCAAAAAGGAATCCGCATGGTATGCTTCCTTGATGTCCTTAAGTAGGTCTTGATTATGAATTACTCCTAGGAATCTAGAGTTAGGAAGAATAGTCTTAGGAGGAGTAATTGGACGTGTCTCTGCTGAGTAAATCCTAGAGAGTGCATCAGCCTTTCCATTGCGCGATCCTGGTCTATAAGAAATGATAAAATTAAATTGGTTTAAGAAAAGATTCCAGCGAGCCTGGCGAGGAGTCAGGCACTTAGCCGACCTGATAAACTCAATGTTACGATGGTCTGTCAGGACGACTATTTGCTGTGCAGCACCCTGAAGAAGGTGTCTCCATTCTTTGAAGGCGGCAATAATGGCCAACAACTCTCTATTGCCCACATCGTAGTTCCTCTCAGCCGAAGACAACTGCTGGGAAAAGAAGGCACAGGGATGCAAGACATTCTTCTCACCTGTTCTCTGAGAGAGTATAGCTCCAACGGCACAGTCTGAAGCATCCACCTCTATTATGAAGGCAAGCTCGGGGTTGGGATGTACTAAGATAGGTGCGGTGGTAAATTTATCTTTTAGACGGGAAAATGCTTCCTGGGCTTGGGGAGTCCAGGAGAACCTAGACTCTTTCTGGGTAAGTTGGGTGATAGGTGACACTACCTCAGAGAAATTTCTAATGAAACGTCTATAGAAGTTGGCAAACCCGATGAAGCGCTGTACCTCCTTCACATTTCTAGGACTTGGCCAATCCTTGATGGCTTGGGTTTTGCTTCCATCCATACTAATTCCTTGTGTAGACAGTACATACCCCAGAAATTGAATTTCGGTCCTATGGAATTCACACTTTTCAAGTTTGATGTAAAGATGATTTTGTCTTAGACGTTCCAAGACCATTCTCACATGTCCATGATGTTCCTCTGTGGAGTTAGAAAAAATTAGAATATCATCCAAATAAATTACCACGAATGTATCTAGGAGATCCCTGAAGATGTCATTCACCAAGTGTTGGAAAGTGGCTGGGGCGGTACTCAGACCAAAAGGCATAACTAGATATTCAAAGTGTCCATAGCGTGACCTGAATGCAGTCTTCCATTCATCCCCAGGTCTAATACGGACTAAGTTATAGGCCCCACGAAGATCTAGTTTAGAGAAAATTTTGGCATGTCGCACTCTCTCCAATAACTCAGGAATTAAAGGCAATGGATAACGGTTTCTAATAGTAACCTTATTGAGTTCCCTATACTCTACGCATGGTCTCAGAGATCCATCTTTCTTCTTTACAAAGAAGATGGGTGCACCTGCAGGAGATGAAGAGGGCGTATGAAGCCCTTGGCTAGATTTTCGTCTATGTAATCCTTTAAAGCCTTTAGCTCGGGCCCCGCCAGGGGGTAGATCTTACCAAAAGGTATCTCTGCTCCAGGCAATAATTCAATTGGACAATCATATGGACGGTGAGGAGGAAGCTGGTCAGCGTTCTTCTTGTCACATAAATCCACATAGTCCTGGTATACAGCTGGTAGTTCAGGGACTGACATGGTTCCTTTAGGAACAGAGCAAGCTGAAACTTTTGGACTCATCTGTTTCTCTGGAAAGTGTAATTCCTTGGTCTCCCAGTTAATGGTAGGATTCTGAGCCTGCAGCCATTGTAGCCCTAGAATAATGGGAAAGTGGGGAGAAGAGATAAGCATAAAGGACAGTTTCTCTTGATGATCTTTACCCATAAGAACCCTCAAAGGCTCTGTTTCCTGATCCACTGGTCCAGAGGTCAGCAGGGAGCCATCCACAGTTTCCATCTGTACTGGAGTAGCCTTCTTCACTGAACGTATCCCCTGTTTCAGAGCAAAGGAGACATCCATAAAATTTCCACTTGCCCCTGAGTCGATCATAGCAGAGCTAGACACCCAAGCTGAGTCAACCCAGAGTTTGATGGAAAGAAAGCAATGAGAATTGTTTTTCTTACAACTCAGCTGGGACACCGCTGAGGAAACTTGAAAAATGGCAGCGTTTACACAGTCAACGTCCTCAGAGGTAACGGAGTTTAAGTCCGAGAAATCAAGATCTGTTGCTGCAGATCTCTCTGGAGCCTGAGTCTCGGACCTGACAGATCCCCTCTCGCAACACTCACAATGAATGAGTGCTGCAGTAGTCTTACGAGAACGGCTGGGCAGTTTATAATGAAGTGCCCTGACTTACCACAATAGAAACATAGATTCTCCTTAAAACGATGTTCCTTGCGTGCATCACTAACCCGTCGTTGTAAAGAGTCTACCTGCATGGGTTCAGGTTCAGGTTCCCGTGTAATCCTACTCAAAGGTTCCTTAGCTGGAGAGGAAGGTAGGAAAAGGTTAGTGCGATTGCTTTCGAATCATCTCTCTTGCCTGCGTTCAGTCAGACGAGTATCAATACGGATGCAGTAGTTAATAAAGTCACCTAACGCAGTGGGATGGTCGGCACGAGCAAGTTCATCCTTAATCAGTGGAGATAACCCCTTTCGAAAAATAGATTTTTTGGCGGAACTGTCCCAGGTGGTATCAAGGGCCCATCTCCTGAAATCCAAGGCATATTCAGCTACCGAGTGCTTACCTTGGCGCAAAGCTAACATGGCTGCTTCAGCTGTTGCACCTCGATTGGGGTCATCAAACACCTGCCCCATGGCTGAAATAAAAGCATCAAGGTGATTCAAACAATCATCCTCAGTCTCAATCAGAGGGTTTGCCCACATCAAAGCCTTGTTGGTAAGCAACATAATTATAGTAAGCACCTTAGATCGTTCAGTGGGAAATTGTGAAGCATGTGCAAAAAAAAAAGATTGCATTGATTAATAAATCCCCTGAATTTCTCACGTTCACCGCCAAAACGAAAAGGGGCAACTTGGGAATCCCAGAACTCGGGGCTACGGCAGGAGCCTGGACTCGCTCTTCTAGAACCTCAATCCTGGCTCGCAAATCCTGGGCAGTCTGTCCAAACACTTGCAAATTGTGATTAGTGAGGTCCTGTAGGCTTGAAAAACGGGTCTTTATATTCTGCAAATCTGCAAGGATATTATCAGTCACTCCGCAAAGTTCCTTTATGCGGGCCTCCATTTTCCAGATCTTTTAAGACAGGAGTACTGGAAGAAGAGGAGAGGAGAAAAAAAAAAACAATAGTGTTTACCTGTGGTAACACTGCAGAGAGAAAAAAAAATTAAGGGAACTGCTCACCTGGAATGGTTGTGAGAAGTCACAACCACTATCATCACAGAAAGTTCACCCGGACATCTGATATCCACAGTTACAGCAGACAAAAAAGAGAAAAGAAAAAAAAAAAACAATAGTGTTTACCTGTGGTAACACTGCAGAAAAAAAAACACTTAAGGGAATTGCTCACCTGGAATGGTTGTGAGAAGTCACAACCACTGTCATCACAGAAAGTACAACCGGACATCCGATATCCACAGTTATAGCAGACACAGCCTTTCCAGACCCAGCAGACACTAACGTTTTGGCTTCAGAATCTTGTAATGTATGTAGTACAGTTCATATAGCGTCTTGTGCTTGGGTGCGATGAAAATACATGAGACACAGGTTTGATATAGAAAGTCTTGTATTACTTCATACAAGTTGGCAAAAATAGTCACACAGTTTGCAGACACAGAAGCAGGAGACACAGCAGGCCAGAGTAATCTAAGCTCAGCAATCACTCTCCACAACAGGTTCAGGATCTTCTTCTCTGTTACCGTAAGTCCATGCAAACGTGGGTCTTTCAAAGAGCAGGGTTCAGAGTCCACAAGTGCTTCAGAGTTCCTCAGTAGGAATAGCTGGAGTACAAGGTCCAAGGCTTTAGGAGTCAGGTCACAGGTTCACTGCAGGCTAGATTCTGAAGCACTGATTGCTCAGCTGTGGCTGCTTAAGAAGCAAAAGGAGAGAATCAGGGCGGGAACATGCAAGCTGGAAACTCCATTTTGACTGAGGGCAAGATAGCTGCAGCAAGACAGAAAGTAAAATGGCTGACGAACAAACTGAGTTTCAGGAACATGTACACAGAACCTTACAGGTTCATTATTTATGGGGCATCATATAGGGCCCTTTTTATATGGAGCATCATATGGAGCACATATGGGGCCTATTCTGTATGGAGCATTATATGGAGCCCATTCTGTATGGAGCAATATATGGGGCTCATTATACTCTATGGGGACCGTCCTATACAGTATGGCACATTATATGGGGACCATCATATACTGGAGCATTTTGTGGGACCAATTATGTATGGAACAATATACTGGGCTCATTATCTTGTATGGAGCAATATATGTGGCTCATTATACTGTACGAAGCATTATATTGGGCCCATTATTCTGTATGTAGCAATATATGGGGCTCATTATTCTGTATGGCGCATTATGTGGTGGCCATAATACTGTATGGAGGACTATACTGTCCGTTTTGAGCTATTGTAGAATTTACGATAGATATCACTCATGTAATGTAAGAAGTGAAGTATTTGGCATTGTTCTATACCTATATTTCTCTGCCGTATCGGAGCATCATGAATTGTGGTTTGTGTTAAAGGGGCCCACTGAGACTCTTTCGCCCGCGGCACACGAAAACCTGGAGCCAGTCCTGCCCCCCCACAACTTTAGCCAAATAACCCCCAGTTTTCAATGCGTTACTATTATTATAAAGTAAATTAAGGTTGACAAGCTTAAGTAATAAGAATTGATGTCGTTGGCATTGAAATGGGCACTGTAGGTGTGTTTACTGTCCTCCATTCCCTGCCCACTTTTCTTCCCCGTTGACTTGCATTGGGGTCGGGTCGAGTTTCAGTCGAACCTTCGACTTTTTCTGATAGTCGGCCGATTTCGTTCGACTCGACTTTTGGGAAAGTTGGATGGTCCGAAACCCGACTCAACCTGCCGGAGACAAAGTCGCTCATCTCTAATGATCACATAATACTTTTTGCTACTTATGATTGGTGTTCTCAGACAGCACCAATCACCACTTGCCACCATTAATTATTTGTCACTACTTTACTCTTAAAACACTGTGATTGGCCGAACAGACTTGACGCTGATCACTCTTGTGGTAGGGAGGAGGTTCGCAAAGCTTCCCTCAGCTATTAGTAGTGATGGTTTGCTATCTGAAGCAGCAGTCATTTTTACTTGGTCACCGTGCGATTAGGTACAGTGACCAATTTTTGCAGCGCCATACATTACCGATTTTCGGTAACGTTCTTCTGACTGAGCCATGTACAACATCTGTGTGTTATATGTTTATACTATCGGCTTCTAATGATCCACAGCTTTTAGTTTTAGCTTCATTCCTGAAATATAGGAATCCACAGTATTTGCCAAATGCCAACACTCGGTTCTTCAATAAAAATCTTGCAAGCTTTATTGATGCTCCATGAAAAAATCCAATTTTCAATGGTTCTGTGAAAACAGCATATAAATCATATCAAATTTGGCAACAAATAAATGTCACTTTCTGAGCAACGTGTATCTGACCTGTGCAGTACTTAGCCTAAGGGCTCATACTCACTAAAAAATCGGATTGCACTCTGACCAATGTTATTCAATGGGTTACATCTCATCTGCGATTTTTTTCTCAGCTGAAATCGGACTAAGAAAAAATCACAGCATGCTGCGATTTGCCTCCGTATCTCGGATGAGACTCGCCAATGCAAGTCCGTTTTTTACAGATACCTTACCATTCTGTGGCATAGATCACTCTAAATGGTCCTATAAATGATTCTAGGAAATGCATTGCATATGCATGTCATACGGATGTCATACAGATGCTATGTGAGAAAAATCGCATTGTACTCGCATGACACTCGTCCCTTTTTTCTGTCCTGAAATCGGACCATTTTTTTCTCGCATATGGGTTTGAGCCCTTAGTCTGTAAAGCCTGAGAAAATTCAAAAGTGTGATCACTACTCAATTTTGTGAAATCCTCAGATGTCACAGTAAAAATCTAATAATTTATGATTACTAACAACAGGAAAGTGACAATAGAAAATAAATATTCATATTTCTAACTATTAATAAAAGATTAAATAATTCAAGCCTTAGAATAAAAATATATCCAACATTAAAATCCAAAAAACTTTTCATATTGAGAAATGCTCATCTTCAATTTCCCTCCAACAGGCCGTAATGTCATGATTTAAGAGATCATCTGTGAAATTTCCAAGAAAATCCTGAAAACATGACCTGTTGAGACACTAAAGGTTTGGAGTAGATAAACACTCTTCTACACCATAGAATCTGGCTTTAAAATTGCCAATTAAATAATTAACCACGCACAGTAAAAGCAGCTCAGGAGCTAGTATGCAAGACTAAGTGCAGGTCTCTTTCTACTTTGGTGAATACATTACACACGTATTTTTTATTTGAGTAGCCATCTGCCTCTTGTTCTCATCCACATGTTGTCTTCTCATGCTCCATCTAGTTTAATTTATCATTTTAGTGAGGAAGACTTTGTAAGTTCTAGAACTCATTTCATTTTCTCTATTGCACTCTATATGCTATATTAACCTGGTTATAGATCTAGACAATCATAACAAATGGAAAAATATATTTTACATGACATATTCAACCACACGTAGAGTAGTTTAGAAATGATACACATCTCAATAACATCTGCAGATACTATGTACCAAAAATTAGCCAAAATAATCTCCAACTAAATAATTTATATGTCATTAAACTAACTATTAATTTGGATAGAAAAAATGTAATATTTGGCAAACAAACATCTGATGACATGGCCCATGTTAGGCCTGATCACTAGAGATGAGCGTGCACTAAAATGCTTAGATGCTCATTACCTGAAAGAAGCCATTCTTAAAGCTCAGATGCTCATTTCAATTTAAAGAGAATAATGGGAGTCAATGGGAAATCAGAACATTTTTCTGCCAGACCCTACAAGGAGGTGAGGTGCAGTGATAATGTTCAAAAGGATGGGGAAAGTGCTATATGGAAGGAGAACAGCATGGGGAAGACCCCTGGAAGAATTTCTGACTCCCAGATTACTGCTGAGAACAATGGTGTCACACTTTTACTCCACTTTAAGGACGGACAATAAAACATTCAAAATCAATGAGAAATTGTAGTTTACAGGAAAAAATTATTAAAGATCATTTTTTCCTGTATAATTACTTGTAAAAAGGCAAAACTTAAAAAAGATTTAAAAAATAATAATTTAAGTAAACCTAAATTGATTTTTTAATTAAAAAAATGGAAATCTTAGTGTAATTTATGAAGGAAGCAAGAAGTGACAAAAAGTAGGGACTCAGAGGGACTCACAAACACACAGTGTCAGACAAAAATGAGGGATTCATACACATTCTGTTCAAATTGTCATGTAATAGAAATCTTAGACTCACAAAGGCTATGCACACAGTGCAAAGTCTGCAGAAAATTAAAAGCAGAATCATCCATACACCCTTCAAGGCACTAAGGCTATGCACACAGTGCAAAATCTGCCGAAAATTAAAAGCAGGGTCATCCATACACCCTTCAAGGCAACAAATGTGCTGCCTCATTCAAATATTATGAACAAAGTGTAGTTGTGGTACTTCTACACTCATAAAACTCTGCATACAGTGCAAAATCTCCCAAAAGTTACAAGCAGGTTCCTCCATAAACCCTTCAAGGCACTAAGTGTAATGCCTCACAAAAAATGAAGAAAGCGTAGTTTATGTACTCCTACACTCAAAAAGGAAAACATTATAAATAGGTGCATCACGTCATCCGTAGACCCTTGAAAGCAACAACTGATGGACCTCATTCAAATATTGAAGATTAAAAATACTTTATGTGCTGTAGTCATCTGGTGGAAAGGCCAAGGCTAAACCAGGCTTTCTTAATTTTCATCATAGTTAGCCTGTCAGCACTTTCTGTTGACAGGCGATAGCGCCTGTCTTTTATGACCCCTGGCGGCACTAAAAACCTACTCAGACAAGATTCTAACAGCAGGGCAGCACAACACCTCCAAGACAGACTGACAGCTCATGCCAGGTGTCCAGCTTTGATACCCAATAGTTGAAGGTGCGCACTGGTTTGGTCTGCCAGGTATTGCTCGACCATCTTTAAAAACTTTTCTTTCCTTGTCAAAAATATCCGGTCATCAGGGCATGGATGCTAGGAGGGTGTTATGAAATTTATGCAGGCCTTTGGCAGTGTACCCCTGCTTCTGCTGTCCCTGGTGTGTGCCTCTCTCACTTCTTCTCCTTGTTCAGGTAACGAAGCTTGACCCTTGCCGCTGGCTTTGTCTGATGGGAATTTTTTCGACAACTTTTCCACAATGGCCTTCTGGTATAGCACTATTTTAGTAGACCTCTCGGCCTCAGGAAGGAGAGATGAATATTTTTCCTTGTAGCGTGGATCTAGCAGGGTGAACAACCAGTACTCTTTTTGGCCAAAATGAATGTAACATGAGTGTTACAGGAAAGGCAACGATTCATAAAGTTTGCATATGTGCCAAGATCCCTACAACCAACACTTCCCTGTCTCCATTATGATAATGACTCTCCATCTCCTCCTCTTCCTCCTCATTCCCTCCTCAACCAATTCATTTAGGTTGTTTGGGTGTAAAGGGATGGCCGGGGGGGTCGATGCACTGGAAGCTGCTACGTATTTTACCTCTGTAGACTCCATTCGCCTGGGGTGTTCTCCTCCCGTGAGGGAGCATACAGAGCAATTAGAGTCAGAGTCCCAAATCACGTCAAACAGTTCTGCTTTATTTTCCTCTGGACACAGCACATCCAAGACACCATAAGCACATCTTAATCGATACCAGCAATACATTATTCACAATTCTGCCTCTTCTCTGCTGCCCCATAATGGACCACTAAGTATTGACGGGACGAGGAGCCCGGTGAAAATGGCACTTCAATCTCTTCCCCTGGAGACACTTCAATCCAGCATAAGAAAGACACATCTACTAGGTAGTCCACGCCTCTCTGGTTATCCTGCCCGGATACTTCTGATGGCCCACTCACTTCTACGCTTCAGCACGACCTCTTCTGCTGAGCGTTCCCACAGTGATTCTTCCACTGGACTACTGCTACATAAACCCACCCTCTTTGGGCTCACGTTTCCCATGGTGAATCCTTCACCGGCTTCTTCAGGGGTTGCTGGTCCCCTCTTCTTCCTACCCTATGCTCAGGGCCCAGGAACGTGGACTTCCTCACACTCCCAAGGTCCACCCCCGACTGACTCCCGCTAAGAAGAAGTCTTCCTAACAGATTCCCGCTTGGAGGCAATCCTTCCCTAGCAACAAGTCCCTAGCTATTGTCCTTATAGGACTGGATGTGCTCAATGCCCCCCTCTAGTGACCAAACCCAGTTACTGCTTTGACATTATTTTCTAACGTTCTAACTGGATCTCTAACGTGCCCCCATTAGCGATCCCTCGCAACACTTAACCCATAAATACATACACTACCCTAACAGTGCCCTCCTCTGGTGACCCCTAAGATGCACTATCTGCCTAACACTCAACCCCCACATATTAGACATGGCAACAATACCTAACATCATACAGTTCATACAAAACACACATTTACACATATCAAGACAATTAAAGGGGATGAAACATTTAAAGGGTTAATACCCTTGGCCTCCTAACATGTGTATTAGCCTCTGTTGCGCTAGCCAACAGCTTCTGAGAACCTTGAGATGGACACCGGGGCTTTTGGATCCACTAAACCTATGGTGCTAAAGGGAAAGATGGACTCAGATTCCAGAACCTCCCGCCTATGAGAGTTTGAGTGCACTGTTTGTGGTGGAGAAGAATTCCTAGTGCTAGAGAAGATAGCAAGAGGGATGCTCTACCCAATCCAAGAACTAAGCCTGAAATTAATCCGGTACCTGTAGGAAAGACTGTAAAACATTGGTTCTATCCTATATGACTAATTGTAATGATCAAAAGCAGAAAAAAGTAAAAATTTGAGTGTTTTAACTAATTCAGTGTCCTCTGGATTGTTTTCTGCTAAGGTTCTGGAAGATGGGAGCCTGGAGCCAGTGGAGGCCTATGGGCCACAAGTAAGTATGAAGAAACTCACACACAGCAGCACACCAGGACACGTTTTGTGTGTAGGGTGCCATAGCATGCAGAACCAGCTGCTCACCCACAATTACCTCGCTCAGGCACCTCACACAAGCATGATACATGCATGAGCTTGCCAAGATTCACAGCTGCCACCAGATTACAGTCATTATTATACACCACCATGACTGGTTGTAGGTTGAGTGGTCATAGCCACAGATCTGTCTGGTCTGTTATTCCTTTCAATAACTCTGCTGTGGTGTGTGTAGTTTGTCTTCTAGACAAAGTAGCTTCAGCACAGTCTGTTTCTGCTTTGCTAAGGCAGTTTTGCAGAGCTTCTAGCTTCCGGCTTATTTGGATGACGTGGTCTGAGGTAGAAAATCGGAAATGGAGGATGAGCAGGAGGGGGTGCTGGAACTGGTGTAGGAAGTGGAGGAAACTCTGATAGAAGCAGGCCCAACAATCCTCGTCATTGGTAGCACATGTGCTGTGCCAGGGTGGGACCCGCGCCCGGCCTCCACAATGTTCACCCAGTGAATAGAACGCTCCAGAAAATCTGAAAGCATTACAATGGTTTTTGGAGTTTGATAACTATTATCAAAAATTTATCTAAAACTATTGTCAAACCCCACTCTGATATGACTAGGAAAGGTATGGACTTCTCGAGGTGGTCCAACTGCGCACGGCAGGCATTTTTTTCTTTGAAGAGATGTTTTTCCACTGTGCCAGTACTTATACAACAGAATTCTTCTCAATCATTTATTGTCGAGGTTTATGCTTTGGAGGTGGCTGTATTATCTCAAGGGTAGTTGCCTAGTAAATGGCTTCCATGTATCTTCTCTAAAAAATTGTCATCGGCCGAAAGAAACTATGATATAGGCAAGAGAGAAATTTTGGCAATTAAGTTGGCATTTGAGGAACAGCATCATTTTTTGGAGGGGGCAGTTCACCTGGTCACAGTCATAGATGATCATAAAAACTTGGTGTACCTAGAATCTGTTAAATGTCTGTATCCTAGGCAAGATAGATGGTCTTTGTTTTCACCAGGTTTAATTTTGCGGTACTTAACATCCTGTGATTAAGAATGCCAAAGTGGATGCTTTGTCTCATATTTTCCTTGGGGTGGGAGTACTGATGGTGCTGTCCCTATTTTGCAAAAAGAGTGGTCATCTCCACAGTGTGTTCTGTTGTGAGCTTGAGGGTGAGATATTGAAGGCTCAGGGTGACGCCTCTGCTGATCCTTCAGGGAAATTGTTTGTACCTGTACATCTGCATCTCAAAATTTTAGATGCACATCATAACTCGGCTCTAGCTGGTCACCCAGATAGAAAGGTGACCTTGGGCCTCCTTTCTCATCGTTTCTAGTGGCCAACGTTGCGTAAGGATTTAGTTGACTTTGTGTCCTCTTGTAGTTTCTGTGCATGTTCTAACACCCGCAAACTCATCCGTCTGGGGCTCTTTTAGCATGAACCATTCCTGATTGACTATGTAACATAGTAACATAGTTATTAAGGTTGAAGGAAGACTTTAAGTCTATTTAGTTCAACCAATATCCTATCCTAACCTGCCCCAACATGTTGATCCAGAGGAAGGCAAAAAAAACCATGCGGCAAACACTAAGCTCCACATTGGGGGAAAAATTCCTTCCCGACTCCACATACAGCATTCAGACTAGCTCTCTGGATCAACGCAATATCTAGGAAACTAGTGTATATACCCTGTAATATTATACTTTTCAAGAAAGGCATCCAGTCCCTTCTTAAATTTTAGTAGGGAATCACTCATTACATTATATGTAATCATTTATCCACAGATTTCACAGGGTTCCCTCCGATGTGGTGTCAGATTGGGGGACCCATTTTATATCTAAATTTTGGAGGGTGTTTTGTTCGTGTTTAAGGATGCATCTGTCCTTTTCCTCGGCATTCCACCTTCAAACTAATGGTCAAACTGAACGCCTATACCAAAATTTAGAGACATACCTCAGATGTTTTTTGTCAGATAACCAGGAGGATTGGTCTTCTTTTTTACCACTTGCTGAGATTGCTTTTAACAATTGTAGCGAGTGCACTGGTAAGTCACCATTTTTTTTGTGCATATGGCTTCCATCCACAATTCTGTATCTTCAGTAAATATGAGTCTTCGAGGAGGAATAATTCTCCTCTTCGCTCTCATCTGTGTGGGGGACAAATACAAATGTATAGCTGATAAGAAATTATTGTCAGGTCCAGAGCTGAGAGTGATTGATTTAGTATGGCTGTCCACCAAAAATATTAGACTGAAAGTTCCTTCTTGGAAAATTGGTCCTAAGTTTATTGGTCCTTATAAGGTGGTCACCATAATTAACCTTGTAACTAGAGTTGAGCGATACTTTCCGATATCCTAAAGTATCGGAATCGGAATGGTATCGCCGATATCACTAAAATATCGGCGATACCCGATACCGATACCGGAAGTCCCATGTAAGTCTATGGGAACAAAATATCGCAACTAAAAAAACCCCATTCTTTCCTTGTAAACACTAAATATACACACATAGAATACATATATATATATACATGTCATTGTGACATATATATATACATATATGTATAGTTTATACACTTCTACATAGTAAAATATCCTCTGATTCAATTGCCCGGTAAAGTCCGGCTTCAGTGAAAAGACAGAAGCACCTGACATGAAATGACACTTGGTGTACATAGGGTTAACCATGTCTTTTCATGTCGTTTGCTATCTGATTTGCACAAACAATTAAATCAGTCTATGTGTGCAAAATTTCACACCTGTAGGGGTTAATTAAAGGTGTAAATTCGTTGTAAAAAAAACGGACTTTTTTGCTACGAATTTACACCTTTAATTAACCCCTACAGGTGTGAAATTTTGCACACATAGTCTGATTTAATTGTTTGTGCAAATTAGATAGCAAAGGACATGAAAAGACATGGTTAACCCTATGTACACCAAGTGTCATTTCATGTCGGGTCATAGGTCATAGGTGTTCGGTCTGGATGCCGAACTTTACTGTTCGGGTTCGCCCATCTCTACTTGCAAAATCACCAATCTATAGCACTAGCTTCTCCAAGAGCAGTTCTCCTAATCACAGCTCTGACTATCCTGAGCTATGTGCTTGTTCAAGTGCCATTATCTCTATATGTACCGTAAATACAGTGATAGCAGTGTACATTATAAAAGAAATCACTAATAGCTGAATGTGTTACAGCAGAACTTTATAGTTCTACTAATACTATAACTCAGCCTATCCTATCAGAAACAAAGAAGTAAAGAGCAACATAGCTCTGACCTGCTCCAGAGACAAATTGAGAATATTTCTTTAATTGTAACCACAACAATACCAGCACATTAAAAAGTTGTTGTTGTCCAATGTCCATATAGTACTATATTATGCTAAACAGTGGCCAGAGACCGCCATACCATGCCACAATAGTCCCATAGTTTGTTTTCATAGGACAGTGCGATTCTGTGCCTGCACACAGCCATATACTTTGCATAAAGTACCATATTCTACCTGCAAAGAACCAAATTGTGTGTTTGCAGTCCTACAATGAGCCTATATTGCACCCAATAAACTACACATTAGACCCAAATTAGAGTAATACTTGCCCATGTACATAGATGCCAGAGAGAACCACGTTTGTAAGTTACTGTGTATAACAACGCACATTATTCCATATTGTGCCCTGTTTGATTGATCCGATTCCTAACTGAAGGTGGTTTTCCAATCCTTAAAGAAAACTTCAAACTTGCTCCAAATAGTAAAACATAATCTAATATATTCATGTTTTACCCTTACCCCTCCTGTGCTGCTGGCCACAGGACCAACCGTGTGTTGCTTTCCATTGCGCTTGACAGCAGTGATTGGCTGCCTGAGTGACATGGCATTCAATCGACCTCAAAGCATGGTTAACAACTCCTGAAGGTTCTCAGCTCCCAAAACTTTCATGAATGGGCTAATCTCTAAATCCCACCCTTGCCCACTCAAATTGTATAAAATATAGACATGCGGACCCTCGATTTTACCTGATCCGTAGACCATATTGTTTTATATCCATTCAGGAGTTAGGAACACTCTGGCACAACAAGATACTTCTCTTTTATATCCTAAATATGCATGCATGCTAATATTCTGTTACTTTTGATGATGCCAAACCCTATATAGATTTGTATAATCATTGGTCACATGGCAAAACAAAAATAGGGACAAAGTCAAGTTTGACACCAAATCAGACAAATTCACATTTAGGAGAATCAAAGAACAATCAGACTAATGATCTGTTGAGACTGGGTACACCTTTAGAATACACATAGCCAGTGGCACAACATAAATCTTTTACACGTCAATGCAAAGTCAATAACATGGCCCTCTATAATTGAAAATAAAAATAGTTTGCGCACATAAAAACTACAAGACACAAAAGGATCTGTAGAAAAATAGGAATATGCATGTGTCAAATGGAAAACAATACATAAATTCAGACGCACTCTGTAGAACAGTTTGAGATGCAGATGTAATAATACAGTAATAAATAAATATTGCACTAAGACCCGTGAGAAAAAGGTGATGAGAAAAGCCTGTAGTCTATTATGTAGTAAACCCCAAACCAAAGGACTAAATAGTCATAATACGCATAAGGTATTTATTTATATGGGTATTAATATGGACAAACCCTGAAAAAGTAAAAGAGGTCCTCTTTTAACGATGGAGCAGAAAAACGCTGCAGAAATCCTAAAAAACCTTTTATGCAGAAAGGTCAGAAGAAATTGACACTGTCCCGCCGGTGACAGCTCAGATGAATGAGTATTAGTGGTGCACTGTGGAGAAAATAGTCCTGTTTGCACAGGTTTTACCTGACAACCCCGATGGGTCACTTGCAATAGAAAGTCAAATTTCAGCCTCCTCTGGCCTGCTGACAACCCCGATGGGTCACTTGCAGTAGAAAGTCCGACTTCAGCCTCCTATGGCCCGCAGACGAAACTTACATCCGTTGATGAAAGCCGGTGATCTCTGGCCTCCGTGGCCAGATCAGGAACGCCGGCTGATGATGTTGAATCCTCACTAGGAAGAAGGATGTGGGCAGGACCTGTTGGTAAACTAGCCTGCCTCAAGCACAGTAGTACACAAAATCGCAATATCTAACTGTCCCTCAGAGTGAGCAGAGTAGCGTTCTGTCCCTAACTGAGTTCACAGCACAGTGACGCTAAAATGGCTGCGGCGCCTTTTATAGTGCATTCTGACATCATTTCAGCAGCCAATCACAGCCATGCCATTAGTTAAGATGACCGCAGCATTACAGGATGTGCCCATACTTCATAAGATTCATCATTGGCTGACTAACATCACATTGCCTCTCAAAGAATTATGGGAACTTCCGATTCCGGTATACGATATTGAAAAAGTATCGGAATTAAGTATCGGAATTCCGATAACGCGAATATCGGCCGATACCCGATACTTGCGGTATCGGAATGCTCAACACTACTTGTAACTTTTCATCTCAAGCTTCCTCTGACTCTCAAGATCCATAATTATTTACACTGGTCTTTACCTAAAAAATATGTTGCACCTGTGGTACTGTCACCTTTGCTACTGCCACCGGTTATTATTGATGGCAATTTAGAATTTCAGGTATCGAGAATCTCTGATTCCCGTAAGGTTCGCCTCTCCTGAGTAAAGATGAGTGAACTTGTTTGGAAAACGTTCGCCAATCTCAAATTTGGCATGAACGTAGCTCATTCAGAGTCGTGTTAGTATTCCCGAGAATGTTTCCTAAAAATCGTCAAAATTCGGCAAAAGTTTGGTAAATTACTAAGTTCATTAAGGGCTCTTTCAGACGTCAGTGTTTCTGGTAGAAGCACGGGCCGCAAAATGTCCCGCACACGTGTACACCAGTGGCAATGGATGACATCCCTGTGTCATCAGTGTGACACGTGCCAGCACCTGGAAATCACCGGTACTGTTCGCACTGTTTCTCGGCACCGGGTGTTGAAGTGAAGACTGATCACATCATGGTACCCTGCTCACGCTGCGATCAGTGCAAGCAGAAGACAATGTTGACAGTTGGCTGGGGGTCAATGTTAATATTCTGGAAATTAAACAATATTCATAAAGGTTCCCAGGTGATTAATATCAGCTCTCAGCTGTATGCTTAATCTTTCCTGGTTATTAAAATGGGAGACCCCCAAAAAATTATACAGGATCCCCCTATAATTCTCCCTATATGTAATTACCAGCAAACGCTAGGCAGACAGCTGCGGGCTGATATTAATAGCCTAGGAAGAGGCCATGGATATTGACGTCCCCGGACTAAAAACATCAGCTCTCATCTGCCCCAGAAATGGCGCATACATAATATGCACCAAATCTGGCACTTAGCCTCTCTCTTCCCACTGGCCCTGGTGTATTAGCAAGTGGGGTGATAGTTGGGGGTTTGATGTAACTTTTGTATTGTCGGGTGACATCAAGTCTAGAGGATAGCAATGAAGAGGCATTTATAAGACATCTCATTACTTACCTCATTGTCAAATTGTATAAAAAAACACACACCCAGCATAAAGTCATTTAATTGAAAGATTTCTTAAATGAATGTAAATTAAACCATACTCACGTCATTGCCCATGCCACAGAAGACAGTGTCTCCTGTAATAGAATTAAAATAATAAATAATAATATTCCTCACCTGTTCGCAGAGAATATAATAATCCATTTGTCCCATGACGGGTCTAGCTCTGATATATCTAGATGGCAGGCTGCATTGTTGCATGATGTGACTATACAGCCTGCTATTCAACAGAGACATTAAGCAGCATGTGCTACCACTGTTCAGTGTCTTAGGATGAACTCCTATTACTTGACTGATGTCACCGCGAGCATGAGAAAGTTCTAACAATCATGGTATGATCAGAAAGTTCCTGGAAGTTCAGAGCCAATTAATTCAGTTCAACTCACTGACGTCAGCGTGAGCACCTTTACAAATTTTACCATGGTGCTCACGCTAACATCAATGAGCTGAACTGAGTTCATTGGCTGTGAACTCCCAGGACCTTTCTGCAGCACCACTAGCGTAAGAACTTTCTAGCGCTTGCAATTGCGTCAGTTAGGTCATAGGAGTTGACCACAAGATACTGAGCAGCGGTAGCAAACGCTGCTCAGTGTCTCTGCTGGATGGCAGGCTGTATAGTCACATTATGCAAAAATGCAGCCTGTCATCTATATGTAGCAGAGCTAAACCCATCGCGGGTTAAATGGATAGTAATCTTCTCTGTGGACAGATGAAGAATATTGTTGCAGGAGACCAAGGCTTCTGAGGACTGGTCGATGACGTGAGTATGGGTTATTTTAGATTCATTAAAAGAGTCTGTGTCATTCTTTCAATTAAAGGACTTTATTCTGGCTATGTATTTATTTGCAATATAACTATAGGATTAGTAATGGATAGGTGTCTTATAGATACCTCTCCATTACTAACCCATGGGCTTGATGTCACCAGATAATACAAAGGTGTCATCAACCCCACAAATATGAACTCCACTTGCCTCCCCCACAGGGCAAGTGGGAAGAGTCGGGCAAAGTGCCAGAATTGGACCCCAAAATTTGTTGTTTCATTTCTCCTGAGCAAGCTGATACCCAATATGAGAAAGAAAACCACTGTTTGGGCGCACAGCAGAGCCTGAACGGGAAGAAGTGCCATTTGACTTTTTGAATGCAAAATTTGCTGGAACAATTGACGGGCGCCATGTTGCATTTGAAGAATCTCTTATGTGCCTAAACAGTTAAAATCCCCAACAAGTGACACCATTTTGGAAACTAGACCCCTCAGAAACTGATATAGATTTGTGTTGAGCACATTGAACCCCCAGGTGCTTCACAGGTGCTTCACAGAAGCTTATAGTGTAAAAACAAAAAAAATCAAATTTTCCCCACAAATTTTTTTTAAGCCCAAAATACTGAATTTTCATAAGGGTAATCGGAGAAATTGCACCATACAATTTGTTGTGCAATTTCTCCTGAGTACAACGATACCCAATATAAGGGAGAAAACTACTTTTTGGGCGCTTGGCAGTGCTCGGAAGAGAAGGAGCGTCATTTGACTTTTTGAACGCAAAATTTCCTGGAATCATTAGCGGATGTCATGTCCCATTTGGAGAGCCCCTCATGTGCCTAAACAGTGGAAATCCCCCCACATGACCCCATTTTGGAAACTAGATCCCTCAAGGAATGTATTTAGATGTGTGATGAGTACCTTAAACCCCCTGGTGCTTCACAAAAGTTTATAACGTTGAGCCGTGAAAATAGTAATATCACATTTTACTCGCAAAAATATTATTTTAGCCCCAAATTTTGCACTTTCATAAGGGTAACAGGAGAAATTGCACCATACTATTTGTAGTGCAATTTCGCCTGAGTATGCCGATACCCCATATGAGGGAGAAAACTACTGTTTGGGCACACGGCAGGGCTCGGAAGGGAACAAGCATCATTTGACTTTTTGAATATAAAATTTCCTGGAATCATTAGTGGACATCATGTCGCATTTGGAGAGCCCCTGATATGCTTAAACAGTGGAACCCACCACAAGTGACCCCATTTTAAAAACTATACCCCTAACGGAATGTAGTTAGATGTGTGGTGAGCACCTTGAACCCCTAGGTGCTTCACAGAAATTTATAAAGTTGAGCTGAGAAAATAATAAAATCAAAAATTTCCTCACAAAAATTATGTTTTAGCCAAAAGTTTTTAATTTTCCTAAGGGCTAATAGGATAATTTTTACAACAAACTGAGGTCCATTTTTTCCTGAGTGTGCCAATACCCTACATGTATTTGGGAAATATTTTTCAGGCACAATGCAAAGCTCAGAAGGCAAGGAGCACCAGATTTTACCGTTATGGTTTGCAGGTACCATGACCCTCTGGAAGAGCCCATGAGTTGCCAGAACAGCAAAATCCCCCATAAGTGACTTCATTTTACAAACTACATCTTTCAACAAATTCAAATAGAGGTGCAGTGATCATATTGACACCAGGGACACAGAATTTTATATTGTTGGGCATTGAAGAAAAAATAATTGCATTTTTACCACCAGAATTTAGTTTTAGCCCCAGATTTTACATTTTAACACAAGAAGTGGGTAAAAATTGCACCATAATTTGTCCCACAATTTCTACCGAAGATGGCATATGTGGCTGTACAGTACTGCTTAGCCACACGGAAACTCGGCAGAGATGGAGTGCTATTTGCCTCCTGAAGCGCAGATTTTCCTAGAATAGTTTGCAGACTCCATATAGAGAGCCCCTAATTGCTAGAAGAGCAGAATCCCCCCTCAAGTACCCCATTTTGGAATTTATGCCCCTTTAGGAATTTATTTACAGGTGTAGTGCTGATTTTGACGCCATGGGTATTTTCCAGAAACAAGCAGCAATGAATGTGAAAATTGAAAACTACCATTGTAGTGACCAGATCAATACAAACCAAAAGAGACAAAACAGGTAAGGGGTTGCCAAATCGACCAATAGACTTAATAGGCGGCTGGCTCAGGTCCAATCTGACATATTATGGGTAAGCTATACTTAATAATGGTGTGAGGCATTCCAGTTTATATTATGCACATGCGTTTGATTAAACTGGTTCAGAGTTGTATATACAAATTCCCTTAATATGCGCATTCTGGCACTTTAGCTTCTTATGTATTTACAATAGGTGACCTTTGTAGCTATCATTATCTGATTCTTCTATGTATGTATTGTCAGTTATTATATGTTTAATAAATTTATATTTTTATAAGTAATTATGGACTCTATACTCCTTTATAGCCCTTGTGTTTCATTGTAGTGACCAGTACATTGTAGTGACCACTACGTTGCAGTTACCAGTACGTTATGCTCAGCCCGTGCTTCTGGAGACATGCACCTATAAGTTAGGTGGACTCTCATCGCTTCAAAAATATCAAACATGTGGACACTACATGTGGTTTAGGTACACTGTGGGGCTCAGAAGGGAGGGGGCATTTGGATTTGGGAGCGCAGAATTTGCTGAATTTCTTTTCGAGTCTGAGGAGCCATTTCGCTTTTCCCGAGCCTTTGTACTACCAGTAATGTCGAAGCCCCCTATATTTCCATTAACAGATGACAGCCCTAAGTGAGGGCTTGCTATTTTTGTGGACTGAGTTGAAGCTTTTATTGGGAACATTTTACATAACATTTGTGATCACATTTATCCGGCACTCAACGCTGACCACTTACTATGGGGTTTCCCTCTAAATCTCTGAGTGACGAGTTTCATATGAAACCCCTGAGGGATCCATTCACTATTATGAGGCATCAGATTTACTCTGGACTCCGTCTGGCCTCTGTTCAGTGGCGTCCTTCTTTTTAGAAGTGCACAAAACTGTGGCTGACGGCACTTGTAGGCAATCCTAAAAACACGGACACCACCGGATCATAGGTCCTATGGCATCCACAGTGCCTCATCTGTCTCTTCATAGGGAATCTTCCGCCAGAGGTTCCGCCTGAATCATGTATTTCAGAGATATACACGGAAATACCGGTGTAAGAGCTCAATGCAGACCTCAGGATAAATGTGCACAGAACCTTACTGCGATGTTTTGGGAAGCAGAATGAAAAAATCAACAGCTGGTGAAGAATCGGTTTTATTTAATTTTTACACCATTCCTTGTGCGGAATAAATAATCAGGCGACTTTATTCTTCAGGTCAGTGCGATTACAGCGATACTAGATTTATATCGGGTTTTTATGTTTGGCTGCTGTCACACACTAAAAGATTCTTTTTATTGCAAAAACTATATTTTAAGAGCTAATTTTTCCATATTTTGGCCAACAGAGTCATGTGAGTTATGTGAGAGTTTGTTTTTTGCAGGATGAGTTGCCATTTTTATTGGTACCATTTTAGGGGACATGACATTTTTTGATCGCTTTCTATTCCAATTTTCGGAAGGCAGAATGAACAAAAACCAGCATTTCTATCATTTTTTTATGTTTTGGCTCTTTTACACAATAAAAACTATTTTAAAGAAAAAAAATATATTTTTGCATCGCTTTATTCTGAGAGCTATAACTTTTTTATTTTTCTGCTGATGGAGCTATATCATGGCTTGCTTTTTGCGGTACAAGATGTTTACAGCGGTACCATGTTTATTTATATTTGTCTGTTTGATCGCGTTTTATTCCACTTTTTGTTTGACGGTATTATGATAAAGCATTGCTTTTTTCCTTGTTTTTTATTTAATTTTTATGGTGTTAGCTAAAGGGGTAACCAGTGGGACAGTTTTATAAGTCAGGTCATTGCAGATGCGGCGATACCAAATATGAGTACTTTTATTGTTTTTTTCATACAAATATTGATTTATGAATACAATATCTTTTGATTTTTATTATTATTTATGATATTTTGTAAAAATATTTTTACAATTTAAAACAGTTTTTTTTTACTTTTTTAATAAGTTTTTTACTTTGTCCCACTATGGGACTATCTTTTTTTTACAGGCTGATTGCTTCTACAGCATGGGGATGCAGCAGCATCCCCATGCTGTACAAACTGTCATCTCTGCACTGACAGCGAAAGTTGCTGATCATAAGAGTGATCACAACATTCAGGAGGGAGACAGAGGGACGGGAGCTTACTCTGCCTCCAGATTGTAGATTGGCACCCACGCGATGTCATCATGGGGGCCTGATCGTTGCCATGAAGGCCCCCTGATCACCAAGCCACAGAAAGCTTCTGAGTGTATGCTCACAGCATGGTATCAGAAGCTTTGAGTATAAAGCAATGCTAATGCACTGCAATGCTGTTGCACTACAATGCATTATACCTGCAAGCAAAGTAAAAAAAAGTGAAAGTCTTATAGAGGGACTAACTAAAATTTTTTTAAAAAAGTAAAAAAGAACAAAATAATAGTAATAATAAAAAAATTACATTAAGAAGTAAATACATATTTTTTATATAAAAAAATTAAACAAACAAAAAATGTACACATGCTTGGTATTGCTGCGTCCAGAACAACCAGATCTATAAAAGCGTTACATTAGTTAACCCCTTCAGTGAACACCTTAAAAAAAACACCAAAAAAAAGTAGCAAACTATGCTTTATCATCATATCGCTTGGAAAAATGCGATCAAAAAGACGAATGTTAAAAATGCTCTCAGAATAAAGCAATGCAAAAATAATTATTTTTTCTATAACAGTATTTATTGTGTAAAAGTGCCAAAACATAAAAAAACTCTAAAAATGTGGCGTCGCTGTAATCGCACTGACCCAATGAATAAAGCTGCCTTATCAACTTTACCACACGCAGAACGGAGGAAAAAAAGAAAACCAATTCCTGAATTGCTGTTTTTTGTTCATTCTTCTTCCACAAAAATCGGAATAGAAAGTGATCAAAAAATTTCATGTGACTGAAAAGGGTATCAATAAAAAGGTCAACTCATCCTTCAAAAAGAAAGCCCTAACATGACTCTGTGGGCCAAAATATGGAAAAATTATAGCTCTCAAAATATGGCGATGCATAAACTTCTTCTTGCAAAAAAAAGCGTTTTTTATTGTGTGACTGCAGCCAAACATTAAAAAATGGATATAAATGTAGTATTGCTGTAATTGCACCGACCTGAAGAATTAAGTCATCTAATAACTTATAAAAATAAATAAAACCAATTCTTCACCTGCTGTTGATTTTTTTTCATTCTGCCTCCCAAAGATCGCAGTAAGGCTCGGCTCATATTTATCCTGCACTCTGCGCTGAGCACTTACACCAGGGTTTCCATGTAAATCTCTGAAATACGTGATTCAGACTGAAACCCCAGCAGAAGATTCCCTATAATGATGCAGATGGAGGCACTGTGGATGCCATAGGACTTGTGATCCGGTGGTGTCTGTCTTTTTAGGTGTGCATAAAAACGTGGTCCACCATAGCTTTGTGCAACTCTGAAAGGAAGGACAACAGAGGCCAGAGTAACTCTGCTGCCTCATTGCCTCATTATAGTGATTGGATCCCTGCGGGGTTTTCATCTGTCACGTCACTCGGAGATTTAGATGGAAACCCCAAAGAAAGTGCTCAGTATAGAGCGTTGGATAAATGTGATCAAAAATGTTATGTAAAATGTTGCCAATAAAAGCTTTAACTCAATCAATCAATAATAATAATATTAATAATAATAATTTTACTTCTACTGTGCCAACATATTCCGCAGGACTTTACAATTAGGAGGGGACTTGTACAGACAATAAAAGACATTACAGCATAACAATTTACATAAATCAACAGATGCCAAGATGATTGAGGGCCCTGCTCACAAGCTTACAATCTATGAGGAAATAGGGGAGACACGAAAGGTGGATGGTAATGCTTTCATTGTTCTGACCAGCAATAATGTGATAAATCGGGTGCTCATGTAATGCTGCATGAACCGGTTATCAGCAAGATTGTGTAAAAGTACAAACACAGAGGGCTATTAAATGCATAAAGCGTGTGAATACATGATATGAGGAACCTGGTTATGAAGAAAATTTTGAATGGGCAACGCCGGTATCGTTAAATAAATGTGTTGAGGCTGTAGGCCAGTCACCCAATCAAAAAAGCAAGTCCCCACTCAGGTCTGTCATCAAAATATAGGTGGCTTCCACGTTACTGGTAGCATAAAGGCTCTAGAAAAGCTAGATGACTCCTTGCCTCTCAAAAGAAATTCAGCGAATTCTGCTCTCCCAAATTCAAATGCCCCCCCTTCGGAGCTACGGTGTGCATAAACCACCTTTAAGGTTCACATGTGTGACAGGGGTATAATTTCCAAAATGGGGTCACTTGAGGGGGGATTCTGCTCTTTAGCACTTAGGGGCTCTGTGTATGAAGTTGCAAACTATTCTAGGAAAATGTGCGCTCCAGCAGGCAAATAGCGCTCCGTCCCTCCCGAGTCTTTCCATATGGATAATCAGTACTGTACAGCCACATATGAGGTATTTCTACATTCAGCAGAAATTGGGACAAATTCCAGTGCCAATTTACCCATTACGTGTGTGAAAATATAAAATCTGGAGCTAAAACAAAATTTTGTGGGTAAAAATGTAATTTTTGCTTCACTGCCTAATTGTATAACACTCTGTGACATACATGTGGTGTCAAAATGATCACTGCACCCCTAGATTAATTCATCAACAAGTCTATTTTGTAAAATGAGGCCACCTATGAGTTCTGCTTTTCTGGCACCTCAGGGGCTGTCTCACAGTGGGTCATGGCGCCCTCAAATAACGATAGTAAAATCTGCACAACAATATGGCTCTCCTTCCATTCTGAGCTTCGCACTGTGCCTCAAAAGCAGTTCCCAATTACATGCAGGGTATTGGCGCAATCAGGAGAAATTTCTCAACAAACTGAGAGGTCCATTGTTTCCTATTCGCCCTTATAAAAATAAAAAAATTGGGGCTAAAACAACATTTTAGTGGAAGAAATGTAATTATTCTTTCGTCACCACCGAAGAGTATAAATTTCTATGACACACCTGTGGCATCAATATGATTACTAAACAATTAAATTAATTTATTGAGAGGTGTAGTTTGTAAAATTACATCACTTATTGGGGGTTTCTTCTGTTCTGGCACCTCAGGGGCTCTGCTAATGTGACATGGCACCCACAAACCATTCCAGCAAAATCTGAACTCCTATATGGCGCTTCTTCACTTCTGAGCTTTGCACTGTGCCTCAAAAGTAGTTTTCATCCACACATGGGGAATTGGCACACTCCAGAGAAATTGCACAACAAAATTTGGAGTCAATTTTCTCCTGTTTCTCTTTAGAAAATAAAAAAATTGGGGCTAAAAGTAAAATTTTTCTGGAAAAATGTGATTTTTTTTAAATCTATGTTTTAAACTTCTGTAAAGCACCTGGTGGTTGAAGATGCACACCACACATCTAGATAAGTTCCTTAAGGGGTCTAGTTTCCAAAATGGTGACACTCGTACTCTCTTGACTCCAGCCAATTTTCCCCTCAAAAAGTGAAACCTCGCTCCTTCCCTTCTGGGTCCTGCCGTGCACCCAAACAGTGGTCTTCCTACACACATGGGGCATTGGCGTACTCAGGAGGAATTGCTCAACAATCTTTGGGGTCCATTTTCTCCTGCTACCTTTCTTAAAATAAAAAATTTTGGGAAAAAAGATGAGTTTTGTGGAAAAAATTTGATTTTTAATTTTCACGGCTCTACCTTATAAACTTATGTGAAGCACCTGGAGGTTCAAACAACTAGTTAGTCCCTTGAGGGGGTCTAGTTTCGAAAATGGTGTCACTTTTGGGGGTTTCTACTATTTATTATTTTTCATATTTTATATAATTAAAAAAAGGTTAATTTTTTTAAAAATAAACATCAATACTTTACTACTTTTAATTGTTGAAAAAAAATTTTGATTGCACCTTTCCTTTACTTTTTTTCCACATTCGCACTTTCCTTCTAACCTTTTCGACCACAATATATTAACCTAATAAGTAGAGATGAGCGACTTTGCTCGGAGGTCGAGTCGGGTTTCGGACCACCCGACTTTTTCAAAAGTTGAGTCAAACGAAATCAGCCGACTATCGGAAAAAGTCGAAGGTCCGACTGAAACTCGACACGACCCCAATGCAACTCAATGGAGAAGAAAAGTCGGCAGGGAGTGGAGGACAGTAAACACACCTACAGTGCCCATTTCAATGCCAACGACATCAATTTTTATTTCTTAAGCTTGTCAACCTTAATTTATTTTATAATAATAGTAACGCATTGAAAACTGGGAGTTATTTGGCTAAAGTTGTGGGGGGGGGGGGCAGGGCTGACTCCAGGTTTTCGTGTGCCCAGGGCAAAAGAGTCTCAGTGGGCCCCTTTAACACATACCACAATTCATGATGCTCCGATACAGCAGAGAAATATAGGTATAGTACAATGCCAAATATTTCACTTCTTACATTACATGAGTGATATCTATTGTAAATTCTACAATAGCTCAAAAACCAGATAGTAGAGTTGAGCGAAACAGGTTGTTCAGATTAAAAAATCACCGACTTTCGCCGAGCGAAACCCGACCATATCGTGAGGTCGACCATGCGGTCGTCAACCCGAGCGCCAGAGTCGGTTTTCCCATAATGCTTGCAGGTGCCTTTTCTCAGCCAATGAGCAAGTACGCACTCTGTGGGCAACGAGATGACATGGGCAGCGGCCACCACCATCTTAGAGAAGGGCATTGCAGTGATTGGCTTGCTTTGTGTGGCATCACAGTATCTATAAACGACCTGACCGCCGACCGCCATTTTACTTCTGCCGATCTTAGTGTAGGGAGAGGTTGTTGCCGCTGTTTCTCAGTAGGGAGAGAGTTAGGCAGGAAGCAAAGTGATTCTGTGCTTGTGCTTATAGCAATTGTGCTGTACAGTTAGTGTGCAGTGACAGGGGAGGATTTTGTTGTGTGCAGCAGCGCTGGTTATTAGGCTGCCTGCCAGTGACAGGGGAGGATTTTCTTTTGTGCAGCAGGAGCAGAGCTGGTTAATAGGCTGCGTTCTAGCTGTATTGCTGTGTGTACACTGCTGTGCAGACTGCTTTTTACACAGCACTAATACTTTTATTCTTTTTTCTGCACAGTTACAGAGCGTTCATTTTTTCCCCACACCGTATAGAGCTGTACGCTCCTCACACAGTACCATGTACTGGCTGGTATCACGGACAAATGCATGCTGACTATCTGTGTGTGACTCCGGAAATATATACGGAGATTTACAATTCTTTCACTATGCTATATACACCTGGTATCTGGTGTACCCTTTTTCGGCTTTTTATATTTGGTCTAATCCATATGAGCCTGTGAGCGTCTGTGTGTTACTCCGGAAATATATACGGAGATTTAAAATTACCCATCATTGTATACGCTGTTATCTGATAATACAGTACCTTTTCCTGCTTTTTATTTCTGGTCTAATCATACTGAGCATGTGAGCGTCTGTGAGTTACTCTCGAATATATACGGAGATTGACAATTACCCTACACTGTATACAGCTGTATGCTTGTGATGCAGTACCTTTTTCAGCTTTTTATTTCTGGTCTAATCCATACTGAGCCTGTGAGCGTCTGTGTGTTACTCCGGAAATATATACGGAGATTTACAATTACCCCTACACTGTATACAGCTGTATGCTTGTGATACAGTACCTTTCTTCAGCTTTTTATAATCTTGTCTAATCTATACTGAGCCTGTGAGAGTCTGTGTCTGACTATGGAAATATATGCAGAGATTTAAAATTGCCCCAACACTGTATATGCCTGGTATCTGGTGATACAGTACCCTTTTTCAGCTTTTTATATTCTGGTCTAATCCTTACTGAGCCTGTGAGCGCCTGTGTGTTACTCCGGAAATATATACGGAGATTTAAAATTACCCCTACACTGTATACAGCTGTACGCTTGTGATACAGTACCCTTTTTCAGCTTTTTATATTCTATAGTTATAGTTATTAAGGTTGAAGGAAGACTTTAAGTCCATCTAGTTCAACCCATATCCTATCCTAACATGCCCTAACATGTTAATCCAGAGGAAGGCAAAAAAAAAAACCCAAGTGGCAAACAGTGAGCTTCACATTAGGGAAAAAGATTCCTTCCTGACTCCACATACGGCAATCAGACTAGCTCCCTGGATCCAAGCAATATCTAGGAAACTAGTGAATATAGCATGTAATATTATACTTTTCAAGAAAGGCATCCAGTGCCTTCTTAAATTTTAGTAGGGAATCACTCATTACAACATTATACGGTAGAGAGTTCCATAGTCTCACTGCTCTTACAGTAAAGAATCTGCGTCTGTGATTATGACTAAACCTTCTTTCCTCCAGAAGTAGAGGATGCCCCCTTGTCCCCGTCACAGGTCTAAGAGTAAAAAGATCATTAGAAAGGTCTTTGCACTGTCCCCTCATATATTTAAACATTGTAATAAGATCACCCCTAAGCCTTCGTTTTTCCAAACTAAATAACCCCAAGTGTAATAACCTGTCCTGGTATTGCAGACCCCACAGTTCTCTAATATCCTTGGTCGCTCTTCTCTGCACCCGCTCCAGTTCAGCTATGTCTTTCTTATACACCGGAGTCCAGAACTGTACACAGTATTCTAAGTGTGGTCGCACCAGTGACTTGTATAGAGGTAAAATTGTGTTCTCCTCATGAGCATCTATGCCTCTTTTAATGCATCCCATTATTTTATTTGCCTTTGCAGCAGCTGCGTGACATTGGCCACTAAATGTGAGTTTGTCGTACACCCATACACCCAGGTCTTTTTCAGTGACAGTTTTGCCCAGTGTTTTACAATTAAGCACATAATTATACATCTTGTTTGTTCTACCCAAGTGCATGACCTTACATTTATCCCCATTAAAGCTCAAGCTCATTTTCCATTTATCAGCCCAAGCTTCTAGTTTACATAAATCCTCCTGTAAAATAAAATTGTCCTCCTCTGTATTTATTACCCTGCAGAGTTTAGTGTCATCTGCAAATATTGAAATACTACTCTGTATGCCCCCTACAAGATCATTAATAAATATTTTAAAGAGAAGCGGCCCCAATACTGACCCCTGTGGTACCCCACTGCTAACCGTGACCCAGTCTGAGTGTGCTCCATTAATAACCACCCTTTGTTTCCTATCCATGAGCCAGTTCTTAACCCACTTACACATATTTTCCTGTTATGAATGTTTTAGAAATGAATTCTGAGCAGAAGCTCCCTCTGGTGGTTACAAACAGTACTGAACCATTCAATGAGGATTGGCAATCAGGAATTACAGACTGGCTGGATATAAGGGAGGTTCCCCCCATCATGGTTGCCGGTGATCAATTGTTCTTGTCTCAACTGTGGTTCCTGGTTCACTTGGAAGCTTGCTGAGTCTTGCCTCTTCTCTTGCTCTCAGATAAGATATTTTCTGTTTTTTGTTTTTGTGCTTGCCATTTGCATTTTTCTCTGCATTTCTGTGAGGTTGGCCAGGTTCCCCTCCCCGGGGGGCTTGGTCTCCTCTTGGTTCCTCTGGAGCCACTGTTGTATGTTCATTTGCCTTTTCCAGTTATTTCTGTGGCTGCGGCTTAGTTTTGTTACACCAGAGAACTAATTTAGGTAGTAGAGGTCGTGTGATCTCAGGTGTTTTTGCAATTAGTAGCGTTGGCTTTTTTTAGGGTTTTTTGGAATTGCAGTAAGTATCCTTCCTATCCTTTTCTGTCTAGGCAGATTGGGCCCCAGCGTTTGCTCATACTATTGTCTGTCTGTGTCTGTATTTCCTCTTGTCTAACCGCCATTACATATTTCGGGGCTTCCTATGTTCTTTGGGGATCTGCTCCGGGGCAGATAGCTTTCCTCTTTCTATCTTTAGGTGTAGTTAGCCTCTCAGGCTGTGACGAGGCATCTAGGACCAACGTAGGAACGCTCCACGGCTGCCTCTAGTTGTGGTGGTTAGTCAGGGTACTGCAATCCAGTAGATTCCAACCTCTCTGGTGTATTGCTGTTTTTGCCTGCTCTCCTCAGCTACCAAAACATAACAGTATCACCGGCCCAAACTGAAAATTATATGGTACTCACAGAAGGGAAAAATAGTGTGGAAAGAAAAAATTTGTCAGAGATTTTTTTTTTTTTTCTGCATTATTTTTTCCCTCTTTTTCTCTGGGTGCTGAGGAGGATTTTTTTTTCTCTCAATGGAGTTTGCACAGTTGTCTGGCCATGTGGATCAGCTTGCCACTGAAGTTCGGAGTATTGCTACCTCTCTTGCAGGGTTGCCGGTTGTGGAACCTAGGATCCCCATGCCAGATTTGTTTTGGGGGGATCGAGCTAAATTTCTGAATTTCAAAAATAACTAAGTTGTTTTTTGCCTTAAAACCTAAGTCCTCAGGGAACGCAGCACAGCAGGTTCAAATTGTCATCTCTCTCCTGCGTGGCGATCCTCAGGATTGGGCTTTTTCCCTGACACCTGGGGACCCTGTTTTGAGTGATGTTGATGCATTTTTTCTGGCTCTGGGGTTATTGTACGATGAACCTAATGTCACTGATCAAACTGAAAAAACCTTGTTGGCATTAAATCAGGGGCTTGAGGACGCTGAGTTATACTGTCAGAAATTCCGAAAGTGGGCAGTCCTGACCAAATGGAATGATGATGCTTTGGCAGCCCTTTTTCGGAAGGGTCTGTCAGAGAATGTAAAAGATGTTATGGTGGGTTTCCCTGCTCCCTCTGGTCTCAATGATTCTATGTCATTAGCGATTCAAATTGACAGACGTTTGCGTGAGCGTAGAGGTATGCGTGGAATAGTGTTGCCTTGTGAACCAGCTTCTGAACCCATGCAGTGTGATAGAGTGGCTTCTGGGGCACAGCGTCATGAGTTTCGAAAACGCAATGGGTTATGTTTCTACTGTGGTGATGCCTCTCATGCTATTTCAGTCTGCCCTAAGCGGGGAAGACGTTTTGCACGCTCAGTTGTCTTGGGTAGTGTTCAGACTAAATTTCTGTTGACTGTTACCCTGATTTGCTCCCTGTCCACATTTTCTGCTCAGGATTTTGTTGATTCAGGAGCAGCTATTAACCTGATGGATTTTGATTTTGCTAAATGTTGTGGGTTTCCCTTGATACCCCTACGGAAGTCTATTCCCCTACTGGGGATTGATTCTACCCCTTTGGCTGAGAATAAACCCCAGTTCTCTACTCGGGAGATAATGAGGGTTGAACCTGATCATCAGGAGAGTTGCAAATTTTTGGTGCTGTATAATCTGCATGACATTATTGTACTAGGTTTCCCTTGGTTGCAGTCTCATAATCCTGTTTTGGATTGGAAATCTGTGTCTGTAACCAGTTGGGGCTGCCAATGTGTTAATGCCAACACTCCTGTTTTTTCTGCCTCTCCCCAGGCTCAAGATGTGCCTGATTTTTTGACTGATTTTTCTGATGTGTTTAGCGAAAGTAAATCTGCATCCTTGCCCCCCCATAGGAGCTATGACTGTGCTATTGAATTAGTGCCTGGTAGTAAATTCCCTAAAGGTCGCCTTTTTAACTTGTCTGTACCTGAACATGACGCTATGCGGTCTTATATCAAGGAGTCATTGGAGAAGGGTCATATCAGACCTTCCTCTTCACCCTTGGGTGCTGGTTTTTTCTTTGTGGCCAAAAAGGATGGTTCATTAAGGCCGTGTATTGATTATCGTCTCTTGAACAATATCACTGTGAAATATCAATATCCGTTACCCTTGATTTCTGACCTGTTTTCCAGGGTGAAAAGAGCTACTTGGTTTACCAAGCTTGACCTCAGGGGGGCGTATAACCTTATTCGTATTAAGCACGGGGATGAATGGAAGACGGCGTTTAATACCCAGAGGGGCATTTTGAGTACCTAGTGATGCCCTTTGGGCTCACTAATGCTCCTTCCGTCTTGCAGTCCTTCATGAATGACATTTTCAGGGATTTTGTGGATAAATTTCTGATTGTTTATTTGGATGATATCTTGATTTTTTCCAATGACTGGGACTCTCATGTGAAACATGTTCGGACTGTGTTCCAGATTTTGAGAGAGAATGCTCTGTATGTGAAGGGATCAAAGTGTCTTTTTGGCGTACAGAGGATCTCATTTCTGGGATTCATTTTGTCTCCATCTGTTATTGAAATGGACCCGGTCAAGGTTCAGGCCATCTGTGATTGGGTCCAACCTACTTGGCTCTTCAGAGATTCTTGGTGTAATGTATGTAGTACAGTTCATATAGCGTCTTGTGCTTGGGTGCGATGAAAATACATGAGACACAGGTTTGATATAGAAGGTCTTGTATTACTTCATACAAGTGGCAAAAATAGTCACACAGTTTGCAGATACAGAAGCAGGAAACACAGCAGGCCAGAGTAACTTAAGCTCAGCAATCACTCTCCACAACTGGTTCAGGATCTTCTTCTCTGTTACCGTAAGTCCATGCAAACGTGGATCTTTCAAAGAGCAGGGTTCCAGAGTCCACAAGTGTTCCAAAGTTCCTCAGTAGGGAATAGCTGGAGTACAAAGTCCAAGGCTTCCAGGAGTCAGGTCACAGGCTCACTGCAGGCTTGATTCTGAAGCACTGATTGCTCAGCTGTGGCTGCTTAAGAAGCAAGAGGGAGAGAATCAGGGCGGGAACATGAAAGCTGGAAACTCCATATTGACTGAGGGCAAGATAGCTGCAGCAAGACAGAAAGCAAAATGGCTGACGGAAAAACTGAGTTTCAAGAACATGTACAAAGAACCTTACATTACTCCCCCCTTAGGGACAACCTCCGGATGGCCTCAGACCAGGCTTGTCTGGGTACCTCTGATGAAACTGGCGGAGCAAACGAGGAGCATTAACGTTATTGACTGGTTCCCATGAGTTGTCCTCCACTGGGTAGCCCTGCCATTTAATCAAATATTGTAACTGATTTCTGTATAACCTGGAATCTAGAATCCTTTCCACCACAAATTCTTCCTGACCATCGACTAGCACTGGGTCAGGGCAAGGAGAAGAACGTCCAGGAAACGTATTGGGTGTTGCAGCCTTTAGTAGGGATACATGAAAGACAGGGTGAATTCTCATAGTTCTGGGCAGTTGAAGACGACAAGCAACGGCACTTATAATTTTACTGATTTTATAGGGTCCAATGTACTTATGTCCCAACTTAGACGATGGAATCCTTAACTTAAGATTTCTGGTTGACAACCAGACCAGGTCTCCTACCTTGAAAGCTGGTGCAGGTTTACGAAATTTATCTGCTGCTTTCTTGTACCTTTCCTGAGCCAATTCCAGATTCTCCTTTAGAAGATCCATATTCTTCTGTAAAGACGTGATTCTTTCAGCCACTGCTGGCAAAGGCGTTTCTATGGGAAATCGTGGAAGAATGTTAGGATGATAACCTAAATTGGAGAAAAAAGGAGACTGCTTAGTGGAGGCGCTCTGAGAGTTGTTATAAGAGAACTCAGCCAATGGAAGTAGATCCACCCAATCATCCTGTAGGTGGCAGATAAAGCAGCGGAGATACTGCTCCAGGGTTTGATTGGTTCGTTCTGTCTGTCCATTAGTCTGGGGATGAAAGGCAGAAGAAAGGTTTACTTTAATGTCCAATGCGGCACAGAAATTCTGCCAAAACCTTGAAGTGAATTGCACCCCTCAATCCGAAATAACCTCATCCGGTACTCCATGTAAACGAAACACATTCTTAATCATCAAATCTGATGTCTGTTTTGCAGTGGGTAAGCCGACACAAGGGATAAAATGAGCTGACTTTGTTAAACGATCAACCACCACTAGAATGGTGTTCTTCCCTTGAGAGGTTGGTAACTCCACAATGAAATCCATAGAAATGGATCCCCATGGGCGTGACGGGGTGGGAAGAGGTTGTAACAGACCAGTTGGTGAGGAGCGAGGTGTTTTGCATCTTGCACAGACTTCACATGAAGTGACATAGTTCAAAACATCTTTCCTGCAAGTGGGCCACCAAAAGAAACGAGAAAGAAATTCCTGTGTCTTTAGAATTCCTCTATGCCCAGCTATCTTGGAATCGTGGATGAGTTGCAGTACTCTCAATCTGACTGTTTCAGGAATATACAGACGTTGTCCCTGAATCCATACACCATTCTTAAAAACAAGACTTACGTCCCTTGGAGGTTGTGCCAACAAAGAATCCGCATGGTATGCTTCCTTGATGTCCTTAAGTAGGTCTTGATTATGAATCACTCCCAGGAATCTAGAGTCAGGAAGAATAGTCTTAGGAGGAGCAAGTGGACGGATCTCTGCTGAATGAATCCTAGAGAGTGCATCAGCCTTTCCATTGCGCGATCCTGGTCCATAAGAAATGACAAAATTAAATTGGTTTAAGAAAAGATTCCAGCGAGCCTGGCGAGGAGTCAGGCATTTAGCCGACCTGATAAATTCAAGGTTACGATGGTCTGTCAGGACGACTATTTGCTGTGCAGCACCCTGAAGAAGGTGTCTCCATTCTTTGAAGGCGGCAATAATGGCCAACAATTCTCTATTGCCCACATCGTAGTTCCTCTCAGCCGAAGACAACTGCTGGGAAAAGAAGGCACAGGGATGCAAGACATTCTTCTCACCTGTTCTCTGAGAGAGTATAGCTCCAACGGCACAGTCTGAAGCATCCACCTCTATTATGAAGACAAGTTCGGGGTTGGGATGTACTAAGATAGGTGCGGTGGTAAATTTATCTTTTAGACGGGAAAATGCTTCCTGGGCTTGGGGAGTCCAGGAGAACCTAGACTCTTTCCGGGTAAGTTGGGTGATAGGTGACACTACCTCAGAGAAATTCCTAATGAAACGTCTATAGAAATTGGCAAACCCGATGAAGCGCTGTACCTCCTTCACATTTCTAGGACTTGGCCAATCCTTGATGGCTTGGGTCTTGCTTCCATCCATACTAATTCCTTGTGTAGACAGTACATACCCAGAAATTGAATTTCGGTCCTATGGAATTCACACTTTTCAAGTTTGATGTAAAGATGGTTTCGTCTTAGACGTTCCAAGACCATTCTCACATGTCCATGATGTTCCTCTGTGGAGTTAGAAAAAATTAGAATATCATCCAAATAAATCACCACGAATGTATCTAGGAGATCCCTGAAGATGTCATTCACCAAGTGTTGAAAAGTGGCTGGGGCGGTACTCAGACCAAAAGGCATAACTAGATACTCAAAGTGTCCATAGCGTGACCTGAATGCAGTCTTCCATTCATCCCCAGGTCTAATACGGACCAAGTTATAGGCCCCACGGAGATCCAGTTTAGAGAAAATTTTGGCATGCCGCACTCTCTCCAATAACTCAGGGATTAAAGGCAAAGGATAACGGTTTCTAATAGTAACCTTATTGAGTTCCCTATAGTCTACGCAGGGTCTCAGAGATCCATCTTTCTTTTTCACAAAGAAGATGGGTGCACCTGCAGGAGATGAAGAGGGGCGTATGAAGCCCTTGGCTAGATTTTCGTCTATGTAATCCTCTAAAGCCTTTAGTTCGGGCCCCGCCAGGGGGTAGATCTTACCAAAAGGTATCTCTGCTCCAGGCAATAATTAAATTGGACAATCATATGGACGGTGAGGGGGAAGCTGATCAGCGTTCTTCTTGTCACATAAATCCACATAGTCCTGGTATACAGCTGGTAGTTCAGGAACTGACATGGTTCCTTTAGGAACAGAGCAAGCTGAAACTTCTGGACTCATCTTCTTCTCTGGAAAGTGTAATTCCTTGGTCTCCCAGTTAATGGTAGGATTCTGAGCCTGCAGCCATGGTAGCCCTAGAATAATGGGAAAGTGGGGAGAAGAGATAAGCATAAAGGACAGTTTCTCTTGATGATCTTTACCCATAAGGACCTTCAAAGGTTCCGTTTCCTGATCCACTGGTCCAGAGGTCAGCAGGGAGCCATCCACAGTTTCCATCTGTACTGGAGTAGCCTTCTTCACTGAACGTATCCCCTGTTTCAGAGCAAAGGAGACATCCATAAAATTTCCACTTGCCCCTGAGTCGATCATAGCAGAGCTAGACACCCAGACTGAGTCAACCCAGAGTTTGATGGAAAGGAAGCAATGAGAATTGTTTTTCTTACAACTCAGCTGGGACACCGCTGAGGAAACTTGAAAAATTGCAGCGTTTACACAGTCATCGTCCTCAGAAGTAACGGAATTTAAGTCCGAGAAATCAATATCTGTTGCTGCAGTTCTCTCTGGAGCCTGAGGCTCGGACCTGACAGATCTCCTCTCGCAACACTCACAGTGAATGAGTGCTGCAGTAGTCCTACGAGAACGGCTGGGGCAGTTTATAATGATGTGCCCTGACTTACCACAATAGAAACATAGATTTTCCTTAAAACGATGTTCTTTGCGTGCATCACTAACCCGTCGTTGTAAAGAGTCTACCTGCATGGGTTCAGGTTCAGGTTCCTGTGTGATCCTACTCAAAGGTTCCTTAGCTGGGGAGGAAGGTAGGAAAAGGTTAGAGTGATTGCTTTCGAACCATCTTTCTTGCCTGCGTTCAGTCAGACGAGCATCAATACGGATGCAGTAGTTAATAAAGTCACCTAACGCAGTGGGAGGGTCGGCACGAGCAAGTTCGTCCTTAATCAGTGGAGACAACCCTTTTGAAAAATAGATTTTTTGGCGGAACTGTCCCAAGTGGTATCAAGGGCCCATCTCCTGAAATCCAAGGCATATTCGGCTACCGAGCGCTTACCTTGGCGCAAAGTTAACATGGCTGCTTCAGCTGTTGCACCTCGATTGGGGTCATCAAACACCTGCCCCATGGCTGAAATGAAAGCATCAAGATGATCCAAACATTCATCCTCAGTCTCAATCAGAGGGTTTGCCCACATCAAAGCTTTGTTGGTAAGCAACATAATTATAGTAAGTACTTTAGATCGTTCAGTGGGAAATTGTGAAGCATGTGCAGAAAAAAAAAGATTGCATTGGTTAATAAATCCCCTGAATTTCTCACGTTCACCACCAAAACGAAAAGGGGGCAACTTGGGAATCCCATAACTCGGGGCTACGGCAGGAGCCTGGACTCGCTCCTCTAGAACCTCAATCCTGGCTCGTAAATCCTGGGTAGTTTGTCCAAACACTTGCAAATTGTGATTAGTAAGGTCCTGTAGATTTGCAAAACGGGTCTTTATAGACTGTAAATCTGCAAGGATATTATCAGTCACTCCGCAAAGTTCATTTATGCGGGCCTCCATCTTCCAGATCTCTTAAGACAGGAGTACTGGAAGGAGAAGAGAAAAGAAAAAAAAAAAAAAAACAATAGTGTTTACCTGTGGTAACACTGCAGAGGAAAAAAAATTAAGGGAATTGCTCACCTGGAATGGTTGTGAGAAGTCACAACCACTGTCATCACAGAAAGTACAACCGGACATCTGATATCCACAGTTACAGCAGACACAGCCTTCCCAGACCCAGCAGACACTAACGTTTGGCTTCAGAATCTTGTAATGTATGTAGTACAGTTCATATAGCGTCTTGTGCTTGGGTGCGATGAAAATACATGAGACACAGGTTTGATATAGAAGGTCTTGTATTACTTCATACAAGTGGCAAAAATAGTCACACAGTTTGCAGATACAGAAGCAGGAAACACAGCAGGCCAGAGTAACTTAAGCTCAGCAATCACTCTCCGCAACTGGTTCAGGATCTTCTTCTCTGTTACTGTAAGTCCATGCAAACGTGGATCTTTCAAAGAGCAGGGTTCCAGAGTCCACAAGTGTTCCAAAGTTCCTCAGTAGGGAATAGCTGGAGTACAAAGTCCAAGGCTTCCAGGAGTCAGGTCACAGGCTCACTGCAGGCTTGATTCTGAAGCACTGATTGCTCAGCTGTGGCTGCTTAAGAAGCAAGAGGGAGAGAATCAGGGCGGGAACATGAAAGCTGGAAACTCCATATTGACTGAGGGCAAGATAGCTGCAGCAAGACAGAAAGCAAAATGGCTGACGGAAAAACTGAGTTTCAAGAACATGTACAAAGAACCTTACACTTGGGTTTTGCCAATTTTTATTGTAAATTTATTGGTAATTTCTCTGTTATTGTTAAACCATTGACTGATTTGACCAAAAAGGGTTCTGATGTGGTGAATTGGCGTCCTGAGGCAGTCTCTGCGTTTCAGGAACTTAAACAGAGATTCACTTCTGCTCCTGTTCTACGGCAGCCTGATGTTTCTCTGCCACTTCAGGTGGAGGTTGATGCCTCTGAAATTGGGGCAGGTGCCGTTTTGTCCCAAAGAGATCCTGAGACCTCTAAAAGTAACCCTTGTGCTTTTTTCTCTCGAAAATTTTCTCCAACTGAACGTAATTATGACGTGGGTAATCGGGAGTTATTGGCCATGAAGTGGGCTTTTGAAGAATGGAGACATTGGCTGGAGGGAGCCAAACATCAGGTGGTGGTCCTCAAGGACCATAAGAATCTGGTTTATCTGGAATCAGCCAAGCGACTTAATCCTAGACAGGCCAGGTGGGCCTTGTTTTTCACACGTTTTAATTTTGTGGTTTCCTTTCTTCCTGGCACTAAGAATGTTAAGGCGGATGCCCTCTCGAGGAGTTTCCTTGCGGACTCTCCTGAGTTATCTGATCCTGCTGTTATTTTGAAAGAGGGTGTAGTTCTTTCCGCCATCTCGCCCAATTTGAGACTGGCTCTGGAGGGGTGTCAGGAGGATAAACCCGAGCGCTGCCCTGTTGGGAAATTGTTTGTCCCAGACCAGTGGAAGAAGAGTGTGATGTCTGAGATTCATTGTTCTGCGTTGGCCGGTCATCCCGGAATTTTTGGTACCAGAGACTTGGTGAGTCGGTCCTTTTGGTGGCCTACTTTGTCTCGTGACGTCAGGGAGATTGTGCAGTCCTTTGGGACTTGCTCTCGCTCCAAGCCTTGCTCTCGCTCTAGTGGTTTGTTGATGCCATTGCCTGTGCCCAAGAGACCATGGACCCATATCTCTATGGATTTTATTTCCGACCTCCCTGTTTCTCAGAGAATGACCGTTATCTGGGTGATTTGTGATAGGTTTTCCAAGATGATACATCTTGTGCCATTACCTAAGTTGCCTTCCTCCTCCGAATTGGTGCCTTTGTTCCTTCAGCACGTGGTACGGTTACACGGCATTCCTGAGAACATTGTGTCTGACAGAGGAGTCCAGTTTGTTTCCAGATTTTGGAGGACTTTTTGTTCTAAACTTGGTGTTCAATTGTCTTTCTCCTCTGCTTTTCATCCTCAGACCAATGGACAAACTAGGAGAACAAACCAGACATTGGAGACTTATTTGAGATGCTTTGTGTCTGCTGATCAAGATGACTGGGTCTCTTTTTTGCCTTTGGCTGAGTTTGCTCTTAATAATAGGGCAAGCTCTGCCACTTTGATGTCTCCATTTTTCTGCAATTTTGGGTTTCACCCTCGATTTTCTTCGGGACAGACGGAGGCTTCTGTCTGTCTGGGTGTTGACTCTGTTGTGGAGCGTATGCAGTAGATTTGGGACCAGGTAGTGGAGAGGTTGTCCCTCTCTCAGGAGAAGGCCCAGTGGTTTGCCAACCGGCATAGGACTGATGGTCCTCGGTTTAAAGTGGGGGACTTGGTCTGGTTGTCCTCAAAAAATATCCCTATGAGAGTTGCATCTCCTAAGTTTAAGCCTAGGTTCATTGGACCTTATAAGATCATGGAGATTCTTAATCCTGTTTCCTTTCGTTTACTTCTTCCAGGGACATTTAAGATCCATAACGTGTTCCACAAGTCCTTATTGAAGAGGTTTGTCGAGCCAGTGGTTCCTATGGCTGCGCCTCCTGACCCTGTTTTGGTTGAGGGCAATCTGGAGTATGTGGTTGAGAAAATATTGGATTCTCGTTTTTCTAGACGGAAACTCCAGTATTTGGTTAAGTGGAGAGGTTATGGTCAGGAGGACAATTCTTGGGTGTTTGCTTCGGACATCCATGCTAGGAGACTGATCTGTGCGTATCACAGAGCTCATCCTGACCGACCTGGTTGCACAAATGAGGGTTCGGTGACCCCTCCTCAAGGGGGGGTACTGTTATGAATGTTTTAGAAATGAATTCTGAGCAGAAGCTCCCTCTGGTGGTTACAAACAGTACTGAACCATTCAATGATGATTGGCAATCAGGAATTACAGACTGGCTGGATATAAGGGAGGTTTCCCCCCATCATGGTTGCCGTTGATCAATTGTTCTTGTCTCAACTGTGGTTCCTGGTTCACTTGGAAGCTTGCTGAGTCTTGCCTCTTCTCTTGCTCTCAGATAAGATATTTTCTGTTTTTTGTTTTTGTGCTTGCCATTTGCATTTTTCTCTGCATTTCTGTGAGGTTAGCCAGGTTTCCCTCCCCGGGGGGCTTGGTCACCTCTCGGTTCCTCTGGAGCCACTGTTGTTTGTTCATTTGCCTTTTCCAGTTTTTTCTGTGGCTGCGGCTTAGTTTTGTTACACTAGAGAACTAATTTAGGTGGTAGAGGTCGTGTGATCTCAGGTGTTTTTGCAATTAGTAGCGTTGGCTTTTTTTAGGGTTTTTTGGAATTGCAGTAAGTATCCTTCCTATCCTTTTCTGTCTAGGCAGATTGGGCCTAAGCGTTTGCTCATACTATTTTCTGTCTGTGTCTGTATTTCCTCTTGTCTAACCGCCATTACATGTTTGGGGGCTTCCTATGTTCTTTGGGGATCTGCTCTGGGGCAGATAGCTTTCCTCTTTCTATCTTTAGGTGTAGTTAGCCTCTCAGGCTGTGACGAGGCGTCTAGGACCAACGTAGGAACGCTCCACGGCTGCCTTTAGTTATGGTGGTTAGTCAGGGTACTGCAATCCAATAGATTCCAACCTCTCTGGTGTATTGCCGTTTTTGCCTGCTCTCCTCAGCTACCAAATCATAACATTTTCCCCTATCCCCATTGTTCTCATTTTATGTATTAACCTTTTGTGTGGCACTGTATCAAAAGCTTTTGAGAAGTCCATGAATACCATGTCCACTGTGTTCCCTTGGTCCAGTCCGGAACTTACCCCTTCATAAAAGCTTATCAGATTAGTCTGACAAGAACGGTCCCTCGTAAACCCATGCTGATACTGTGTCATAAGGTTATTCAGCTTCAGATACTCCAATATAGTATTCCTTAAAAACCCCTCAAAGATTTTACCCACAGTAGATGTTAAACTCACTGGCCTATAATTTCCAGGTTCAGTTTTTGCCCCCTTTTTGAATATTGGCACCACATTTGCTATACGCCAGTCCTGTGGTACAGACCCCGTTATTATGGAATCTTTAAAGATTAAAAATAATGGTCTATCTATGACTGTACTTAATTCCTGCAGTACTCGGGGGTGTATCCCATCCGGGCCCGGGGATTTGTCAATTTTAGTGATTTTTTGACGCCGCCGTACTTCCTGCTGGGTTAAGCAGGTGACATTTAATGGAGAAATTTTTTTATCAGTGATCATGTTATCTGTCATGGGATTTTCTTGCTTAAATACAGTTGAAAAGAAGTCATTTAGCATATTGGCTTTTTCTTCATCCTCATCCACCATTTCACCCAGACTATTTTTAAGGGGACCAACACTATCATTTTTTAGTTTCTTGCTATTTATGTAGTTAAAGAATATTTTGGGATTATTTTTACTTTCTCTGGCAATGAGTCTCTCTGCCTCAATCTTTGCTGTCTTGATTTGCTTTTTACAGAATGTATTCAATCCTCTGTATTTATTTAATGCCTCATCACTACCTACTTGCCTTAATTCGTTAAACGCTTTCTTTTTGTCACTTATTGCGCCCCTTACAGCTCTATTTAGCCATTGTGGCTTCCTCCTAATTCTAGCATGTTTATTCCCATAGGGTATATACTGTGCACAGGTCCTATTCAGAATGCTAATAAACGTCTCCCATTTTCTTTGTGTATTTTTATGTCTCAGGATATCGTCCCAGTTTATTGCACTAAGATCATCTCTCATCCGTTGGAAATTTGCCTTCCTGAAGTTTAGTGTCCTTGTAACCCCTCGACTACACATCTTATTAAAGGATACATGAAAGCTTATTATTTTGTGATCACTATTACCCAAGTGACCCCCAACCCTTATATTTGATATGCGGTCTGGCCTGTTGGTTAATATTAGGTCTAGCAGTGCCCCCCCTCTTGTTGGGTCCTGAACTAGTTGTGAAAAGTAATTGTCTCTCATAGTTGTCAAAAACTTATTACCTTTGCTGGAACTACAGGTTTCTGTTCCCCAATGTATTTCAGGGTAGTTGAAGTCCCCCATAATAATGACTTCTCCTTGAGTCGCTGCTTCATCTATTTGCTTTACAAGGATATTCTCTGTTGCTTCCATTATTTTAGGAGACTTATAACAAACCCCTATCAGTAATTTATTATTTTTTCCCCCCTCCCCTAATCTCCACCCACAGAGACTCTACATCTTCATTAGATTCACAGATATCACGCAGGATGGGTTTTAAGGATGATTTTACATATAAACACACCCCCTCACCTCGCTTATTTTTACGGTCATTTCTAAACAGACTATAGCCCTGTAAATTAACCGCCCAGTCGTGGCTCTCATCCAGCCAAGTCTCAGATATCCCCACCATGTCATAATTATATTCCAACAAAATTAATTCTAATTCCACCATTTTGTTGGTGAGGCTTCTGGCATTAGTATACATGCACTTTATGTATCTCTCTGCACCTCTGTTCTTTCTTAAATTATTAACTGTTCTAACCCCACACCCCATGCCACCCCCACCCCCAATTTCATTATTTGTGCCCAGGTCTCTATCTGCACTGCCTTCCCCTCCTATAAAATTAATACCCTCCCTCCTTGTCCCTAGTTTAAAGACTCCTCCAACCTTCTAGCCATTTTCTCCCCCAGCACAGCTGCACCCTCCCCATTGAGGTGCAGCCCGTCCCTAGCATAGAACCTGTAGCCAACTGAGAAGTCGGCCCAGTTCTCCAGGAACCCAAACCCCTCCTTCCTACACCAATTCTTGAGCCACTTATTAACCTCCCTAATCTCCCGTTGCCTCTCTGGTGTGGCACGTGGTACAGGCAGTATTTCAGAAAATACCACGTTGGAGGTCCTTACTTTAAGCTTGCAGCCTAAGTCCCTGAAATCGTCTTTAAGGACCTTCCACCTACCTCTAACTTTGTCATTTGTGCCAATGTGCACCATGACCGCTGGATCCTCACCAGCCCCTCCCAGTAATCTGTCAACCCGATCAGCGATGTGTCGGACTCGAGCGCCAGGTAGGCAGCACACAGTTCGACGATCCCTATCTTTGTGACAGATTGCCCTATCTGTTCCCCTAATAATTGAGTCCCCCACTACCAGCACTTGTCTGGCCTGCCCTGCTCTCCTAATTCCCCCTTACTGGAGCAGACACTCCTCTGGCTTTCAGAGGACATGCCTTTCGGCAGCAGTGCTACCCCTGTTCTGACAACCCCCTCATCTGCCAACTTTGCCAACTTATTGGGGTGTGCCAGATCAGGACTAGCCTCCCTGGCGCTCTTCCCTCTACCCCGCCTTCTAACTGTCACCTAGCTTGATGCTTCAGTGTCCTGCAGCTCCATCCTAGCATCCCCCCCCTCATCTATCCAATTGAGCATCTGCTCAGTGAGCAGAAGACTCCTTTCCACATTGTTTATGGATCTCAGTGTTGCCAGCTGCACATTTAGATCCAATATTTGGGTTTCCAAATGCACAATGTGCTCACATCTCGCACAGCAGTATGCACCCTCGATCGGCTGTTCAAGCACTGTATACATGTGGCAAGATGTACACTGGATGGCATTGGCAATAGTGGAGCACATTTCTAATGGGGATTTCACCAGACAGCAAAGATAAGTAAAAATAAATAAAAAGTATTAATAAAATATAACAGCAATTCAGTAATTCCTCCCTTATCAACTCCCTGAATCCAAAGTCACTGAATCCCAAGTCACACTTACCACCATTCGCACTTGCGCACTGGTCACACTCGCTGAAGCAGAAGATTTAAAGAGAGATTTTTTTTTCCTTTAACAGCAAACCACCCTGCTGCTCAAATGTACTTCCAAAAAGACTTGAGCCCCCAAGACTTGAGTCTGACGCAGTCCAATTAATAATGAATGTCCCACGACGGTCTCCCCTATAGAACAGTGACATCAGGTGATGCCACTGCTCTGTAGAGCCTCCCAGTGATGCACTGACAGGAGACAATGGCTCCTGCAGTGCATCACTGAGTTTGTTCTCTCACTTTATAGCAATGCTGCAAGGGAATTTTCTCACCCACCATTGCCAGTGAGAGAATGAACGGAAGTGATGTCATTCTCTCCTGGCGTCTGATGTCAGTGCATTGCAGGGGCGGTGTAGAGCGCTGACATCACCTGATGTCAGCGTTCTACACCGGAGATCGTCGTGGGACACTCTTTATTATCTGGACTGCGGAAGACAGGTGATGTATAGGTTGCTTTATTATTTTATTTTATTACAGGAGACAATGGCATCGGGGAATAGTTGATTGGTGAGTATGTACTCTATGTTATGTGTTGTATGTTAAGTGTATGTTCTGTATGTTATATGTTATGTGCATGTTCTGTATGTTATGTGTTATATGTATGTTCTGTATGTTATGTGTTATATGAATGTTCTGTATGTTATGTGTTGTATGTTATATGTATGTTACGTGTTGTTTGTTATATGTATGTTGTGTTGCATGTTATATATATGTTATGTGTTGTATGTATTGTATGTTATGTGTTATATGTATGTTCTGTATGTTATGTGTTGTATGTTATATGTATGTTATGTGTTATATATATGTTCTGTATGTTATGTGTTGTATTTTATATGTATGTTATGTGTTATATGTATGTTCTGTAAGTTGTGCTGTATGTTATATGTTTGTTATATGTATCTTATTGTTGTATGTTATATGCATGTACTGTATGTTATGTGTTATATGTATGTACTGTATGTTATGTGTTTTATGTTATGTGTATGTTCTGTATGTTATGTGTTATATGTATGTTCTGTATGTTATGTGTTGTATGTTATATGCATGTTCTGTATGTTATGTGTTGTATGTTATATGTATGTTATGTGTTGTATGTTATATGTATGTACTGTACGTTATGTGTTGTATGCTATATGTATGTTATGTGTTGTATGTTATATGTATGTACTGAAAAATATTTAGACTTGAGAGTCCTCAGTGGTTGATACGTTTTAATGGCTAACTGAAAAGATGGTAACAAATTGCAAGCTTTCGAGACTACTCAGGTCTCTTCATCAGGCTAAACTAATACAAAATCTGAAGAATCACATATTTATGCACAACACAGCACAGAAAAAATGCAATAGGTAAGACAAGTGACGTAAAGCAGAACTGTCATTATGGGAGATAGAGATGAACATAAATATTGGAACAGTTCATAGATAAGGAGTGTGAAAGTTTTATTGCCCTCTGATTGGGGTCTGGTAATGTTTTGTGATGTTCTCACAGGGTCTTTGGAGTAAATTCCTTAATTGATGTAAAACATCATAAATCCGTGTGACAGGTTCATTCCAGCATTAAGAGTGTCAAAGGTCACCATCAATTTGTATTCACAAACTCTTCTGTGTCTCTGAGATGTGAAACTACCTTTCAGTACAAGTAATTTCATATTCATCATGCTATGACCAGGGAGCAAAAATGTTTTGCCACAGGTAGATCCATTCTTTTTTCTCTTATTGTGTGGCGATGAGAATTCATCCTTGTTCTCAGTTTTTGTTCTCAGTTTTTTGCTCCCCTGGTCATAGCATGATGGATATGAAATTACTTGTACTGAAAGGTAGTTTCACATCTCAGAGACACAGAAGAGTTTGCGAATACAAATTGATGGTGACCTTTGACACTCTTAATGCTGGAATGAACCTGTCACATGGATTTATGACGTTTTACATCAATTAAGGAATTTACTCCAAAGACCCTGTGAGAACATCATAAAACATTACCAGATCCCAATCAGAGGGCAATAAAACTTTCACACTCTGTTAGGGTCTGCGAAACGCACCAAATATATGATGTAAAGAGGTGCGTTCGCAGCTCGGGGTCCACCATGCAGGCGGAGCCTGCTGCTAGCAAAATGGCGCAAGAAGCAAACTCTGTTATCCCGCAGAGTCGCCAAAATAAACTCTGTAACGCGCTGTGGCAATATGTGCGAACTCTGTTATTCCACAGAGCCGCTAGAAGGAGTGCCGCAGCGCTATATGGCGATGTGTGCGAACTCACTTAACACAACTGAGTCGCAAAATAAACACGCTAGGGCGCTGTCTAGCGTTGAAAGCGAACCCTGTTACGTCACAGAGCCACTGAGACAAACTTCTGTGTCCTGTCAGGCACCCAGTTGACTGCTAAGCGAACATAGAACGTGATCATGCGATATTGTCTTCGCGGGAGACACCCGCAATCTATGGCGTCTGAACGCCAGGCCCTGAATACGGCAATCAAACTCCTCACCGGTTTATGCCGGTAATCTAGGGCATCTAGGACACCGACCCTGACCAGCTAGCATACCAAACTCCTCACCGATTAAGTCGGTATTCTAGGGGCTTATTTCAGCCGGGCCCTAACCACACACACGCATGACCACACTGGCGCAAAGCATATGACGATTGATACTAGCGCATGGTGGCCCAGCCATGCTACCCTTTTATAGTAACAGCTACAGGACCTGCCAGAAACAAGGACCAATGAAACTTGTTCCAGAACACCAGTAGTCACAGGACCTTCCTGGCGGACCAATAAGAGCTGCTGCAGTACCTGAGCATGTGACCCCTGATCTCCAATGAGAGATCTCACTCTGGGCATGCTCAGAAGGGGAAAACAAGGACTTTGTCCTAAAGACGTCTGCTTGCCGCTAACCAGTACTGGCCACAATAGCAGAGCCTGGAGGAGCAGCAGTAATCCTCTGCACACTGTTAGTGTCACGCAGTCTTATGATATGTGTACGATGTCAGTAAACTATTCTTAAAAGAACAACACTCTATACAACATATAGATTAGCAACATCAGCATGTAAATATAGAATAGATTTACCTGACACGATATCCGTTGAACTCAGGGTTAATCTTGAGGACTTGATACACTGTCACAGGAAAGAGAAGGACCGGGGTCTAACCTGACCCTAAACTGGGGTCCTAACTAATCCCTCACCTTGGAGGTACTGATAATGGTTCAGAGGTCCAAGTCTCCAGCCTAACCCTGTCTCCTATCAGTCCCTGAACCCTGTAATCAGTCCTAAGAAGGATTCTGATTACCACCAAAGGGATATGGGCTGATCTCTGCTAAATACACAGATTAGACATATAAGACAGACTGGAGAAAACACAGACTTGCATACACACTCAAACACAGAAGGAACATAAATGATCTGGGATATTAAACTCTAAGCAAGGTGAGCTTAAAACAACTAAGGAGCTCTTTAACTTAAGTCTATACAGATACAATCCTATCTGTGGTCTGCATGAAGAATTTCACTGGCAACTCCCAAAACAGACAACCAAGGATTTAAAGGAAACCAATCAACAAATAATCAATTGCAGCCGGGAGAAACTGAACCCAGTCCCAGAACCGAGCACAGACAGAATTAACTCCCTCACTGCCAAACACAAAGAAACAGCAACTCAGCTGTGAGAAGTCAGAATGTGCAACCGCGACGATCTTCGTGGCGATGCACACATGACAGTACCCCCCCTTCTACGAGGGGCCTCCGGACCCTCATGGCCAGGTCTGCCCGGGTGAGTTCTGTGGAAGGTCCGAACCAACCGATCTGCGTTAATGTCAGACGCAGGAACCCACGTCCTCTCCTCTGGACCATACCCCTTCCAATGCACCAAGTACTGAAGGGACCGGCGATTCAGACGTGAGTCAATGATCTTTGACACTTGAAACTCCAAGTTACCATTGACCACCACTGGAGGAGGAGGTAGAGGTGACGGTATGACTGGTGCCACGTACCTCTTAAGTAATGACTTGTGGAACACATTGTGGATTTTAAACGTAGGAGGGAGGTCCAGACGAAATGCCACAGGATTAATTATGGAACTGATCCTGTACGGCCCGATGAATCTGGGACCCAGTTTCCAGGAGGGAACTTTAAGTTTTATATTCCTGGTAGACAACCATACCAGATCGTTCACATTCAGATCTGGACCAGAAACTCTCCTCCTATCAGCCATACGTTTATAACGGTTCCCCATAGCACTCAGATTATTCAATACACCTCTCCACACTGAAGCAAGTGACGACGATAAACGCTCCTCCTCAGGAACCCCAGAAGGGCCCCCCCCATTGAAAGTACAAAACTGGGGATGAAAACCATATGCCCCAAAAAACGGGGATTTACCAGTGGACTCGCTCCGCCTGTTGTTAAGAGCGAACTCTGCCAGAGGCAAGAAAGAAGACCAGTCCTCCTGGTTCTCTGAGACAAAACACCGAAGATAAGTCTCAAGGCTTTGATTCAGACGCTCTGTCTGACCATTGGTCTGCGGATGAAAAGCCGAGGAAAATGACAATTGCATCCCCCGACGTAAACAAAATGCCCTCCAAAATTTAGACACAAACTGAGACCCCCTATCTGACACCACATCAGAAGGCAACCCATGAAGTCTCACAATCTCCCCAATGAACACCTGTGCCAGAGTTTTAGCATTAGGGAGGGCAGGAAGAGCAATGAAATGTGCCATCTTACTGAACCTGTCAACAACCACCAGTATGACAGTTTTCCCTGACGACGGAGGAAGATCCGTAATGAAGTCCATAGACAAATGAGTCCATGGACGCTCCGGAAGTTTCAAGGGTAAGAGGGTCCCAGACGGACGGGTATGCGGGTCTTAGAGCGAGCACAAACCCCACAGGACGCGACAAAAGTTATAACATCTTTATTAACGTTAGGCCACCAAAACCGGCGAGAAAGGAGATCTAAAGTAGCCTTACTCCCTGGATGTCCTGCTAAAGCAGAATTATGATGTGCCTCAGTAACCTTTTGTCTCAACTGATTTGGGACAAACAGTCTCCCTGAAGGTCCCGCAGGGGCGTCCCCCTGAGCCTCTAATACCTCCTCCTCAAGCTCAGAACATACAGCCGACACTACCACCCCCTCCTGAAGGATAGGAATCGGGTCATCCGTTTTCCCGGCCCCTGGGAAACTGCGAGACAGGCATCAGCCTTAACATTCTTAGACCCAGGGCGATATGTGACGACAAAATTAAACCTGGTAAAAAACAACGACCATCGAGCTTGTCTGGAATTCAGACGCTTAGCAGATTCCAAATACAGCAGGTTTTTGTGATCAGTAATGACGGTAACCGGGTGGACTGCCCCCTCCAAAAAGTGACGCCATTCTTCAAAAGCCAACTTAATGGCCAAAAGTTCCCTATTGCCGATATCATAATTCCTTTCGGCGGACGACAACTTCTTAGAAAAGAAAGCGCACGGATGCCATTTACCAGGGGACGGACCCTGGGACAATATTGCACCCACCCCTACGTCAGACGCGTCCACCTCCACAATGAACGGCTGTGATGCATCTGGTTGGATGAGAACGGGTGCCGAAGCAAAACAGTTTTTCAAAGAGGAAAAAGCTTGGCAAGCTTTGTCCGACCATTTAGAAAAATCCGTCCCTTTTCTTGTCATGTCAGTGAGAGGTTTGACAACAGATGAGAAATTACAAATAAATTTCCGGTAGTAGTTAGCAAACCCCAGAAAATCGCTGCAGAGCCTTAAGATCCTCTGGCTGATCCCATTCAAGCACTGCTCTCACTTTTTCAGGGTCCATACGGAAACCGGAGGCTGACACCAAGAAACCCAAAAACTGAAGTTCCTGTACAGCAAATACACACTTTTCCAGTTTGGCGTATAGTTTATTGTCTCGCAAGATCTGCAACACCTGTCTCACATGCTCCTGGTGAGACACAAGATCTGGCGAGTAAATTAAAATGTCATCCAAATATACGACCACAAACAGCCCCACAAGGTGACGAAAAATGTCATTAACAAAATGTTGGAATACTGCTGGTGCAGTAGTCAGACCAAAAGGCATGACAAGGTTCTCATAATGTCCCTCCGGCGTGTTAAACGCCGTTTTCCACTCATCCCCCTCTTTTATCCTAATCAAATTATACGCCCCCGTGAGATCCAATTTAGAGAACCATTTGGCGCCCACAATTTGATTGAAGAGATCAGGAATAAGAGGGAGAGGATACGGATCTCGAACAGTAATCCGATTAAGTTCGCGGAAATCCAAGCAAGGACGTAGGCCTCCATCTTTTTTCTTCACAAAGAAGAACCCCGCGGCTACTGGGGAAGATGAAGGTCTAATATGCCCTTTGGCCAGACTTTCCGAAATATAGTCTTTCATAGCCTGCCTCTCAGGACCAGAAAGGTTATACAACCTAGCTTTAGGCAACTTAGCATCAGGAAGGAGATTAATAGAGCAGTCATACACGCGATGAGGAGGCAACTCCTGACACCCCTCCTCAGAGAACACATCCCCAAAGTCCTCCAAAAAAGGAGGCAATGTACTAGGCACGACCGCACTGATGACTGTGTTCATGCAGTTACTTTTGCAAAACTCACCCCATTGGCTTATCTCTCTGGACTGCCAATTAATCACAGGGTTATGTTTAACCAACCAAGGAAGTCCCAACACAATGGGAGTAGGTAGACCCTCCAACACATAACAAGATAATTGTTCCCTATGTATCGCCCCTACCCGAATATCAATGTTATGGACCTCATGAACAAAGCTACCTTGGCCGAGAGGCCTGGCGTCAATGGAGAATATAGGGATCGGTTTGACCAATACACTCAGAGGCATACCTTGAGCCTGAGCAAACTGAGCGTCAACCAGATTAGCCCCGGACCCACTATCAAGAAGAACAGAAAATCTCTCCACTCTCGTACCAACCACCATCTCCACTGGTACAAGGAACTGAGAAGAACTAGCGGACGAAATACATACTCCCAGGTTGTCGTCCACCACACAACCTGGGATTAAAGTTTTCCGGCAACTTTTTGCTCAACAAGGCACGGGATGGACATCCCCCAACAAAATGTCCCTCTTTCCCGCAGAAGAAACACCTTCTAGTCCTGCTGCGTACCACCAATCCCCTCCTACGAAATGATGTCCCTCCCAACTGCATAGGCTCCTCTGAACAGACAAGGGGAACCTCAACATAAGGGACTTTTGTAGTAGGTGGAGCAACTACTGGGGGCGGAGTTACCTCACCCCTCTCCCGAAGCCGTCTATCAGTACGGATAGCTAGGGCCATAGCAGCCTCCAGTCATGGAGGAGAATCATACTGAGCCAAAACGTCCTTTAATTTGTCAGAAAGCCCATGACAAAACTGACTCCTAAGAGCTGGGTCATTCCACTGAGTATCTGTGGCCCATCTACGGAACTCAGAAGCAAATTCCTCCGCCGGACGATCTCCCTGCTGTATCTTACGTAATTTTGTCTCAGCAAGAGAGACCCGATCTGGGTCATCATATACCAAACCCAGGGCAGTAAAAAATCGATCTACAGACTGTAGAGCCGGGGATCCCGGAGGAAGGGAGAATGCCCAGGATGGAGGGTCCCCTTGTAGGAGCGAGATAACAATTCCCACTCTCTGCTCTTCACTCCCTGATGATCGAGGCCGAAGCCGAAAATACAATTTACATGCTTCCCGGAAGGTGAAAAATTTGTCTCGCCCACCAGTGAACCTGTCCGGGAGAGCTACTTTAGGTTCAAATCTGGTTTGCTCCAGGGGAGACAAAACTTTGGACTTAATGTCCGTCAGCTCCATGGATAATCCCTGCAACTGCAGAGCCAGCTGGGCTACTGGATCCATGGCAACTGGGGATAATTTTAAGGGCCAGTGAAAATGTCACGCGGTCTTATGATATGTGTACGATGTCAGTAAACTATTCTTAAAAGAACAACACTCTATACAACATATAGATTAGCAACATCAGCATGTAAATATAGAATAGATTTACCTGACACGATATCCGTTGAACTCAGGGTTAATCTTGAGGACTTGATACACTGTCACAGGAAAGAGAAGGACCGGGGGTCTAACCTGACCCTAAACTGGGGTCCTAACTAATCCCTCACCTTGGAGGTACTGATAATGGTTCAGAGGTCCAAGTCTCCAGCCTAACCCTGTCTCCTATCAGTCCCTGAACCTGTAATCAGTCCTAAGAAGGATTCTGATTACCACCAAAGGGATATGGGCTGATCTCTGCTAAATACACAGATTAGACATATAAGACAGACTGGAGAAAACACAGACTTGCATACACACTCAAACACAGAAGGAACATAAATGATCTGGGATATTAAACTCTAAGCAAGGTGAGCTTAAAACAACTAAGGAGCTCTTTAACTTAAGTCTATACAGATACAATCCTATCTGTGGTCTGCATGAAGAATTTCACTGGCAACTCCCAAAACAGACAACCAAGGATTTAAAGGAAACCAATCAACAAATAATCAATTGCAGCCGGGAGAAACTGAACCCAGTCCCAGAACCGAGCACAGACAGAATTAACTCCCTCACTGCCAAACACAAAGAAACAGCAACTCAGCTGTGAGAAGTCAGAATGTGCAACCGCGACGATCTTCGTGGCGATGCACACATGACAGTTAGACTGGGCGAGACGCTGTGACCGACGTCTAAGCTGAGCAGGCTCAACTGCGGACGGAGATGAATGGGGGACCGCAGCGGGACTGGTTGAGACTCCCCCTGTGCAGCAGCGGAACTTGAACCCTAACACACTCCTTATCTATGAACTGTTCCAATATTTATGTTCATCTCTATCTCCCATAATGACAGTTCTGCTTTATGTCACTTGTCTTACCTATTGCATTATTTCTGTGCTGTGTTGTGCATAAATATGTGATTCTTCAGATTTTGTATTAGTCTAGCCTGATGAAGAGACCTGAGTAGTCTCGAAAGCTTGCAATTTGTTACCATCTTTTCAGTTAGCCATTAAAAGGTATCAACCACTGAGGACTCTCAAGTCTAAATATTTTTCTATCTACTGGCTAACACGGTACAAAGATATACATCTTTACTGTATATGTATGTACTGTATGTTATGTATTGTATGTTATATGTATGTTCTGTATGTTCTGTGTTGTATGTTATATGTATGTACTGTATGTTATGTGTTATATGTATGTTATATGTATGTTATGTGTTGTATGTTATGTGTATGTTCTGTGTTATATGTTCTATATGTTGTGTATGTAATGTATGTTTTTTTTTTTTACATACAACACATTAGCCGGATGATGGGACTACTACTGTCCCATCATTGGCTAATGTGTCACTCACTGACAGTGTAGCAGGCATAGCTGCATGGGACTTGTAGTCCCATCGGACTATGCCTGCTTATACACACACAGCCTCGCGCGCACACACACACACAGACACACAGACTGACAGTGTAGCAGGCATAGCCGGATGGGACTTGTAGTCCCATCGGATGATGCCTGCATAGACACACACACACACAAAGCCGGGTGGCACCGCTCAGTCAATGGCGGGGGATTTGAATCCCGCGACGCTCATTGGCTGAGCAGCCCGCCAGCTCTGCCAATGAGCGGCGCCGTTCTGGTGGGGGATTTGAATCCTGTAACGCTTATTATGAGCGGTGCCGGCGCGACTTTGGTGGAGAATTTGAATCCTGCGACGCTCAAAGCCGCGCCAGCACCCCTCTTTGGCTGATTCGCCCGCAGGCTCTGAAAATGGGCACTGCATGTGTGTTTACTGTCCTCCCCCCTGCCGCCATTGCTTCCCCATTGACTTGCATTGGGTTTCGTGTTTTGGTAGAAACCCGACTTTTCACGCTAGTCGGCCGATTTCACTCGACCCGACTTTTGCGAAAGACGGGTTCCGTGAAACCCGACTCGACCCGAAAAAAGGGAAAGTCGCTCATCTCTAGTCATAACTATTAAATGACTTCTACTTGACAATTTTAGGAAACCATGTTTAATTTTTTTTCTGACGTGTCCAGTAACAATTTTGTCATTCATTATAGTAGTGTAATTTACTACAACCTGTGACCTGAACATCCATTTCTAGTCAGTTGATACTGTAATTGCCCATAGCTGTATTGCTCCCACTGGACAGATACAATGGTTCTACGGGCTGAAGAAGACAACATCCCCGGTACAATGATATATTTGCAAATAACCTTATGTTATTTTCCTGGCATCTGCAAGACATTCACATACATTACAACTCGAACACAGGGCTTCTTATTCACTTATCCGCTGTAGCCCTGCAATGTCTAACAATAATGAAGTTTAGCAACAGAAAATGGTGTGGCAAAGATTAAACACACACTTAACCCAAAGGCAATAGAGCCAAGGTCATAATGAATTTTATAACCTCTCTCCTTTCCTGTTGGATCCATAGGTAGGTTCCTCTCCCTGTGAAAAATAATATGTTACACGAACCTAGCCACCTTCATCAGTGTTGACCTCATCTTTAATTTTCATTGCAAGATGTTGCAGTACAATTAATGTGGGTCAGGCATGTGGATGACTGATGGATCTATAACCTGAAACACAATTATCATGGTCACAGTTGTATAAAAGAAATGGTTTCTGATGCAGAATGAATAAAATATGGCAATACATACTTATATGCATAATAAAGTACTGGAAATCTTGCACATGGGGTTATAGAATATCTCATTGATCACAAAATGTATGTTACAGCGTATGGTGAAATTTAAGGAGGGCTAAAATATGCCAAATTATAAAAACTACCGAAAAGGTTCTCTTTTTGATTGTATCTTGTCTTATAGTGCAGAAAAATGGTGAGAAATAACAATTTTTCACAGATGTGTCCTTCCTTATGTATTATCTTGGCTTAAAATATATGGGATGTGTGGTACAATATGATTATTTAAAAAAAAAAAGAATTTGTGATACTTTGTTGTGAAATGTTTATGTTATAAGTTTCTAAGTGTGGCCATCAAGTGGGTGGCTGTAATTATGAATTGCAGCCTGTGAAAGGTTTTGCTACCAAATTGGACATTGTATTGAATTTCGATTGTGAGCAGTCTTTAGTGAAAATTCATTGGGTGGACTTTAGAGATGAGATAATCAATACAATGCGAATTGGATTCATGTAGAATTTTACTATTTGATTTGTAGCCGCCCTGGCTTTCAGATAATTCTTTTTAGATATCACATCACATAATATAGCACAGCCAATAAGGAAGGATGATTATATCCTGGATAAAAGCAAAGACTGGGAACGAATCAGCCACTTTGTAGGGAATCTGGATAGTGAACCGCTCACAACTAAGAAAACCAGAAAAGGGGAGAAAGCTTTAAAACAATGAATAAACATTACAGATAGTGTGTGACAGCAAAGCAGTGAAGAACAGCCACCATCAATTTACCCATACATGTTGAAGTCACTTTGATGATTGTTTTAGATCTTGAAAGGTGATAAATACAATCCTAGAAGACCTAAAGAGTGTTATAGAAGTGTTTACAGGGCAACTGGAGATTTGGTAATACTTACAATGCCCAGCAAATCAATTTGCTGCTAATCAAATTTTGGGGGAAAATTTGTCAATTTCAAAAGATCTTTAGAGGACTTACACTATTTGTTCACGATAATTAGATTTTTTATGACTGTAAGGACACTGACAGCTTCATAGACTCTTCCCTTACTTCTCTGTCTGCAATAGGAAATCAATAATCATAAACCATGATTCTTAGTTAGGCCTTTTCTTTTCAAGATATGTGTTATAAAAGTTGAAGGGATTAAATAAAAACTAACATTTCAGCAAGACTATTTCTGAGACTGCAAGATTTTCTACATGCTCCTCAAAAACATAGAGGGTTGCATTTTATTTACTCTATCTTTATTTTTTTATTTCTAGTTAGGTTTAGAGTTCCTTTAAGTGAAGAAGATGAAATATAAAACTTTTCTCATCAACAGCACATGCATCTCTTACCAAAATTTTCAATTGCAACTCCATGACTGGACGAGAAGCAGCAGGGGGGTCTGGCATCCAAAGCCACATCCATAGTCGCTGGTGGACACAGACAGAAGAGGCTCCCAAGAACAATTTATGGGCACTTTGCAGTCCAATATCTCTTCATAACGCACAATTCCACGGCAGCCGCTCTGGGGCCTGTCAGTCAGGGGGCCAGATGCCAGCCCTCCTGCACGTTATTGCACGTTCCACTGTATTGGCATCCTGGACGTTTCAACATAGCGGACGCGGGTACATCACTGCATGGTGCCCGCTGTGATGAGATGTTCGGTGCTTCAGAACACTCGCTAGAGCAGCCAGAGCAGGGGTAACAAGGAGGAGAGGTGAGTATTGTATTGATTTTTTTAAATTTGTGGTTTCCGTAATACTGTATGGAGGACTATGGGGGGTGCAGTATACTGTATGGATGACTTCGGGGAGTGAATTATACCTTATGAATGACTATAGGGAGTGCACTATACTGCATGAAGGACTATGGGGAGAGCATTATACTATACGGAGGACTATGAGTGGTGCATTAAACTGCATGGAGGACTATGGAGGGTGCAGTACATTGTATGGAGGACTATGAAAAGTGCAGTTTACTGAATGAAGGATAATGGAGAGTGCTTTATTCTGCATGGATACATCATACTATTTGGAGGGCTATGTAGAAGCCTTTAAACTTTATGAAGGGCTATGTTGGGTGCCATTGTAATATTTGGAGGGCTATGTGGAAGCTTTTATACTTTATAAAGGGCTACGTGGGGGGCATTATTATATTTGGAGGGCTATGTGAAAGCTTTTATACTTTATAAAGGGCTACGTGGGGGGCATTATAATTAGTGTTGAGCGATAGTGCTCGATATCTAAAAATATCGTATCGAAATTGTATCGCCGATAGCACTAAATATCGTCGATATCCGATTTCGATACCGGAAGTCCCATGTAAGTCTATGGGAACAAAATATCGCAACTAAAAAAAACCTTTATTTCCTTGTAAACACTAAATATACACACATAGAATACATATATATATATATATATATGTCATTGTGACATATATATATATTATACATATATTTATAGTTTATACACTTCTACATAGTAAAATAGACTCTGATTCAATTGCCGGGTAAAGCCGTGACATACCCCATAGAAGTCGACGGGCTCGGTGCCGAGTACCCCAAAAACCTCTGGCTCTGTGCGACTCAACTTGGGCGTCACGAAACAGGATTCTGTAGCTCGCTATAAGCGAGTCCTGTGTGCCTGAATTGAACTGGTTTTGTGCTTGAGAATTGATAAAATCATCAGAGAATGTATTTGCCATTTTTCCGCCATATCTGCGTCACGACGAGGCACTGGTGAAGAAGAAGGGCGTGCTCTTCATGAGTGTACACACTCACTCAGTGACGCGAAAACGATGGCTCTAAATGGTACTGCAATGTAAGATCGTGCCCCACAGCTCTTGAGTTCCGCCTCCTCATCCTCCTCAGTGTGCGGAAACTAACACGAAGGTCCCGCCTCACTACAAAAGAGGGGCCCTCTCCAGATGCTAATGACACATGTGACTTGGCAGAGATGGCTAATGGACACGAGCAGAAGTGTGAAGGGATGGAGCAGTCAGAGCTCTCCCCCCATGGAAGCGACCCGATCGCCACGGAACCACCCTTGGGCACCCGGCCTGGAAACCCTCCTCCGCTGCAAGAAGCGGAGGATACCCTAAGAGGCCTGGCCCGGCACCGGGAGGAGGTCGCCAGGATGGAAGCCAGCTGGCGTGCCCTAAAACTAAACTTGGAGCGGCGCCAATCCCTCTTACCTGAAGTGTCTGTACCGGAAGGTGAGGCACCCGTTCTAGTAGAGGAGTCGTGCGGGCATCCCAGCCCTTGCAATTAGGGTTGAGCATTCCGATACTTCCGATACCTGAAATCCAATGTAAGTCTATGGGAACAAAATATCGGAAGTACTTCCGATACTTACTTCCGATATTTTGTTCCCATAGACTTACATTGGATTTCAGGTATCGGAAGTATCGGAAGTATCGGAATGCTCAACCCTACTTGCAATGTGATCGGTTGACGTTGTCGCAGTGGAGGCACCCGTTCGTGCAAAAAACGCTGCACGGCAGCACCCCAGATCCCGCTGTCTGCCCCCGTCGCTGAGACAGAAGAAGCGACACCCGTCCTCATGGAGGAGGCCGCGCAGGCACCAGAGGTCTACCTGCCTGTACCGGAGCCCCGACTGTCATCTGTTCCAGAGCCGGCTGCTTCCTCCGCAGGTGAGCGCCGCCAGGACTGGGGGGCGCCAGAAGAGCTGCCGCAAACCGGACACTGTAAGCTGCAGTTTGATGGTGGAGACATGGAGATGCTGGAGGAGAATTTCAACTGGCGTCAGGAGGAAGAGTGGAGACGTTGGGAGAAGGAAGCAGAGCGACAAAGGGAGCAGCGAGAATCCCAAAAACTTCGCCAACGTCAGCTGGAGAAGGACCGGGCAGATAAGGACTGGATGAGAAAAGATAAAGGAACCCTGAGGGAGCCGCGGCGTAAGGGTGCAGTACGGAGCTTTAAATTGAAAGGTGGTTGGGGCTTCATCCAGGAGCCTGGACTTTATTTAGAAGTTTTTGTGAACCGGCGGGACGTGGAGGCTCACCTCCCAGAAGGACACCCGGGGAGGGACCTGTTGCCAGGAGACTTGGTGACTTACACCCGACACTGGGGTTACAATGGATGGTACGCCCTAAATGTTACCAGGTGCGACCCCTACTCCCCAGAGTGTCAGGAACCTGTGAGACCCTCGGAGCCTTCAGCCTCCCACATCCAGGCCTCTGCAAAAGTGCCCACCCCACGCCGTAAATCTCCCCAGCCTCCCTCAGTGGTCTCCTCAGCAGCCCCAGCTATGGACATGATAAGTATAGCTGGCCCGTACCCGGCGCCTGTTAGGCCCCCTGGGGTTCGTACAGTCCGTGACATAGGGCTCCAGACCCGGAGGGAGATGAAAGAGGTGGCCACACAGACCCAGATAGCGGGTCACGACTTGACTGTACAGGCCACACGACGTCATCAGGTCCTGGTGGTCCTTGGTGCCTCGGATGTTTGGCAAGCATCAGAAGAGTACCAGGTGGTACCTGGAACACCCTGCCAAAGAATTATAAATAACCCGGACAGGGTCACTGTATGTAAATAGTTAAATTGTTTATGTACCCGGACGGGTGAATGTTCATAAAAAAGTTTTTTTTAATTTAATAAAAAAAAAAAAACACAGTTTTCATTACTTTTATTACAGTGTCATCCTGCGATGCCATCGATCTCTGTAAAAAAATGAAAAAAAAAAAAAATATACCACCTGACCGACGCAGTCCATAGTAACGAGTGTCCCACGACGATCCAGCTCTGCTACATCAGAATGACAGGCAGAGCCTGTCATCCCGGCGCAGCACAGCTGATTACCTGCTTCCCCGGCGGTGATGTCATCGGACTGACTGCTTTACGGCCGGGATTCCCAGCAGTCACTGCAGTTATCGCGAGAAACTGCATGTGACCGCCGGGGAAAGATGATGGCGGCCATGAAGCAGTCC
>JARQOD010000005.1:41084665-41121291 GCA_033576555.1 Oophaga sylvatica
GAATGATACAAATAAAGTTACAAACACCACCTATGGTCATTTATATCACGCTTTCTTACCTAAAAAGCGCTACCTGCAGATGTGGGGTACATCATAAGAGTGATTGGGAGCATGAGTGGCGTGAAATGGTTAAAAATGATTCTAACCTCCAGCATTTCTCCATCAAATGGATTTCTCCGCTCCCTTAGACCCCCGCGATGCGCTTTATGGGGTGGGAACTAACGCCATTAAAGCTCTATCACCAGGTGGAAGCTGATGGCCCTTTACATTACTACAACTTCACCAGCCTGTACCCCTTTGTAAACAAACTAAAACATACCCTGTGGGACACCCCGACATATCTATGACAACTTTGGTTTCATTAAAAAATACTTTGGCTTAGCTAAAGTCAAGGTCTATCCCCGAGAGATTTATTTTTTCCCTTTTCTACAGGTAAAACTCGACAAAAAATTGATGTTCCCCCTTTGCTATACATGCGCTGTAATTCACAGGCCGAGGAATGCAGACATAGTGATGAAGAACGCTCCCTGACAGGTACCTGGTGCACTATAGAGCTCGAACTGGCGATAGATAAAGGGTACCGGATCGCCCACATCTATGAAATATGGCATTTTCCAAACACCAGCGATGACCTGTTTGCACCCTACATTAAATTACACCTTAGGGATAAGCAGGAGGCGTCAGGGTATCCTAGCTGGTGCACTGATGATGCCAAGAAAAAGCAGTACATTGACAGTTTTCTTGAAAAAGAGGGTTGTACGGTTACGACCTGAAAAATATAGCCGTCAACCCCGCTAAAAGACGATCTCCAAACTTTTCTTAAATTCTTTAGGGGGGAAAAGTTTGCCTCAGCGGGCCAATCTAGCAAGCCCCGAGATTGTTAGGATCCTGATGAGCTTTTTAGGTATCTCTTCCTGCCCTACTATGACATTTCTATGCTGGATTTTATTGATGATGAAACCGCAAACCATTAACTGGAATATGCGGAAAGGGCACCACACAGTCAATAAAAAACACAAACATCTTTATAGCCTGCTTTACACCGCGTATGCGCGGCTAGAGCCCTATTTCTCTGCTGGAAGGCTACAGGAGAAGTGCCTTATCACGACACAGATTCAGTTATTTTGTGCACAGGGAAGGTGAGTGGCAGCCGCCTCTAGGCGATTACCTGGGGAATTGACGATGAGATACCCGAGGGCACATACATCACAGGTTTGTTTCTGCAGGGCCCAAAACTTACGGGTACAAGCTCAACACAGGGAAAACTGTCTTAAAAGTGAAGGGAATAACGCTAAATGTTGGTAACTCTCAATCTATCAATTTTAGCAGTCTGAAAGATCTAGTTCTGACTACCCCTGTAATTCAGCCCTGAAACTCAGAAGCGCATCGTCGTACAGCAACAGGGCATTGTGAGAGATAAAAAATATTGAATATTGAATCCCGTGTCTACAAAAGACCAGAAGTGTGTTACACAAAGTGCCGATACTAGACGAATTCACCACCCTGCCGTATGGCTATTAGCACAGTTTTGTGATGGATACGCGGCTACAACCCCCGCTCTCGTGCATTCTAGCGGGGCCGTCTAATTCTGGGAAAGAGTTATTTTGTAAAAAAAATGCTGTATAATATTGAAAGTAATTTTTCTCACAAGCCGGATAATATTGTTTGGTTTTATTCATGCTGGCAGAAACTATATGATGAAATCTCTCTCTCTTTTCCAACACCAGATTTGGGAGGGTCTGCGAATACATTCGTTAGATGACGAATTATTCCCCGGACAAGGTGAAATTTGGCGATTGTTGTGATTCATGGATAGTGCTAGCGAAAATTGCGAGATAGAAAAAGCATTTACCAAGTATGTGCACCACAGAAATCTCAGTATTTTCTACCTGGTACAAAACATATTTTGTCAGGGTAAGAAAAGTCGCACCATAAATTTAAACACAAAGTACTGGTTCTTTTTAACAAACCCTCGAGATAACTTACAAATTTTAACACTAGCTCGTCAGATGTACCCCGGAAAAACACGTTTTTCCTAGAAGCATTTGAGGATGCTACGTGGGGGCCTTATGGGTATTTGCTGGTCGATTTGAGAGCTAATACACCCGAGGATCACCGCTTACGGACGGGGTTGTTTCCACCGGCGTTGCCCGCTGTCTATGTGCAGAAGAAAACCGCTTCTAAAAAGTGAATTTTATGCGGGATCGCACATTCCACGCTGTGTGCGTTGTGCTGTAAAGATGTCTGAGAGACTCCGGCGTAACTGGGCTCTCTTTAAAAACCCTGGTGAAGGCAACACCGCCCGTCCGGAAATCTATTTTGCGCAATGCGAGCGTGGAATTTAATCACCGCTATAGGTGAGATTGCTTTAAACATCTTAAAAGGCCCGAATCCCGCTGAAAGAGCGCCAAAAGGATACTGAAGAAGTGGCGTAAAGCAAATAAGAACCATTAGCGATAGAGCGCAGTCCATAAAGAAAAAGAAGCGAGTACTGAATCAGACCGGTGGCTTTATCGGTCCTCTTTTAGGTTTGCAATCCCCATAATAACGAGTCTGCTCGCAGGCAAATAATGGAGCATGCAGAGAAAATGTATCTAGTCCCCAAACAGGACCTACACAAGCTAAGGCCACCAACCACCGGGAGAGCATACGCGAAACTGTTATTCGCCGCCTCGATGATGAAATTAACTCCTTTTTACAGCGCCGCGACATCCCTGACGATGTGAAAATTAAAATGTTAGCACCGTGCTGGAGCATTCTTGGTACATACGAAACGCTGCTCGAAAGAATTAAAACTTTAAATCTCGTTAGCACTCATGGTCCTGAGCATCAACAGCCGTCAAATACCGACACCGATAAAAAAAATCAGAGATCGCTGAAATTGTAGGCCATTAAACCAAAGATATAAAAAGAATGCTGAATTTTTACTAAACAGGCTACTCCAGAAAAAGAGTGTGACAGACTGGAATGATAAAGACAAATTTATTTTCAAAGGAATTGTAATACCAGGGTCTAACTTAGTGGATTTGGTACGTAGTACAACGCAGAGTCACGCTCGGGACCGTCAGGAAATTTACCTGGGGGTTGGGAATCGTTTATGCGAGCTATGGCCGAGGTGAATTACCCTCTTTGTTGTGGGTAATCCACTACTAGGCAGCATTTAGACGAGTTAAAAATGGCCTCCAGCGAGGGTGTATCTACATCGATGAGGGTAGACCCTCACCCCGTACAATTCATTCTCTGCACTCGCCATCATTAGGCACCACAAGGGGAACCTACTACCTAAAAAGGTCTCTACGATACTGCCAGCCATGTGGCTCACGATGTAGCCTATGTACTTGTTAATTTTTTATTTTGTCGTGTGTGTGATGCTATTTGTTAATTGTACATGTGACACTTTTTATTCATTCTGTATGTACTTTTAATGCTTGAAATGTCTTTGAGATGCATTTATTTATTACAGTAAAATCTTGTAACCTTGTTTTACAATACCGCGTCATTGCTTTTTTAAAAATACGAATAAAACATTCGCGTGTGTAATATTGTAACACGGCCATATACATAATATGTCCGTTTAAACATGCCCGTGTGTAATATTGTAACATGGCCATATACATAATATGACCATTTAAAGGACATGTCAGGGCATGCCCGGACATGTCCGGGCTATACACAATATAGCTGAGTATGCCGGGCTATACACAATACAGTACTAATTACTATGCGTAATTTCTATCAAGTGAATTACCATATCTAAATAGCATGTTAAGATGCGAGCTTCTGTCAATTGTACTTCACTAGACATGTCAGGACATATCACTGGTGCAGCCCTGCTAAAAAGATACGGATCCTATCTTTTCTTTAATTCTCTATGGTGAAAAACTTCTTATATACTGAATAATACTGTACAATAAACTCCTTTTAGCCTGTACATAGACTACTAAGATATAACTTTACAGCGAGTGAAGCACACACTCAGATTTAATCCATGCTAGAAAACCCCTTTACATACATTTACTGGTGGACTTAAAAGAGCCCCCACAAAAAGAGCCTTATAAAATCAAGATTCGCCTTGATTACACCTTTCCCCCACAGACTGATCAAATCCACAAGGAGATGGATAAAATATAAATAGAGCCGAATAAATTCATGAATCACTTTGATAGAACTTCCCAGATTCAACAGACCTGATTTCCCAGACAGATCAAATCACAAGGAGAAGGACAAAATGATAGGGGGCATGATGACCTGTCAGATTGAGTTTGACGAAAGGTACCCCTCCTACACTACTTACATGAAATGAAATGGTTAACTGTATGTAAACCATGTGTCATTTCATGTCGGGTTCTGTAATTTTACAGAAGCCGGCAATTGAATTAGCGGCTATTCTGCTATGTAGAAGTGTATGAACTATAAATATATGTATATATATTGTAAGCTTTTCAGGGGATATAGCTCTGGGATCGCCGTCCGGGTAGACAGAGTGGCACGGAAACAGTTCATTCACAGCAGTACTGGTGCAACTGGCCGCAACCAGTTTTATTTAAAGTCAAAAGCAAACAAGACATAAAACAAATCATAAACAGAAGACCTGGGCTTGTCTAGCCACTTACTACACTTAGATAGATTTCCCTATCTATCCGGGTCCCGACTCTAACAGCCAGGGCCAAAACAACACATATGTTCAGCATTTACCAGCATGGAGGTTCACAGAGTCTCCTCCTTGTGTCTGAAGGCACCTTCAACGTCCAGACTTGAGAGAGCTCCCTCCTATTCAGCAGCTATCCGCATGGATTCTCACCGAGACTACTCCTGTGTCCGGGGTACATCGAGCACCCAGACTGAGATAGCTCAAACTCCTGGAGACACCTTCTGTGCCTGGACCCCTCCTGTGTCCAGACTAAGCAAGCTCTCTGACTGTGTTCGCAGACACCTACTTCTGGTCTCCTAATTAACAGTTGAATGGTTTCAGGCCTGAGCTGCAAGTGTGTACTGAATGTAGGGTGTAGTGACCTTTCTCTACCACTAGGTTTACAAAGCCACACATTTCCCTTATACCATACAGCACAGTACCTAGGTGAAATGTACACCCCATTCGACACATATTCCTTCACTGTCTCACATATCCCCCCCTCTTCTCCAGACCGGAGGGCTGGTCATCCAGACCGGAGGGCTGGTCAACAATCCAAAAGAGACAGTGAACTCTGGACCAGTCATGGCCTTCATCAGCTTCATCTTCACTACTGTCATCTGTATCTTCACCTGAGCCATAGCCAACATCAGCTTTCTCTTCATCTGAAGCATCCGCACTACCCTGTACCCTCCCAGGCCTATGCTCTCTGCGGGCCTCGGGTATCCTGCACGGTTTCATCTTGACCTTAGGGCCGGGCTCAGTTTCGATATAGTGCCTGGCCAGAGAAGTACGACCCGGCACATCAGAACACTTCTGCTGACTCTTCCTCAGAAACTCACGTACCTCCTGTCCTTGGTGCACTGACCATGTGTCACCAACTATCACAGGAGGTATAGGGGTTTTTTTCAGCTTTCTCTAATTCCCCCTGAACCTTTTTTAGCACATCTACTTTCTTAAATATCAGTTGATTCATAAATTCTATTTTACAGAACTTAAGCGCCTCTGTCATGGTCTCTGACCATTTTGAGCCACACTCTTCAAACGATTGGCACTGTAGAGGGAGCTGATCGTTTTTCTTTTTCGGTACACATATTTCATCCTCTTCTTGTACAGGCTCTTCTGGTAGGACATGCTCAGAAGCCCTACCATCAGTCTTCTCTTCCACCACGTTCTGCATCCCATCTGAGCTCCTGTGTGTCTGCAGCGGCAACGGAGCGACACATCGCCCCTCCCACTCACTGGGACGTGGTTCAGGTGTAGACTCCATGAAAATGCGCTTGAGCTCACCAAGGCCAACCTGATGTCTCAAAATCTCATCTTGGGATTTATCCAGATCCTTTGTGTCGCTCGGGAACACCGATGGAGCACCGGGTGCCGAACTTCCGGCCCGAGCTTCGCGAGTTGCAGCCACGGATCCGGACAGTACACTGTCCACGCCGCTGTCTCCAGCAGAAACAGATTCCGGGGCAGAGTCAGTCCCCACATCTTCAGTCTTGTTCCTCACAGCTTCACTTGAGACCTCAGCTTCTGGTGAGGCATCTGGTTTGGTGTCTACCACTTCCATGGCTTTTTCCACCTCTGCAGCATCACCCTCAGAGTCCTTGGCATGATGCAGATCCACACCACACATTGATAACTTCTCATCTTCAACAGCATCCACTTGTGCTGTGTTCAGTTTCAGAGTCCTGCCTTTAAAGCTCAGCTCTCCTCCTTTCACCTTAGTCTTCGCCAGGGAACCGGCCAACTGTAAAACATCTTCAGATGCCATCTTCTGTCCGGCTGTAAGGTCAGCATCAGCTTTCTTCTCAGGACTCTCAACCTCCTCTGCTACCATGCCTTCCTCATTTGCACTGGTTGCTTTATTGTCATCAGATGATTCACTATCACTACCACTATCCCTGTCTGACCCCTTTTTCTCAGCCACATCTGGCTCACTTTCAGGGTTATACACTTCATTTTCATTCACATCCGGCTCACTGTCAGGGCTATACAATTCATTCTCATTCACATCCTGCTCACTTTCAGGGTTATACACTTCATTTTCATTCACATCCTGCTCACTGTCAGGGTTATACAATTCATTCTCATTCACATCTTGATCTGGAACCTTAGTTAACATGTTATCCACAACATTAACTTGACCATCTGGTCCCTCAAGTATGTGACTATGTGACAACCCCAGCACTATACTTCTATATAGCTCAGGTACTAGGAGCTGGCTCACGACCTCTCCCTGGACTTCAGTGTCCCTATACAACAGGTGAGTGTTTATGGCAACATGAGGTAACCTCTCCTCAGAGCCAGGCTCTTGGGAAACCTCATTTAGAACACTTATATTTTCCTGTGCCGTTTTAAGAGTGGGGTCTCGCCACTGCTCACTCTCAAAATTGTCACAGGACACAGGTAAATCAGGGACACTCGGTTCCCGAGAACCACCATCCTCGTCTCCCAACATCACCTGCAAAGGAATTTCATCTTTTTCACAGTCATCATCATTATCAATATCATTATCATGATTATGATCAGTATCATCATCACTATCATGATCATCATCATTATCATTATCAGCATCAGCATCATTATCATGATCATCATCATTATCATTATCATTATCATCATCATTATCATCATTATCACATAAGTTTAACGGCCCACTAGCATTGTGTTCGCCCCTCGGGACTGCGCACCCTCAGTAGGAGCTTCATCACACTGTCCATCAGAAACATTTTTCCCCCAGAGATCCTTAGACCGGGGAAAGTCATTACCCAATATGACGGGGGGGAACCAGGTTCTTCACTACCCCCACTTCACATGAAACCTCCCCGCGTTTGGGGATCAAGTCCACGGCAGTCTCTGGGTAGACTTTGGTGTCTCCATGGACGCACACCACACTCAGGTGCTTATCAGGGATGAAGTCCCTATCAATCAGGCTGTCACATACGGAAGTCACTGGACTCTCTGAGTCCAAGAGGGCCTGTGCTGGGCAGTCATTTACAACCACCGGGGACACCTGTGGTCCAGTCTCTTCGGCTGAGGTGGACACACACACAGGTTCTGCGCAGAGAGAGAGGGATCTGCCAACATCACAATACATAGGCTCCCCCTCTATTGGACAGTTGGCTGCAATTTCACGACATCTCCAACACTGTCCATCACACTTTTCCACCCACATGTCCCCTCGGGCCTGAACCCGCTTATCAGCATACCCCATGTCCCCAACAGCTGGAACGCTCTTACCGCGAGAGTTCAGCATCCGGGAACTCTGAAGTGACGACCTCTCAGACGGCTGGTCACGGAGACAGTCTTTGCTGGCGAAGGCCTTCTCCATCAGGCTGACCAGACGATTGGCGTCCTGGTGGTCTCCTTGTCCGACCTCTGGCTGTACCTCAGGAGGACATGCTCAGGTGTAGCGGTTCACTATCACCTTTCCAACTCCATAATCAGGTTTGCTGACTGCAGACTCCCAACTGCATCTCCAGTCATGAACTCCCCTGGCACGGGCTGTCACCGTAACACCCAGCCGGGTAAGAATCTCCGCTTTCAGCTTGGCATAGTCTTGGCTGTCCTGCTCGCTCAGGTCAGCATAGGCCCTTTGGGGTTCTCCAATCAAATAGGGTGCGACCATCATGGCCCATTCAGATAGGGGCAGATTCTCCTTCTCTGCCAGTCCCTCAAACCTAGTGAGATATACCTCCACATCATCACGAGGTGTCATCTTTTTCAGGGACCGTCTTACCGCCTTCTTTACAGCGGACAATGCAGGTGACTTTGCAACATTACTTTGGGACGATGCGCTGCAAGTCTTTTGTAGTGCTGCAACCTGCTCAAAAAACAACCGGTTATTCTCCTGCTGCTGCTGCAGGAATTGCTGCTGGGCCTGCTGCATGCGCTGCTGGTGCTGCAGGCGCTGCCGCTCCATGCTCTGCTGCATGCTCCGCTGGGCCTGGACCAGGTACTCAACGAGCTCCTCCATACTGCCGGACTTATCTGTCTCAACCACGGCAGTCTTATGTTGCACATTAACTTGCGCCATTTGTTCAAACAGCGCCTCCATGCTGTCATCCATGCTGTCAGACTTCTCTGTCTCAACAACGGCAGTCTTCACTCAAGACATACACACTCCACAGTCTTTTCCACAGAAAATTCAGCCTTGCTGTGCAGACACTTTTTTTTTTTTTTTTTCTCTGCAAACTCTATTAGGGCCACTGTCTCTTTAAGACTGCTCCAACAGACGTTTCTCCTTTATTGACACACTTTTTTTTTTTTTCTTTGCAAAGTCTATTAGGGCTACTGTCTCTTTAAGACTGCTCCAATCAGACGTTTTTGCTGACACACTTTTTTTTTTCTCTGCTGCTGCTTCAACAGACTTCACCTTTATTGCTGTCTCTAAGCCACTGTGCTGCACGCACATTCCAGCACCAATTGTATCAGTCACTGTGCTGCCCCAGCATTCTCCGCCAATTGTAAACTTTTCAGGGGATATAGCTCTGGGATCGCCGTCCGGGTAGACAGAGTGGCACGGAAACAGTTCATTCACAGCAGTACTGGTGCAACTGGCCGCAACCAGTTTTATTTAAAGTCAAAAGCAAACAAGACATAAAACAAATCATAAACAGAAGACCTGGGCTTGTCTAGCCACTTACTACACTTAGATAGATTTCCCTATCTATCCGGGTCCCGACTCTAACAGCCAGGGCCAAAACAACACATATGTTCAGCATTTACCAGCATGGAGGTTCACAGAGTCTCCTCCTTGTGTCTGAAGGAACTTCAACGTCCAGACTTGAGAGAGCTCCCCTCCTATTCAGCAGCTATCCGCATGGATTCTCACCGAGACTACTCCTGTGTCCGGGGTACATCGAGCACCCAGACTGAGATAGCTCAAACTCCTGGAGACACCTTCTGTGCCTGGACCCCTCCTGTGTCCAGACTAAGTGAGCTCTCTGACTGTGTTCGCAGACACCTACTTCTGGTCTCCTAATTAACAGCTGAATGGTTTCAGGCCTGAGCTGCAAGTGTGTACTGAATGTAGGGTGTAGTGACCTTTCTCTACAACTAGGTTTACAAAGCCACACATTTCCCTTATACCATACAGCACAGTACCTAGGTGAAATGTACACCCCATTCGACACATATTCCTTCACTGTCTCACAATATATATGTCACAATGACATGTATATATATATATATATATATATATATATATATATATGTATTCTATGTGTATATATCTATTCTTTCCATTCTTTATTAAACCTGTCAGTGTGATTTTACAGTATAGCCAGGGATGAATTGCCGGCGTTTCTAAAGGACACCTGTGCGTATTTCTTGCAAGTCACACGTGTGGTCCATGTGTAATCCGTATTTTTCTCGCACCCATAGACTTTCATTGGCGTCCAACGGGCGTAAATACGCCCGAGAAATATATACGCATGATCGGAGCAGCCCCATAGAGAAATATTGGTCCAAGTGTAATGCGTGATTTTCACGCCTCTTACTCGTCCGTATTCCTCTTTAGTGTGACACCGGTCTAAGAAGTCGAAACCGGTTGTGTTCTAATTTGAAATAAAAATCATCCTTGAATCTGAATATTGAGTTCCATCATCATCCTTCAGGAGTAGTGTTGAGCGATACGATACCGCAAGTATCGGGTATCGGCCGATATTAGCTCTATCAGCCTTTCGATACTTAGTTCCGATATTTTCGTCTTATCGGATACCGGAATCGGGATTGTCACTGTCACTGTCAGTGTCCGTCGGTCGGGTCTGTCAGGAGTCAGCAGCACTTACCTGGCAGAAGATCTCCGGCGGTCACGGGCTGGACTGCTTCATGGCCGCCATCATCTTTCCCCTGCGGTCACATGCAGTTTCTCACGATAACTGCAGTGACTGCTGGGTAATCCCGGCCGTAAAGCAGTCAGTCCGATGACGTCACCGCCGGGGAAGCAGGTAATCAGCTGTGCTGCGTTGCGATGACAGGCTCTGCCTGTCATTGCGATGTAGCAGAGCTGGATCGTCGTGGGACTGTCGTTACTATGGACTGCGTCGGACAGGTGGTATACTGTTGGTTTGTTTTTCTTCTTTTTTTACAGGAGATCGATGGCGTCGCAGGAATGAGTGTATAATAAAATTAATGAAAACTGTGTTGTCTCTTTTATTTCATTAAAAGACTTTTTTCTTGCTTTGTCTTTTTTTTATACATTTAATAACTTTGGGATTAATAATGGATCGGTGTCTTATTGACACCTCTCCATTATTAACCGGGCTTATTGTCACCGTGCAATCAACGGTGACATTAACCCCTTATTACCCCACTTGCCACCGCTACAGGGCAGTGGGAAGAGCCGGGTAAAGTGCCACAATTGGCACATCTTTTGATGCGCCAAATGTGGGGCTGCTGTAGCCTGGTATTATCAGGCTGTTGAGGGCCAAAATCCATGGGCCTTGACAGTCTTTTAATACCAGGCCGCAGCAGTCTGCATTTTACTTGGCTGGTTAACAAAAATAGGGGGACCCCTACGCCGTTTTTTTTTCGAGGGGATCCCCTATTTTTGTTAACCAGCCAAGCTAAGCAGACTGCTGTGGCCTGGTATTATCAGGCTTGCAAGGTCCATGGATATTGGATCCTTACCAGCCTGAAAAACCATGCCTCAGCGGTCTGCTTCATCTGGCTGGTTAACAAAAATAGGGGGGACCCCACGCCAATTTTTTTCGAGGGGATCCCCTATTTTTGTTAATCAGCCAAGATATGCAGACTGCTGTGGCCTGGTATTATCAGGCTGGCAAGGTCCATGGATCTTGGCTCCTTAACAGCCTGAAAATCCAGGCCTCAGCGGTCTGCTTCATCTGGCTGGTTAACAAAAATAGGGGGGACCCCACGCCAATTTTTTTCGAGGGGATCCCCTATTTTTGTTAATCAGCCAAGATATGCAGACTGCTGTGGCCTGGTATTATCAGGCTGGCAAGGTCCATGGATCTTGGCTCCTTAACAGCCTGAAAATCCAGGCCTCAGCGGTCTGCTTCATCTGGCTGGTTAACAAAAATAGGGGGGACCCCACGCCAATTTTTTTCGAGGGGATCCCCTATTTTTGTTAACCAGCAAAGATAAGCAGACTGCTGTGGCCTGGTATTATCAGGCTGGCAAGCAGGGTCGGACTGAGCCACCGGGACACCGGAGAAACCTCCGGTGGGCCCCAGCTCCTGCGTGGTGGGCCCTGATTTGAAAGGATAGGTCGCGGGGCAGAGGGGGCGGTGGGCCCGGGCCCCGAGCTCTGAGGGGGCCCACCCGGAGCTACGCTACAGTAACTGTATCGGCGTGCACAGCACGCCGATACAGTTACATTCTGCGGCAGAGCAGGGAGAATCGATCTTCCTGCTCTGCCGCCCAGAAGCTATGGGGCCTGAACAGGCGTTGGGGGGCCCGGTGCCAGCAGTGGGCCCCCCAACCGTCATCGGAGGGTCAGCTGTATCGGCATGGGTACGGTTGGGGCGAGGATATGGGTGTGATTAGCTGTGAAATGGGTGTGGTCGGGGCGTGGCTTAAAATTTGCAGCGGCGCGCTATGTGCGCCGCAGCCTTTAACCCTCTTTCCTGTCTTCAAAATTTGGGAGGTATGCTGTATGACCTCCCTACAACTTCTGGGCATGCTCCTGATGAGCGCGACGGATGGTCTCCTGAGGGATCTCCTCCCACACCTGGACTAAAGCATCCACCAACTCCTGGACAGTCTGTGGTGCAACGTGGCATGGCCTAAAATTTGCTGCAGCAGGCACAGCGTGCCACAGCCTTTGTCCCTCTTTCCCTTCTTCAAAGGTTGGGAAGTATGATGGTGGGCCCCAAGAATATTTTTTCTCTGGTGGGCCCAAGGTACTCCAGTCTGATGCTGCTGGCAAGGTCCATGGATCTTGGCTCCTTAACAGCCTTAAATACCATGCCTCAGCAGCAGGGGCGTACATAGAAATCATGGGGCCCCATAGCAAAAGTCTGAATGGGCCCCCCCCAAAAAAAAAACCCAGAGCCATTGTAAATGTAAAGTGCCAGCACAGTGAGGGGACACATTAAACAAAAAAATGTATTATGCCCCCATAGATTGTGCCCCTTAGATGCTCCATAGTATAGGCCCTTATGCTGCCGCAGCTGCTGCAACCAAAAAAAAAAAAAAGACATACTCACCTTTCGTCGCTGGGGGCCAGGTGCCTGTGTCCTGAGCAGGGGGTGACACCAGGTGTCGATGTCACCGCTCGCTCAGGGCCCCGGCACCTGAGATATTTACCTGTCCTCTCTCCACTGCTGAGTGCCGCTGTCTTCGGGGTCCTCCAGCAGTGAATGATGAGGCAGAGGGCGCGGCGCGCACTAACGACGTCATCGCGCCCTCTGACCTGAACATTGCAGCAAGAGGACGCGAGCAACGGTGGAATGGGACAGGTAAATATCCCTTATACTCACCCTTCTGCCGGCGCGGTCTGTGCAGCCCCTGCTCTTCTCCCACGGTCTCCGCCGCCAGTGTTCAGCGGTCACGCGGGACAGCTCATTAAAGTCATGAATATGTGCGTATTCATGACTGTAATGAGCGGTACCACCTGACCGCTGAACACAGGCGTCGGAGACCGTGGGAGAAGAGCAGGGGCTGCAGAGACCGCACCAGGAGGGGTGAGTATATAGAAGAGCTGCGCTCCCCCTCACCCGCCGACCCCCTGGTAGTACTGTGTCAGCACAGCTACCCGACCGTCGAGGGCCCCCTCACCTGTCCGGGCCCCATAGCAGCTGCTTGGTCTGCTTCATTCACGGTACGCCACTGCTCAGCAGTCTGCTTCATCAGGCTGGTTAACAAAAATAGGGGGGACCCGACGACATTTTTTATTCGAAGGGAACCCCTATTTTTGTTAATCAGTTACCTCTGACATCACTGATTGTGTCCCTGGCTGACCTGAAGTGAAAGTGGAAAGCAATCAATTAAGCTTTCCACTTCCTCTCCTGTCAGCCAGGAGAGGAACTCATTCATTTGGGGGTTTACTGTGAGGCTGCAGCATTAGCTGCGGTCCCTGCAGTAAACATTAATCCTTTCTGAAGGATTACACCGTGGGACCTGACTGTGCATGGGATAGGAAAGAATAATTTTGCTTTTTTATTTTATTTTTATTACAGGAAATGGTTTTTGCAGTCAAATAAAAGATGGTCAAAAACGTGTCTTTATTTCATTAAAATGATTTTTAATTAAAGTGTGTGTGTTTTATTTTTATTTCATGCAATAGGATTAATAATTGATAGTTGTCTAATTGACAGCTCTCAATTATTAACCTGGCTTAAGGTCACCTTTCAATTGCAATGTGGCTTTAACCCCATATTAACCCATTCACCACCGCTACAGGGCAATGGGAATAGACGGGCAAAGTGCCAGAAAGGGCGAATCTAATTATAGATTTGTCTTTTCTGGGGTGTCTGGGGGCAGATGTTAGTAGCCAGGGGGGGCCAAAAATAATGGTCCCTCTCTGGGCTATTATTATCTGCCCCCATTCGCTGGCTTTGTCTGTCTGGTTGCGAAAATAGGGCGGGAGCCCACGCATTTTTTTTAAACAATTTTACACCTCATATATATATATATATATATATAATATACATGTCATTGAATTTGTGACACATATATATATATTTATATTTATAGTTCATACACTTCTACATAGTATAATAGCCGCTAATTCAATTGACGGCTTTTGTGAAAATGCAGAACCCGACATGAAATGACACTTTGTGTACATAGGGTTAACCATGTCTTTTCATGTCCTTTGCTATCTGATTTGCACAAACAATTACATCAGTCTATGTGTGCAAAATTTCACACCTGTAGGGGTTAATTAAAGGTGTAAATTCGTAGCAAAAAAGTCCGTTTTTTTTACAACGAATTTACACCTTTAATTAACCCCTACAGGTGTGAAATTTTGCACACATAGACTGATGTAATTGTTTGTGCAAATCAGATTGCAAACGACATGAAAAGACATGGTTAACCCTATGTACACCAAGTGTCATTTCATGTCGGGTGCTTCTGTCTTTTCACAGAAGCCGGCTTTACCCGGCAATTGAATCAGAGGATATTTTACTATGTAGAAGTGTATATAAACTATACATATATGTATATATATATATATATATGTCACAATGACATGTATATATATATATATATATATATATGTATTCTATGTGTGTATATTTAGTGTTTACAAGGAAATAAAGGTTTTTTTTAGTTGCGATATTTTGTTCCCATAGACTTACATGGGACTTCCGGTATCGGAATCGGATATCGCCGATATTTAGTGATATCTGCGATACCATTCCGATCCGATATTTTTAGATATCGAGCAGTATCGCTCAACACTATTCAGGAGCGTATATTGCTGGGAAAAATATTTACAAATTGCCAGATTGCTATGAGCGCTGCCCCTGATCTGACTGTCGCCTGTGTGTAGCAGAGGCGATCAAATTACTGCAGCGTCTAGTCTTCCATGTCTCGAGACTATTGAATCATGCAAAAATGAAACAAAAAATGTTTTTAAAAATATTACAAAAACAACAAACCATAAAATCTCAAATCATCCCTCTGTTTCCCCATTCAAAATAAAATAAAGAAAAAAATCGAATATACACATATTTGGTATCGCCGCGTGCAGATTCGCCTGATCTATCGATATAAAAAGAGAATTAACCTGATCACTAAACGTCAAAATGGAGAATGAACCCGATCGCTTTATAAGTAATAGAGAGGGGTAAACTGGTAAGGAGAGTCAGCTCACCCAATTTTCAGCATGGATCCAGCTCAGCCATGTTGCAGCATGGAACAGAGGAATGAAAGTCCAGCGAGGCAGCAGGTGTATACGATAAAATCCAAATGTGATTGATACCTACGCGTTTCAGCTCCTTGGAACAAAAAAGACACAAAAAACAAATCAAAACAAAAAAATCATGTAACATGTAAAATACAAAATGCTATTAACATGGTTAAACAACATTATTAAATGTTTACCAGTTAACATATATTACAAAAAGAGATCATGCCTGACATTTAACCCACACGGAGATTAGTAAAAAAATCCAAAAGGATTCTCTGTTGAGAACTTTCCTTCTGTAGTCACCACCCCTAAGCGGTTTGTGTACCTGTTCAATGCCCATGAAGGTAAGTGATGACAAATCACCCCCATGTGTTTGAACAAAATGTCTGGAAACCGCAGAATTATTGAGTGAGGTAGTACTGACCAATAGTGATGAGCGAGCATGCTCGCCACTACTTGGTGCTCGCCCAAGCATCTCACTGCTCAAGATGCTCGAAGCTTGTTGAGTATTTCCGGGGTTGCTTGGTGGGAGCTCGGGTTCCTGTCCTGCATGTTTGGTGCTCTTTAGAGAGCCAATGAACATGCAGGGATTGTCTGCCACACACTGTAATGCCGCAGCCATGTTGGTTGTGGCATTACAGTGATTAGATTGCGCACAGCGTCATCAGGTCTATATCAAACCTAGCACAGCCATGCTCGTCACAGTCTGCTCCGGAATCAGGCAGTGTAGGGAGATTTGCTGCTGAGCTAGGAAGAGATTTGCTTGCTTCGTACTTAGTGTGGTATACCATATAAAATACGCATATCCATCTCAACTAACAGTCCTTCTGAGGACTAATAAAGCTGCATAGATATCAGTGCTAGGCAGGCAGGCAGTGTATGTGGCAGACTTCAGTGCATATAGCAAGAGGGTCCTTTCCAGTTCTGTCTGCTGCTGCCTATTACAGATATTTCTAGATGTAGCCCCAGGCATCAGAAACCAGGAATAATTTTTTTTTGGATCTTAATCCTGATTATTTGCTTTAAAAGTAATCCAGAGAACACCGTTTTTCTGCTCCATTTGCTTTTGGCACTGTTGAATACAGCCAGACCCTTTCCATATTACAATGCTAAAAATCCATTTTAAACTGTCAACCCCGTCACATAGATCACATATCAGTGTCGCTCAAAATTGTGCCATTTCAGGCCTCCATATAAATTTTGCTGCAGTGTCTTAGTGAAGTTATTTACACCAGTTTGCTGAAAAAAAATAGTTACCTACAGGCCAAATATTTAAAACTGGGGTTTGCCCGTCACACGGATCACATATAAGTTCGCTCCAAATTCAGCCATTTGTAGAGAATGTGGAAAATATTGTCCTCCACTTAAAATGGGCAAGGACGTGGCAAGGGACAGAGAACTGGACATGATGGTGATGGTGCATGCAGAGGCCGGGCGTGGGCAAGCTGAAATTGTGCCACAACAAACACCCACATCTTCTCGCCCGACCTTCTTGTCCAATTACTAGGGGACCCCAGCAGCACACCACTACTGAACCCAGAGCAGTGTCAAAAGGTTGATGGTTGGATAGCTGAAAATGCTTCCAGTCACTTTGCCTCACCACCACCAGCCTGTCTTCCACACAGTCAAGTCTCAGTAGAAGTGAGCTGAACCGCATATTCCTCACCCTGATCCTCCTTCCTCCCACCATGCCGAGTGGCCGGAGACAACTGATCCCACACTTGGACACTCCAAAGAGCTGTTCACTTTTCCATTTATAGATTCGGGCCTCTCCCCGGTCGACTTGAAGGGGACAAAAGGAGATCGCATGGAGCGATGCCCAAATATTTGAACAGCCTGGTCACACGAAGGCGACAGTGGGAAAGTGTCACAAAAGGTGATCGATGATGAGACACAATTGCCAGAAAGTCAGGATGAGGACCAGGGAGCGGAAGTGGAAGACGAGGTGGTGGATGATATAGTAACTGACCCAACCTAGCAGGAGGACATGCAGAACGAGGACAGTAGCACACAGGGAGGGAGGCTCACACCTGAACAGGCAGGAAGAAGCGTGTGGTGGCCACAGACAGAAGGCGGGTAACCTTCCTCATAACACCAACATGACGGAAGTTGCCAAGTCAACTGTTAGGTCCTCCAAAGTCTGGTTGTTTTTTAAAGACTGTACAAGAACTCCAAAAAGGCCATTTGCACCACCTGCCAGGCCAGCAACAGCAGGAGTAGCAAAATTACCAGCTGACCACCACCAGCATGATAAGGTACATGGCAGCAAAGCACCTGACTTTGTGGGCTGAACCCCAGGGTACAGGAATAGTGTCTGCAGGTGACACAACTGCTTCTTCCGCTGTTGTCATGCAAGATAATCCCTGTCCATGGTGCATTCTAAGATGGCTCCTGCCCTGCACCTGTCTTTGCACACACTCAACTAGCACCATTAGCAAGCACGTCCACGTACTTGTACCAGCGCAGCGTTCAGTTGTCCATACCCAGTCCTTGGAATGCAAGCGCATATATGCAGCCAATGCCCTACAGGCCACACTACTAAATTCAGACATTTCGCAACTGCTTTTGCTCAAAATGTTGCCTTTTAGGCTCATAGAGATGGAAGCTTTATGCAACTGATGGCGGCGGCTGTCCCTCGGTACTCGGTCCCCAGCGCCACTATTTCTCCCGTGTCCCATCCCCGCATTACACAAGCACGTGTCCCACAACATTAGCCGTGTTCTCAACAATGCAGATACTGGGAAAGTCCACCTCTCCTTGGATATGTGCACAAGTGCTTGTGGGCAGGGATTTACATCTCGGTGACGGCACACTGGGTTAAAATGGGGAAGTCGGGACTCAGACAGACCTTGTGATGGAACACATCCTCCCAGCGCCAAGGATTGCGGACCCAAGGTAATCAGGGTTGCCCCCACAGTCTACAGCTCCTGCACCTCCTCCTGTCTTCAGCCTCCATCTCCAAAATGACCACATCAGTCACAAGCTGGAAGCACTGCAGCACTGCCTCAGCCAAGCGGCAACAGGCTGTGCTGAAGCTAATATGCTTACGTGACAAACCCTCAATGCTGAAGAGTTGTGGACAGCTCTGAAAAGCAGGCAGATCTGTGGCTGACACCGCTGAACCTACAGCCAGGCATGGTTGTGTGTGACAATGGCCGGAACCTGGTGGCGGCTCTGAGGTGAGGTGAGCTCAAACATATACCAAGCCTGGCCCATGTGCTTAACCTCGTGGTTCAGTGTTTTGCAAAAGCTACCCGGAGCTGCCGGATCTGCTTGTCAAAGTACGCCCTGTGTGCACATTTTAGAAAGTCAGCTACAGCTTCTGCAGCAGCTATTTGCTGTGATTCAGCAAGCAAAATGCAACTTCCAGCTCACAAGACTGGTGTGTGATGTCCCCACGCATTGGAACTCTATACTGCTATATTGTTTGGGAAAGGATATTGTGAGCAAGAAAAGGGCAGTTGTTGACCACCATAGCCTCAACAATGGCCATAGGTATTCAGTCAGAACTCTGCACATAAGACTCAGCTGAGATGGAGGAAGCCATGGTAACCTCCAATCTTCAGAGCCACCAATATGATAGAGTCATGAACCAACCGTTCCAAACATTATCCACTGATGGGAACCTCCTATATCAGCAGTCCGAATTCTGATGACTATGAATGGTTCGACTGTCTCAACGCAGAGAGCTTGCTCGAATTCTTTAAAATTACAACCTGATCACCTCAAACTTGACTCCCCAGATTGATGCGTGACCAAATAATCGATCCCATTTCTCTGTCTTCTGAAATGCTCTCTGCTCAAATCAAAGGGTGTTTTCAGTGCCACTGGTGGAATTATAACTGATAAGCGATCCGCCTGTCAACTGAAAATGCTGACAGGCTGACTCTTATAAAAATGAACAAGGGCTGGACTGGGCCAGACTTCTCAACACCACGATTGATAGCAGTTAACAAACTAAAATCCAGTGTCTTTTTTTGGAGTCTATTCCATGCACCTCTTCACACCCACACATGGGTATACGTTCCGATTTGGCTATTTGCTGTTGTCCTCCTCCTTTCCATCCCATCCTCATCCTCCCATACCATGGTCGTGATGCAACACCCACATAATTTTTTTAAAAGTGTTTATGATGCCCTAAAAATAAATTGTTATACAGTATGTTCATGTATACCCCGGGGGTAAATGTTTGTCAGCCCATACACTTAGTGCAGGGGCATTACAAGTATAGGAGACCTGCTCCTTTCTAATGGAACATTTTTTTTATGAGGCCCTCCTCTATGTCTCTTCAAAGGGGCATTGGAGTGCCTCCAAATTTTTGGCAGCCCTTGCATTCACTGCATAGGCAAATAGTATGGGAGACCCACTTTCTAATAATAGGAACATTGTTTTCAGGAGGCCCTCGTGTACGTTTCTTCAAAGGGGTATTGGGGTGTGTCCAAATTTTTGGCAGCCTTTGCATTCACTACATAGGCAAACAGTATGGGAGACCCACTTCCTAATAATGGGAACATTGTTTTCAGGATGCCCTCCTGTACATCTTTGAAAGGGGTATTGGGGTGCGTCTAAATTTTGGGCAGGCCTTGCATTCACTGCATAGGCAAATAGTATGGGAGACCCACTTCCTAATACTGAAACATTGTTTTCAGGAGGCCTGCCTGTACGTCTCTTCAAAGTTGCATTGGGGTGCGTCCAAATTTTGGACTGTCCTGCCACTCACTGCATAAGCAATAACAGTATAGGAGACCCACTGTTTAATAATGGGAACAACAAAGCATAGCCGTCTGATGGCTCTCTAAGAATAGTGAGGGCTGACTGTTGGCCCTTTAAGAATAGTAAAGGCTGCCTGATGGCCAATAAAAATAGGCTTTTGACTTTCAGACTTCCTCTTTCATAAATGAAACAGGATGTGTCTGATGATGTGTCACACACCACATGGCCAGATAAGGTTGCAAAAATGTTAAAATGACATTTCCCAGTGAATGCATTTGTCTTGGTTGAAAGCAAAGCTAAAGTTCAAAAACGTATCAAAAACGCTATATGTGAACATAGCCCAAGGTGTGGAGGAGCATTTATGCTTTTGGTTATTTATTTTACTTTATATACAAGTCATTACCCTGGAAAGGATGTTCCTTAACATATTTCCCAGAAAAATCCATTTTGGTTTCGTTTTTGTATGTTTCATTGTGAGTCTGTAAAAGTGGTGTAAGACTCGACAACATTGTTCACAGCAGCGACCTGGGAGTCAAAATGCTTCCTGGGTCTTCCCCACATTTTTCCCATGTTATTTGAGCACTGTTCCCATCGATTTACGCAATTTCTAGTCACTCCACAGACCGCCGGGGGGGGCGCAGCGAAAAATGCTCGAGTTTCCCATAGACTTACAACGAGCACTCGAACATTTTAGTGCTTGCCCATCACTACAGACCACGTCAGACAGGTGATGGTGAATACGTTTTTTGAGGGGCCCAATGGTACAACCTATGTACTGTACTTTGCAAATTTTGCAATCCACAAGGTAAATCACACCTTTACTATTGCAATTCATAAAATGTTTGATGTTGTACGTTTACCTGTTGCAATAGAGGTGAATGTTTGTGATTTATGTGTATATTTTCAAGTGATGCATTTGGTATTGCCACATTTGTAAAAAAAACTTACAAAGAGAGCCAGGTTTCAGAGGCTCTTTTCTGCTGATATAAAAAGAGACTGTGGGATAATATAGAATGTAGAGTTGGTGCCTTTCTAGCTACATATCTAATTTCTGTATTTTTTAATATCTCATGCGTTCTCGTGTCTTCATTCAGCATAGGGATGTATTTCTGGATAATGCGAATCATATCATAATATTGCGCACTGAATCATGACATCCATGAAGACTCCTACATATGTATAGTGCCACTATGTGGATCTAATAAATCAATTCTATTTACAGTGGAAACCTGATTGATGGCTCTGTTCAGTCTATGGAACACATTGACTTTTTCCTCATTATATTCTCGTCCAATAGTACAATTTCACTTCATCCTAATTAATTCTTCTTTGGGAATATTTTTGATAAGATGTGACTGATGAAAAGATGTTGGAGAATGGAATTACAGTCCGTCAGTTTCCTTTATGGGGAAATGGTAACATGGCCACTATTATCACCCTTTAGGTACACGTCCAAAAATTGAATCTGTAAATTATGATTTACATATGTAAATTTTAGATTAAATAAATTGCTATTGTTGTATTTCATGAAACCATTTATGCTATCTGATGTAACTGACCACACAAATAGCAAATCATCAATATAGTGTCCAAACCAAAGAATTTGTTTTTTTTGTATGGATTATCCTCATTGCCAGGACTATATTTGCAAGGGATGAGGAAATTTTTCTCCCCATACTCACCCCCTGTTGTTGTAGAAATAACTGGTTATTAAATGAGAAAAAGTAGTGTTTTAAAAGAAATTCCACTGACATGACCAAAAATTCCTGAACAGCCATGGTGTAAGTACTGTATTGCACCAGAAAATATTCTAAACATTCAACGGCAACATTGTAGGGGATAGAGGGATACTAACCTGCTATCTTTCTAGTGAGCCACTGATAATTGGGTAGCCACACAAATTTTGAAAACATGGACACTACTGCTTTCGCGTCTCTTATGAATCCCGGAATATTGGTAACCAATGGCTCTAAGTGGTGATCTACCCAGGCTCCTTGTAATAATTATAGGGGATAACTCAGGAGACTTCTTGCGTGGAACAAGACAACTACAGGACACAGTCTTATAAGTGGTAAAGTCTATATTATCACACGGTGATTCAAACAGGTGCAATGCAAAGCTCAAATCCACAACACTTGGTGTAGATAATAAATGCAGCTTATCAGTCTATAGGAAACTTCAGAGAGAAATGCAATCAAGCAGAGAGTCTATGAAGCACAGTTCAACTTGAGGATACTTGACACGAATAAGTCTTAGTTTAGTTCAAGCACAGGTAGGCAGTTCAAATGATATCTTTAGCTCAACCAGGGAGGCCTGGGTGATAGTTTCAGTTTTAAGCAGCGCAGAGCTGCAACAGCTTACATGTCCAGCAAATGCAGAGGGGAGTAACACAAGATGAAGGAGGATTACTGGAAACTGGTGTAGGCAGCAGGAACTCAGAGCAGAGTAGCAGGATCATAAACAGGTTCACAGGAGCAGGTACAAAGCCAGGGAGCCACCAGAGGTCAGAAGCTGGATGCAAGGCAGAATGCTCTAGCACAGACTAAAGGCTGGGGTGGAGTTATATAGCAGGAAGACACAGTGCACATGAAACCAAAGATGCCATCTTGGAAAAGGGCAGTAATGCACAAAAGGTGATCAAAAAATGTTCAGAGTCCTGACATTACTCCCTCCTTAGAAGCAGCCTCAGGATGATCCTGGACCTGGTTTCTCATGGAATCCTGATGAAAACGAGAAATCTTCTGTTGGGCATTGATGTTTTCCACTGGTTCCCAAGAGTCTTCCTCAGGGGGATATCCCTGCCATCTTATTAGATATTGGAGTCGATTTCTGTGAATCCTGGAATCAATAATTTCCTCCACCACAAATTGTTCTTGCCCATCAATCACCACAGGCTGCAGAGGTGGCACAACACATCCCTGGAAGATATTAGGAGATAAGGCTTTAGTAAAGAAACATGGAAAACTGGGCGTACCTTCATAGTCCTAGGCAGCTTCAGACGGCAGGCTACGGAGCTCACAATACCACTGATCTTGAAAGGGCCAATGAACTTCTGTCCAAGTTTTTGTGAAGGAACGTTTAATTTCAGATTCTTAGTTGCTAACCACACAGAATCTCCTACCTTGAACATGGGTGCAGGTTTACGGAATCTATCAGCCGATCTCTTATAACGTTCTTGAGCTGTGGTCAGGGACTCCTTCAGAACCTTCAAATTTTGCCTCTTTGCAGTCAGCCTTTCCTTCACTGCCGGAACCGGAGAATTAATCGGAGACCTAGGTAAGATACACGGATGATAACCCAGATTGGCAAAGAAAGGTGTAAACTTAGTGGAGGTGCTCTGAGAATTGTTGTATGAAAATTCGGCTAACGGTAGCAACTCCAACCAGTCATCCTGGAGATGGCTGACATAGCATCTTAGATATTGTTCCAGCGTCTGGTTGGTACGCTCAGTCTAACCATTTGTCTGGGGATGGTAAGCGGAAGAGAGACAGACATTAATATTGAGTGCAGAGCAAAACCCCTTCCAGAATCTTGAAGTGAACTGTACTCCACGGTCAGAGATGATCTCATCCGGGACCCCATGCAGCCGAAAGACATTCTGTATAACCAAGTTCACTGTATCCTTAGCTGAGGGGAGGCCGGTGCATGGAACAAAATGAGCGGCTTTAGTCAGGCAATCAACTGCCACCAAGATCGTATTCATGCCCCCGATGTAGGCAGCTCCACAATAAAGTCCATTGATATAGACCCCCAAGGGCGGGTCCGAACAGGTAATGGTTGCAGAAGACACTTAGGTGCCACATGAGGAGTCTTGTAACGAGCACATACCTCGCAAGAGATAACATAGTCCTTGGTATCCTTCAGGCAAGTTGGCCACCAGAAAAATCGGCTTAGGACCTCTTGTGTCTTCTGTACCCCCCTGTGACCAGCCAACTTGGAGTCATGTACCAACTTGAGGATCTGCAGACGGACGGCTTCAGGGATGTAGATACGTCAATCTCTGAACCACATGCCACCCTTAAAGACAAGATTAATATCAACAGGTGGGTTGGCCAGAAATACATCACTGTCATAAGCCTCCCTGCACTCCTTCCACAAGTCTTGATCGTGGATAACTCCGATGAAATTGGCAACAGATAGAATGGTCTTGGACGGGGCTCCAGGTATGGAATCAGCAGCATGGATTCGGGATAAAGCATCAGCCTTCCCATTACGAGAACCTGGACGGTACGAGATAACAAAATTAAATTGATTTAAAAATAAATTCCAACGAGCCTGACGAGGAGAAAGACATCTAGCAGATCTAAGGAACTCTAAATTGTGATGGTCAGTTAGCACTACGATCTATTGTGCAGCTCCTTGCAGATGATGCCTCCATTCCTTGAAAGCCGCAATAATAGCCAGCAATTCCTTGTCTCCCACGTCGTAATTCTTCTCTGCTGAGGTTAGTCTACGGGAAAAGAAAGCACAAGGCTGTAGCAGCCCCTTCTCTCCAGTTCTTCGAGAGAGAATAGCACCCAAAGCATTATCAGAAGCGTCCACCTCCACAATGGAAGACAGTGTTGGATCTGGGTGTATCAACAGCGTTGCTGAGGTGAAACAGATCTTAAGCCGATCAAAAGCTTCTTGAGCCTGTGAAGACCACTTAAAAGGCTTTTCCTTCTTTGTCAAGGAAGTAATGGGACGGATAATATCAGAAAAATTTCGAATGAAAAGTCTGTAGAAATTTGCAAAACCAATAAAAAGTTGGACCTTCTTAACGTTCTTGGGTACCGGCCAGTCAAGGATAGCCTGAATCTTACCAGATTCCATGTTCAGCCCCTGAGGAGAGATGATATAACCTAATAACTGTATCTCAGTACAATGGAACTCGCATTTCTCCGGCTTGATATACAGATGGTTTTCTTTCAGACGTCTTAAAACCGCTTTGACATGTTCTTCATGTTCCTGTAGAGAGTCAGAAAAGATTAAAATATCGTCCAAATAGATCACCACAAACTGGTCCAACAAAACTCTGAAAATGTCATTAGCAAGGTGTTGAAACATTGCAGGGGCGTTACAAAGCCCGAAAGGCATCACGAGATATTCAAAGTGTCCATACCGGCATCTGAATGCTGTCTTCCACTCATCCCCTGGACGAATACGCACCAAATTATAAGCCCCACGAAGATCCAGTTTAGAGAACACCTTAGCATGGCGGACTTTTCCAGTAATTCAGGAATCAGAGACAAAGGGTAACGGTTTTGTATGTTTACCTTATTGAGTTCCCGATAGTCTACACAGGGTCTCAGGGTCCCATCCTTCTTTACAAAAAATATAGGTGCCCCTGCTGGTGAGGAAGAAGGACGTATGAAGCCTTTGGCCAGGTTTTCATCAATATACTCCTTTAAGGCTTGGAGCTCAGGTGCCGCCAAAGGGTATACGTTGCAAAAAGGAATAGCTGCCCCAGGAAGCAGCTCAATGGGACAGTTATAATGCCTGTGTGGAGGAAGCTGATATGCATTCTTCTTGTCACAGATGTTAGAGATGTTATATGCTGAAGGTAAAGTAAATACCTGTACAGATGGTTCCGTAGCAGTGGACTCAGGGACAACTTCAGTTGATGCTGGGTTGCCCTTGTTGGAAAGATAATCTCCTTGGTCTCCCAGCTCATAGTTGGATTCTGAGAACGCAGCCAAGGGATGCCTAAAATCAAAGGAAAATGAGGAGAAGAAATTAGCAAGAAAGAAAGTTGCTCCTGGTAATTAGGCTCCAACAAAATCTCAAGGGGTGCGGTCTCCTAATCCACAGGCCCGGAGGTTAAAGGTGACCCATCCACTGTTTCCATGGTAATTGGAGAGGCTCTTTGCTGAATTTTAATACCATGTTCTTTGGCAAATGCGATATCCATAAAATTGCCACCTGCACCAGAGTCAATCATAGCTGCACTGGAAATCCACTGTCCAGAACACAGGATCTTAATAGGGAGAGAACAGTGAGAGTTCTTTTCCTTCAGCTCCTTGAGTGGTGAAGTCATAGAAAGTGAATGGAATACAGCATTTATAGACAGGCTACATTCAGAGATGTCAGATTCATCATCACAGTAGTCATACTCTCCTACCGCTGCTAGCACCTTGTTAGGCCGCTTGGGACACTTAGGACAGCTGATTAAAAAGTGGTCAGACTGGCCGCAGTAGAAACATAGACTTTCACGAAGTCGATGCTCCCGGCGCTCATTACTCTCGCGCTTCTGAACAGAATCAATTTGCATGGGCTCCTCCTCCACCTCCTGAGATGTTTTACCTGCAGGCTCTCTGGAAGGAAGGGAAAAGTTAGAGATACGGTTCAAGGCAGCAAACTTCTCCTGCCTATGCTCAGTAAGTCGAATGTCAATGCGCACACAATGCTGTATAATGTCTCTAGCTCTTGTGGTGATTCAGAGCGAGCTAATTCGTCCTTTACAATGCTAGACAGACCCCTTTTAAAAATAGGCAATTGTGCATAACTATCCCAATTGGTATCTACTGCTAATCTCCTGAATTCGGTAGCATACTCAATAACAGAACGTTTAGCCTGGCGTGAAGACAATAATGCAGATTCAGCAGTTGCACGGTGATTAGGATCATCAAACATTAATGCCATAGCGGCCAAGAAATCATCCAAATTATTTAACCGCGGGTCACTAGACTCAATCATCGGATTCGCCCAGGCGAGCGCTCGTGCGGTCAGCAGCATTATTACACACAATACTTTAGATCTATCATTAGGGAAACGGTCAGCATGCACATCAAAATATAGCATACATTGATTGACAAAGCCACGAAATTTGTCACGATCACCATTAAATCTGAATGGGGGCAACTTAGGTGGGCTAGCTGGTGGTGGTTGCCCAGAAGGTTGTGCCGATATTTGCGTGCTTATGTCTTGAAAAGCCCATCCATACTGGGACTCCATGCCAGTAAGTTTATTTTCCTGGGCTGCCATGCGGGTGCTTAAGTCCTGCAAAGTTTGTCCAAGCACCTGTTCATTGCATTCAAAACTTCCAAACTTATTTTGCAGACCTTCCACATCTTTCTGCAGTGATCTAATTATGGAGAACACCTGCTCTAATCTACCTTCTGCAGTCATTGTTCCAGCAGTCTCCTCTTTTGTGGCTAGAGTATCCTGTAATAATTATAGGGGATAACTAAGGAGACTTCTTGCGTGGAACAAGACAACTACAGGACACAGTCTTATAAGTGGTAAAGTCTATATTATCACACGGTGATTCAAACAGGTCCAAAGCAAAGCTCAAATCCACAACTCTTGGTGTAGATAATAAATGCAGCTTAACAGTCTAAAGGAAACTTCAGAGAGAAATGCAATCAAGCAGAGAGTCTATGAAGCACAGTTCAACTTGAGGACACTTGACACGAATAAGTCTTAGTTTAGTCCAAGCACAGGTAGGCAGTTCAAATGATATCTTTAGCTCAACCAGGGAGGCCTGGGTGATAGTCTCAGTTTTAAGCAGTGCAGAGATGACAACAGCTTACATGTCCAGCAAATGCAGAGGGGAGTAACACAAGCAGCCAGATGAAGGAGGATTACTGGAAACTGGTGTAGGCATCAGGAACTCAGAGCAGAGTAGCAGGATCATAAACAGGTTCACAGGAGCAGGTACAAAGCCAGGGAGCCACCAGAGGTCAGAAGCTGGATGCAAGGCAGAATACTCTAGCACAGACTAAAGGCTGGGGTGAAGTTATATAGCAGGAAGACACAGTGCACATGAGACCAAAGACGCCATCTTGGAAAAGGGCAGTAATGCACAAAAGGTGATCAAAAATGTTCAGAGTCCTGACACTCCTAATATTTCACTAAGAGAGTCAATACCTGTATAATGAGTCTAAGTGGAGGAGGGAAAACATATTTATGGATTTTGGGTACAAAATGGAAGATCGGAGTTACCGGATTATCAGCAAATAAATATTCACTCATTTTTATGTCTATAGCTCCCATTTGAATACCATCTGTCAGAAGTTTATTTAAACTATTTTGAAATTGTACCGTAGGATTTGATGAGTTTACTGTATGTATTATCCATATGAAAATTTTAAATTAAGTGTTTCATATAAACCCACATGCATTAGTACCACCGCACCCCCCTTGCTCGCAGGACGGATTATCAGATTCATATTGTTTTTTAGAGTTTCTAAACCTTCTCATTCCTGTGAAGTTAGATTAAACCAAGGAGGTTGCGATTGTTTGTGTAAACTTCTTGGAAATGGTCCTAAACTGATGGTCTTGACTGGACAGGGTAGAAATAGAGGTTTGTCTGTTTGTAACTGAGTCACTGCTGGAGTCCGTATGGATTATCGATTCTGTTTGTAGCGATGTAAGGTATTAAAGATGCTTGAGTTTAGAAAATGAATTGTTCATGAATGGTAGAGAATCTGAAGCCTGGGTACACCGGAAGGGTGGAGCGACCATGAGTTCTTCTGAAAAGTGGCACATCAGAGTTAAGTTCCTTGCAAATTTGTTGATATCAAGGATGGTATCAATCACATTGATGGGAGAAAAACTCAAACCTTTTGAAAGTAGTTCTGTCTGTGAATCAGATAAGATGCAGCTGTAGAGGTTCCAGACAGGGCAAGTCAGTGCTGATTCCTGAAACATGGCGAGAACCTTCTTCCATCTGTGTGTACGCCCTACCTTCATACTCTGTTTTTTTATGTTGTTTATGAGAAAATGTTTGACCAGTTTTGTTGTAAGAAGAACTCTCATAGGTATCCATGCTTTCTTCCTCTGTGGTAGAAGTCAATGTGAGCCGCAGAAGTATTGAGACTGGCAAAACTGACTATCCTTATATCTCTGGTTGAAGATTGGCCACCTCTATGTTTAAGAATAGAGTTATTGACATGGCAAGTGAAAACTTGATTATTGGCACAGCCGGCGTTGTCCCTTGCAAACTTTTTTGTTTAACTGCTGCTATGTCTTTCTGTAATTTATCAACATTAAATAGGATTTTATCTTTAGCGGCAGTGAACTCCTTTTGTCATGATTACAAAGAGATGTTTAAATATTCTTGATATCGATTCTCAGTTTGCTCAGTTCGTTTTCCTCATACTTCACTAGGAGAGTCCTCAGCTTAATGGAACAGCTAGATAGTATCGTGTCTCATTCTTTCTGAAAGTCATCTGAATATGTGTAGGTACATTTTTTATTGATTCTTAAACCACGTGGGATCATATCTTTGGATATGTAAGATTTAAGTGTGGTTGCATCCCACCAAATTTTCATTTCTTTACACATGTTAGGTTCCAATTGTTTCAATAAAACATTAAATTCACTGTTCTTACCAGCATTATCACGGCTTATAGTGGAACCTGCCATATTGTTTGACACTTGTTCAAACATAGTTGAAAACAAAGAAGCCCTTTTATTTCCATAATCAATGTCCATTGAGCTGCTAGTAAAGTTCTGGGATAAATCCCCAATAGAATATAAGAAATGAGGAGACCAACTGGACTATTCAAAAAGAGGGGAGCCCGAAAATGCCCAACAAAGTCATAGAGAGGGGGAAGTCTGAAAGGAGAGACATCTCACCCAAGTTGCAGCATGGATCCTGCTGGTTGCTTCGCATAGACAAGCCTGGGAATGGCTGAGGGAAAACAGAGGAGCGAAAATCTATGTTTGACCATGTTAATAGCATTTTGCATAAGTTACATGTTTTTTGTGCTTTTTTTTGCCTTTTTTTGCAGCAAGTTCTTTCTGTTTTCAACACATCGGCAGGTTGGTATACATGCAAATAGGTTGATATATCAAGCAGTATGCTAATTTGATCTGGGTGTGTTACCCTCCACGTTTGTTCCTTTTTCATTTCTTTTTAAAAGACATGTTCGCATAGCCATCCATAACCATGATTAAGGCTCCAAGGAGCTGAGACGCGTAGGTCTCAGTCACATTGGAACTGCCATGCACTTTTAATTCATTTTTCTACAACAAACTTGGATTTTATCATATACATCTGCTGCCTCGCTGGACTTTCGTTCCTCTGGATAGCTTTATAAGGTGCACCTTATAAACATACTTGTTATTTATAACTTTTCTTTTTTATAACTTTTTTTATTTAATCATCACTATATAGATAGTTTTTAGATAGATTTTTGATAACATTTTAAAAGTTAAGCAACAATAAACGTAATGGATAAACACTTTGAATTATTTCACAAGAAATTCCTTTTTTATTTTTCTGTTTTCAGCTCCTTTAAATAAAGTAAAAGGAAAAAAAATAACTTTGACGTGTCAGTTGTCTCTTTGGCACCCATTTTTATTTGCTAAACCATGTGTATAAATATGTTCACCTTCCACTTTCTATATATACAGTTTGAGTCCCGAGGAAGAAGTCTGGAATGACTTTGAAACGCGTTAAATTTTTAACCTGTTTAGAATAAAACTTTTAAAGAAGCCATCGGTATCCAGGATTCTTCAGCAGCGCAGATTTAGACACTTCACCATTTTTTAAGTATAATATTTCTCCAATATGACAATTTATGTGAGTCGCACAGCCAGGGCCTGTGGGGTACTCGGCACCGAGCCCGTTCACTTCAATGGGGGATGTCACGGGTAGCACAGCTCGGTCCGTTGCCCTGGGCGATCACCATGAAATGTGGGATATTTACAGGGGATTAAAGTATTTACAGTTTGTTCGTGACGCCACCTGTGGTATCTGATCAGGGTGACCAGCGCTGCAGGGTAGATCCACTGAGGGGCTGTTACTGGGCAGCAAGGTGTTAAGTCTTCCACAGGCAAGACTGGATCCCTCAGGGTATATGGCGGTGTAGGGGTGCAGGATCAATAAGGCAGACACACACACGAAAGTCTCTTTCTGTACCTTTACTGATGGTATAGTTGCAGGCACGTCCCGGGAAGCTGTCAGGGTGGAGGATGCACGTCCAGTAATCCCACTGAGTAGGTGTAGGGCCTCCATACTCCTGTATGTGTGTGAGTTTCTGACCTGTATGGAACGAAGTCTAACTCTGTCTTTTCATATATGCCCGGCTGACTTTGTGGTGAAGCCTTCTTGTGGATAGAACAGTGTCTCTGTATGCAGCGTCCTGCTAGACCCCCGTCTTCCTGACCTCGGTTACGTATCAGCACTGCATGGCCCCTGCGACTTGAAGTCCCACAGGGTCTCTGGTATCTCCTACTAGTCGTGAAGATGCTAGCAAGCTCGGACCCGGTGTCCAGTAGTGCAGAGTAGAGGTAAGCGATCAATGCTGTTTCAACCTCCGTTACTCTCTTTTCCCTTTCCACTCGCCTTTCATCCTACTCTAACCCTTAACATAAGCACACTAGCAGTAGATAGCTGATTCTTCCTTCTCTTCACCGCTCTCAAAGCGTCGGCACGCTTGCTCACTGAAGGTACTCTCAGTTGACTCAGTTCTGACCAGCCTAAAGTGGCTATCTTTCTCCACTATTACTGGCCTCCACACTAGAGTTGAGCGATACTTTCCGATATCCAAAAGTATCGGAATCGGAATTGTATCGCCGATACCCAAAAAATATCGGCGATACCCGATACCGATACCGGAAATCCAATGTAAGTCTATGGGAACAAAATATCGGAATTAAAAAAACCCCATTCTTGCCTTGTTGGTTAATTGTACATGAAGGAAAACAACAAAGAGTAATGTAGAATGTATTGGGGAAGGTTGAGGAGACATTAAAGGCATAGATGTTTAACCCAATCAAATGGAGTAGCATAAATATATTTTTTTTAAAGATGTTCGGATTGACGAAGAAATTGACAATGTTGTTCACGTTTTTTCTATTTTGGCAAATATGTATATTTCACAACTTCCATGCTCTTTACCTTTTTAACTTTTGACATACTTTCTCCTTCATAATCTTCAGCAGCATCATCTTTTTCATCAAATTATTCTTCATCTTCACCTTCTTTATCTTCTTCTTAAACTTCTTGCTATTCATCTTTTTGTTAACATTACTCATATTCTTCTTATTAAACTATTATTCTAATTCATATTGTACTTCATCTTCTTCATCATATTCTTATTTGTGACAGAGAATCCTGTACTTGTAATCTGTCAAAGTATGAATTTTTCATTTTTCCGTTCTTGCTGTCACAAAAGATTTAAATTACAACAGTATTTGTCCGTGTTCAGTTTAGCCTGCAGCAGCAGCAGGCATTTTCCAGGGGCACCACGAGGAGGAACGGACTCACCCCATACACTGCTTAGTCTTCTTCTGCTTATAATTTAGAGCATATATTTTGCTCTTCATTTTGGTCTTATACTTCATGTTCTTCTGCTTTTAGATCTTCTGCTTATTGTTCTTGTGTCTCTTGTTCTGTATCTTGTATTTGTAGCACAACCTTGTACCAGCTGATGTTACTGGGACACGGTTACTAAGCAGGAGGTACCTGTGCTCCAAAGCACTACCAAGGACCAGCAGACGTTGCAGGAACTCGGATACCGAGATGGAGGCACCTAGGCCAAAGGCACTGCGGAGAACCAGTTGACGGTACTGGAACCCGGACGGGTAGCAGAAGGTACAAGAGCCAATGCAAGTAACGAGGACCAGCTGACTGTGCTGGAACCCGGAGGGGCAGCAGAAGGAAAAGAGCCAATGGCACAACCCAGGACCAGCTGACGTTACTGGGACACGGTTACTAAGCAGGAGGTACCTGTGCTCCAAAGCACTACCAAGGACCAGCAGACGTTGCTGGAACTCGGATACCGAGATGGAGGCACCTAGGCCCAAGGCACTGCGGAGAACCAGCTGACGGTACTGGAACCCGGATGGGTAGCAGAAGGTACAAGAGCCAATGCAAGTAACGAGGACCAGCTGACTGTGCTGGAACCCGGAGGGGCAGCAGAAGGAAAAGAGCTAATGGCACAACCGAGGACCAGCTGACGTTACTGGGACGCGGTTACTAAGCAGGAGGTACCTGTGCTCCAAAGCACTACCAAGGACCAGCAGACGTTGCTGGAACTCGGATACCGAGATGGAGGCACCTAGGCCAAAGGCACTGCGGAGAACCAGCTGACGGTACTGGAACCCGGACGGGTAGCAGAAGTTACAAGAGCCAATGCCAGTAACGAGGACCAGCTGACTGTGCTGGAATCCGGAGGGGCAGCAGAAGGAAAAGAGCCAATGGCACAACCGAGGACCAGCTGACGTTACTGGGACACGGTTACTAAGCAGGAGGTACCTGTGCTCCAAAGCACTACCAAGGACCAGCAGACGTTGCTGGAACTCGGATACCGAGATGGAGGCACCTAGGCCAAAGGCACTGCGGAGAACCAGCTGACGGTACTGGAACCCGGACGGGTAGCAGAAGGTACCCATGGAAATTTAAGTTGACAGGCCGCGAGCCGGCCGCAGTTACCGAATCCCACAGTACTACAGTGGGTGATTGTCCTATTGTCACAACGGAAACAGCCTTTATTTGCATATCCCGCAGCACACATAGGAAGCACCTAAACTCCAAGCACCATAGAGTCGGCTAACCCGACCGCAACACGACAGGACAACTTATTGGAGGCTAAGTGACGTTTACACTGACAGGAAACAGATGGCGTGCTGTAACCAGTCTTGGCAGGAGTGAGTACCCGTGCCAATGACACTTCCGAGCAACAACTGGCGGTGTTGAAGCCCAGGGATGAGAAGACAACAGGGTGGAGGCAGCATGACTTTTTGCCGTTCACACAGCAGGGGAACAGCTGACATTACTGAACCCCAGTAACACAGGAGCAAGTGTTGACTGTGCTAACAGCACTTCCGAGCAACAACTGGCGCTGTTGTAGCCCAGGGATGAGAAAAGAACATGGTGGAGGCAGCAGGACTTTTTGCCGTACACACAGCAGGGGAACAGCTGACATTACTGAACCCCAGTAACACAAGAGCAAGTGTAGACTGTGCTAACAGCACTTCCGAGCAACAACTAGCGGTGTTGTAGCCAGGGATGAGAAGAGAACATGGTGGAGGCAGCAGGACTTTTTGCCGTACACACAGCAGGGGAACAGCTGACATTACTGAACCCCAGTAACACAGGAGCAAGTGTAGACTGTGCTAACAGCACTTCCGAGCAACAACTGGCGGTGTTGTAGCCCAGGGATGAGAAGAGAACATGGTGGAGGCAGCAGGACTTTTTGCCGTACACACAGCAGGGGAACAGCTGACATTACTGAACCCCAGTAACACAGGAGCAAGTGTTGACTGTGCTAACAGCACTTCCGAGCAACAACTGGCGGTGTTGTAGCCCAGGGATGAGAAGAGAACATGGTGGAGGCAGCAGGACTTTTTGCCGTACACACAGCAGGGGAACAGCTGACATTACTGAACCCCAGTAACACAGGAGCAAGTGTTGACTGTGCTAACAGCACTTCCGAGCAACAACTGGCGGTGTTGTAGCCCAGGGATGAGAAGAGAACATGGTGGAGGCAGCAGGACTTTTTGCCGTACACACAGCAGGGGAACAGCTGACATTACTGAACCCCAGTAACACAGGAGCAAGTGTAGACTGTGCTAACAGCACTTCCGAGCAACAACTGGCGGTGTTGTAGCCCAGGGATGAGAAGAGAACATGGTGGAGACAGCAGGACTTTTTGCCGTACACACAGCAGGGGAACAGCTGACATTACTGAACCCCAGTAACACAGGAGCAAGTGTTGACTGTGCTAACAGCACTTCCGAGCAACAACTGGCGGTGTTGTAGCCCAGGGATGAGAAGAGAACATGGAGGAGGCAGCAGGACTTTTTGCCGTACACACAGCAGGGGAACAGCTGACATTACTGAACCCCAGTAACACAGGAGCAAGTGTTGACTGTGCTAACAGCACTTCCGAGCAACAACTGGCGGTGTTGTAGCCCAGGGATGAGAAGAGAACATGGTGGAGGCAGCAGGACTTTTTGCCGTACACACAGCAGGGGAACAGCTGACATTACTGAACCCCAGTAACACAGGAGCAAGTGTTGACTGTGCTAACAGCACTTCCGAGCAACAAACTGGCGGTGTTGTAGCCCAGGGATGAGAAGAGAACATGGTGGAGGCAGCAGGACTTTTTGCCGTACACACAGCAGGGGAACAGCTGACATTACTGAACCCCAGTAACACAGGAGCAAGTGTTGACTGTGCTAACAACACTTCCGAGCAACAACTGGCGGTGTTGTAGCCCAGGGATGAGAAGAGAACATGGTGGAGGCAGCAGGACTTTTTGCCGTTCACACAGCAGGGGAACAGCTGACATTACTGAACCCCAGTAACACAGGAGCAAGTGTTGACTGTGCTAACAGCACTTCCGAGCAACAACTGGCGGTGTTGGAGCCCAGGGTCAAGGAGGATGTTTAAATACTATATCAAGTATTTTCCTTGTTACGTGTCAATTAAAAATGTCTATACTCCAAACAAGAGAAATATAACCTTTAGTACCATAAGATGATGATTTAACTTAAAAAAATATATGTAAATTAATAATTTACAAACATAAACGCATACATTAACATGTTGAAAAGCAATGCAAACCACAATTAAAATAGGTTAAATAATCTGCTATACGGTTTAAAATAAAAGCATAGAAGTACATATCAGAATCCATTAATGATGGCTAAGTAACAGTATGTACACCATTTTTATTGTGTAGACAATGAATGGCTGACTTAAAAACATAATCAGCATTACAAGTTATCTTTGACATTCATAAAACTTTACATTTGGTGAATAATATCACTAAAATTTTTTAAAAAATATCTAAAATTTCCATCATGTAATACTGATAATATGTGCCAATCATTTATATTAACAAACAAAAATTTAAAAAGTGCATAGTGCAGAGTGAAAACAGATATTTATGCCTGACTGTGGACTTGCAAGCATGACAACGGATAGATAAGGTATATATAGATGAGACTGCATAGCCACAGATGGTGAATGGCGATGTAATACTGTACCTCAATAAAGTGTGCGTTACTACTACATACTTTTTTTTATATAGCTTTATAAAAGGTTACGTGCATGTATGGTTGCGCCTTTGTTTGGACGCACAGACTGGCTTCCTGCTGTGAATCGTTGGGTATTGGAGCGTCTGTACGTCTTATGACGCAGACTAACATTCACGGTGCGCATCGTTCATCATCGCAAGCGTACCGACAACACAAAGGCGTTGTCATGACTGCTTTACTCAGTAAACATGCACCTATGATGAAACATACACGCATGTGCCCTATTACATAACAAGCTACAAGAAAAACGAGTGTGAGGTGTGACACAGCTGTTTTGTTAAGGTACAGTATTATATCGACATTGTACAGGTGTCGCTATTCAGTCTGATAAATAGATATCATTCACCTATTCTATCAGTTGTCGTTCTTTCAGCACCACTTACAGGTATATATTTTGCTATTGTGACTATGCACTATTGACTTTACCAAGGTAATGCATGATTTTTGTTAGCGATTATCATGTTTACATGAAGGACCTTT